>JAPMOR010092439.1:0-19485 GCA_026543865.1 Argiope aurantia
GACGTCTGTGAGATCGCACCTCACTTTTAGTGTTCCGGTTTTATACAATGCTTAGCAGATGGCTCTAAAACTTGGTGCTCGAAGCATCATCAGACTTACTGATCCTTGTTATAAAGCAGAGCTCCTGAGACTTTTAAATGAAGCTGATAGTGATTTTAGTAATGAGGATAATTGCAAAGAAAATTTTTTCGTGAAAGTTCGCATTCGGCTGATTCTGATGTGTATGTTCAAATATAATTCATTTTTCTAGTCATAATGTATTTTGAAAAAAAAAATTAATTTATTAATATACCAAGAGAAATATCTACAGAATTTATATTCTGATTTTTTATACTTGTACTTAATCTGTATGTTTAAAATGCCTTCGAAAACAGATGATGCCAGTAAAAAAAGGGTCTATTTTACCAATTGCCATTTAAAAAAATCAAATTTTTGAATTTTTCCTTTTATTGTTTTTATATACCTTTTTGTATACTGAAAAAATAAAAATGATTGAAGAAATAATAAATAATGTTTTTTTTTCTAGAATATTATTTGTTATAACATGTAATGAGAGAAGAAAATATATATTCAGACGCAATTACTTTTTATAATGATAATATATTTTGAAAAATTTCTAAAACATATTTACATATCAAGAAAAATATCTGCAGAATATATTGGTTGATTTTCACACTAATACTTTCATTAGAATAGTTAATTCGAGTGTAAAGAAAATGCGATCTACTATACCGCACCTCCCCACTTAAGGGTAAACTGATTTATTTAACGGATAAATTAAAAATATAATAAAGGAGGCCTTTCTATAAGATCAGTATGCACTTTGTTGCTTTTATTTGAGTTGGTGTTAAAGCTAACTTTTTCAACTATTATTTTTGTGAGAAAATTAGTCAGCTGTACATTAATGGCTGAAAGACATATTGAAGGAACTATTAAATAAATTTACATAAGAAATTCCTTTAATCATTTTTAGGGATATCAAAAATTACGATTAAAATATCTGGAGTTGGTTAAGGGTAAGAAAAAAAATCAGAAAATCGGACATTAACGAAATTTTTAGGCTAATTTCATGACAGAAACTCTAACTTCTCTACGTATTTTATTAATTTATGTCCGTATAATAAAACTGCTCTGCAATGATATCACTTTTATGAAAGCAAATTAATTAACCTTTGCAAAAGCAGTCACTTTGTATTACATGAAGTAAGAAAAGAAAGGACTAAGCAATAAAGATCGATATTTAGTTCCTGCACGAACATTTCAAGCCTTTTCTTTTGCGAAACTCATTTCGAACCAATCAGAAAGTTCAACATTTAAGTGCTCTCAGATATTTTATGGACGGCGTAATTTCGTCTTATCAATGAAATGCTGTTTGTTTCTAACCTTCAAGAATTCTTTTTTTTTTCATTCAAAGAATGAAAGTGGTAATAATTTGTACCACAGAATTTATCATATAATGGACTTTTTCTCTTTACCATCGTTTCGGAATAAGAGACAGAGATCTGTTTCGTGCCCAAACAGTATATTTCATAAACTGATGGATAAGAACACTCATAAAAAAAATTGCGTTCCTTCTCTCGAATCTTTTAATTTAAACATTAGGAATATCTGAAAAAAAATGGCTATATTTTATTGCCTTTTGCTTGGCGCAACATTTTCAAAGATGACTTTTGTGCCATTAACCAATCAACCAATCGAAAAAAAGGGTTTATTTAATGCCTTTCGATTCGTCTAGGAGAATTTACCATTCTATAAATTCATTGTTATCCTTAAATACTTTTTTATTAAAGTGTTGAGGTGCTTCAAGCAGATTGAACTTATAATTTCGCGTGAAACAATTAATAACTATTAAGTGAATGCATTAACTCTCTACAGGCAACATCATTTGATCTGGAGCTACAATTGCCATATATAATTTGGAGCATGAGAATGCTGACCACAAAATGGGCTTTAAAATTTAATTAATAAACAGATAATGTCCGGAAATAGTACAGTACAAACATTATTTTTACGTCTTCTTAAAATTCAAAATGAAACTTTTCAAAGGCATCAGTTTTTTTATAATATTACTTTAAGTTTTTAATTAATTAAATATTCAAATTTTAATAAATTAAATATAATAAATAATTTTAATAAATTAAATATAATAAAAATTTTTAATAAATTATATATGATAAATAATTTTAATAAATTAAATATAATAAAAAATTTTAATAAATTATATATGATAAATAATTTTAATAAATAAAATTAAATTTTAATTTAATTACATTTAAATTAAATTTTAAATTAAATTAAATTTTAATTAAATATTCAAAAAATATCTTACTACAATATATTTCATTGTTGAAGCGAATCTTAAGTCCTTTTCAATATTGCTACAAATATATCATTTCTAGCTATATTGCATTGTTGATATCTAAATATGAAGATCCGGATTATTTTACCATCTTTAATAGATTTCAGAAAAAGACATGCTTTTAATATTTTTTTTTAATATTTTATTATATTTACAATTAAGGCTTGGAATTAGAATTAAAGAATGGGGGAAACATTTTAATGTACATCATGTTTAAGAAAGATTATTCCTTACTTTTTTATAATTGAATGTATAAAAGTATAAACATAAATTAGGGAAATCCAAAGCATAATGAACAAAATAGTGTTAGGTTTGGCAACTAGTATGGGTTATTTATCTGTCAAAATCAAGTTTCGAATTATTTTGCTAATGAATACATAAAATTGAGTTTACAATTAATACTTAATTGAAATGATAAGCAACTGTTAGCCCAGGCAAACCATGAGAATTCAATGGCGGCAAGAAAGCAATATTCAATGCACAGAATTATTAAAGTCGTATAATTAGTTAATTTAATAGTAAACTATCGTGCAATATATATGTGTTCAATAAACGCTGCGCGGACAAAAAGAGAAGAATGCCATGATTATATCGATTTTATAAGATATTTAATTTTCTGAAACCGAATTGATAATTTTGATATTTTATATTTTTGCTGTTTAGTTTTTGTTAAGGTAATAAATTCACTTTGCGATACCGATAATTAGCAGTTATAACATAATAATATTGTTATTATCTAGACATTCTAAAATCCTTGATTCACCGCTCTGTATCTATAGAAGACCGCGGTGACCTGGTGGTAAGGTCTCGGCTTCGGAACCGGAGGGTTTCAGGCTCGTGACCCGATTCCACCGAAGAATCGTCGTGTAAGGGGGTCTGTTGCATGTTAAATCCTTCATGGTCAAACGTCCTCACACTGGTGTGGTGTGGTTTGGAGAGGGGGGTGCCAGCTCAGGTGTCGTCCTCGTCCTCTGACCGCGGTTCAAAATTACGAGGTCTGTTCCAAAATAGCCCTAGTGTTGCTTCAAAGGGGCGTTAATATAACCAAACCAAACCAAACCTGTATCTATAGAAAAGTGGGGAACACAGATCATGATGTTTTAGGCGGAATTTATACGGGAAACTTCAATACTATAAGCTTCTAAATAATCTTCAAGAGACCTTTTTAAAAAAATTACTCTTCGATAAAAAAAAATAATAATAGAATTTATTTTTGACTAAGACTGGAAATAAATTTGAAATCAAATAGCACTTGCCAAAGGCTATTCCAATATTGAAACACCTAATTTTCTCCTCCCTTTGATAATAACAAGCTCCATTTTGTTTCCTTTCCCCTTTTCTAAATTTTTTAGACATTTTTTTCCTTTAAATTTTATCCGTAGGCATTGTTTTCTTCTCATTAAATTATTTTGCAAACCATGCAGGCTTTTTTTTACATGCCTTCAGACCTTTTGTTTTTGGCTGCTCGTGAATGAATTTTTTAAATTTCTGGACGTGCACGTAACTTTTGAATACATAAAGAGATGTTGTTTATAATCTGTTTACTCTTGAACATTTTTATACGCAGCACTTTTAGTTTTAGTTTAAGGGTCAATCCATTCGATTGAGATAAAGTTTTTTTTTTTGTTTTGTAACCTTCCATGCACTTTTTCAACCGGTTTTAGCGGATGCTCTTTTAAAATTTTCAGTTATTTTTTTGCATGACGTCTGTAAAACCGCACATCCCTTTTAGCGTTCCAGTACTATACAAAGCTGATTAAGACTGCTCAAAAACTTGTTCCTCGAAATGTCATCCAACCTACTGATCCTCCTTATGAAGCAAAGCTCCAAAAAGTTTTAAATGAAGCAGAAAGTTCTAAAACATATTTATATATCAAGAAAAATATCTGCAGAATATATTGACATATTTTCATACTAATACTTTCATTAGAAAATTTAATTTTAGTGCAAAGAAAATGCGGTCTTGTTGACCTACCTCCCCTAAATTTTCACCTCCCAGTTAAGGGTAAAATTTACTACATTAATCGAAATGTAGGAATTAGTTTGTAAGACGTTATTAAACACTTAGATCATTTAAGACAAGAATCTGGAGAAGAAAACTTCTAGCAAAAACAACTCATGATCAACTCATTCCCACTTGAATTCCTTCCAGAGAACAAATTCATTCCGTCGGTAGCAGATGATCGCAAATAAACTTATTTTCAACCGTTTAAATATTGAATTAACAAAGATCCGAATTTCAATAAATAAGCTTCCGATCTAAGTAAAAATGGTTTTAACGACACTCCTACTGTTAATTATCCTGAAGATTAGATTTAATTATCTTTCAAATCCGGAACCGGTATTCATTGCGAATTCTTGTTTTAGGATTAATTAATGCGCTGTCTGCTATCAGAGTACAAAATTCATTAATTATTTATCTTAAAATCGATTGCTTTTGACAGGTAGAAATCGTATATCTGGTTTATATTTTAAACTTAGATTGCCATGCCAGAGTATTTACATATTTAGGTATAGGTTCTCTGATATAGTTGCTTTTATAAATTTTAAATTTATTTCACCTGTTATCCGTATTACTTAATGTTTGTAAGAACAAATATAATAAAATTTCTTTCATATTCCTGAATACAAAAAATCCATGATTGTCAAAATTGCTTACGGTAACATTTGAAGAACTGTGCATGTGCATTTTATCGATAAAAACATTGTTAAACCAGGCTAAAAATGCGTTTTGTGCTTTTAAGACTGTTTTAAATGTTTTCCTTTTTCCTTAAAAGATTAATAGATGAGTTAAATAGAAAAATAAATAGTATTTTATATCAACTCATCGAAATTATTTTATAAAGAAACAGGTTTCTTTAATTTAAAAAAAACACTACAGATAATTTATAATATTTTATTTTTACATCAACATTTGTAAATGAAAATAATTTTTCAAAAATAATTCAGGGAAATAAACTTAAGATTTCTATATCCTCACTTGAAGTAACAACTTACTATGCAAGAGAGAATTAGAGATGCTGGTAAGGAATTAAAAAATAATTTAGCCTTGTCTTTACTAAGAAATAATTTACTATTAGAAACCGTTTTTACATCTATCAAAGATGTTATTTTAGCCGTAATTTACCTTAATTTTCCTTAAAGAATTTTTAAATCATTCTTGCTACTCAGCTTCTCTAAGCAATTTCAGTTATTTCTTTTAAACAATATTTCAGAATTATTATTAATATCAAATGTTTCCTTTCTGTTTTTCATTTTCATATTGAAGATGATATTATTTGTTTGTTTGCTTTATTTTTATAAATTGAACATTCGAATTATTAACCTTCTCACTTGTTAGACAATAAAAAATGGTTTTCCTGTAGATAGGTGCTCGACTCTAACGCACCAACATCCAAAGCACATATTTGTCTTCTATAACTTATATATAGCAAGAATGTAGTGCTTGGCGACGACTGAAGTCATGCGAATATTTGTTACATTATCAACGTACCAAGTTTTGATGCCAATATTTATCAATTATGTTGATTATTACCGCCAATATTATTACTTTACGATCCTGGCTCTTGCAACAGAAAAGTACAGGACTGTATTGATTTAAGACCAGTGCTAGAATTGTACAAAGATGCCTTACAGATTTTTTTGGCTGCATGCCGTATCGTGGATTATATGCATACATGATAAGTATTTTTATAAAATATAGTATTTGAAATTATACTTCAAATCCCTAATTCATTATATGAAGACAAGGCATTTAAACTGCTACTTATGTGCCATAAATTCCAGTTAAGCAATTATATAAATTCTTTTAAGCATAAAATATAACTTAAAAAATCAGACTAAAAGAATTGTTTAAAGTTGCATTAAGATAATTTGCAACAAGTGCTACTATTTTTGTGTAACAATGTTGTATTCAACTACATTCACCGTAAGTCAATCAAATTCGTACCAATATATATAAATATGTCTACTACTAATAAAAATGAATGTGTGTATTGACGTTGAACAGGACAGAGCGTTTGACCAACTGCTACAAAATTTGGCATGTATGCATATTGAAAAATGGGAATTTGTTATTTGAAACTGTAACTGCAATACTAGTTACAAATAAATCTTATTTTGGCGTTTCCTTGCAATATTGAAAATTTTGCCCAAAAAAGAATTTTGCATAATTTATTGGAGGTATAATGGAAATGAAAATTCAAGAGATTTGACTAAAATTAAATTTGATCAAAATTCTAGGCAAACCAATTGGTCGTCAAATGGGGTAGTACTACTTTAAAGATACGTGTGTACTTTTCTCTAGAAGCCAGTTTGACCCATAGTTACCAAATGTTGCAGTTATATACATATCTTGGAATGTGTGAATGTGAACTTTGAAACTCTTTTTTAAAATTTTTACTAGAATTATTATTAAATAAAAATTGAGCTTAATTTTTAAGTTTTCCCGTGATAACTCCGGAAATATAATTGAACTAAAATCGTTTTCACAGCTCAAATATTTATTTTTTTAAATTTAGTACTATAAAAATTATTTCTAATTTCTGTAAAACTTTAAACAAATGTTTTTAGTATATTTTCCATCAAAAATTATATTGTTTCCATAAAATTAATACTTTTTTTCCTACCATTAAATATTTAATGTCGGATTTATTTCCATTTTTGAATGCTAAGGAGTAAGGATGCTTTTTAATACCTGTATAATTTAGAAGATGAAGACAAAGTGAATATGCAATACCCCAAATTTTTGAAGAGATATGAACCAGATAATTTCAATTTTAATGACACTGTAATGTTAAAGAACTAGTTCCCATTAAAAAAAAAAATCATGTACACGATGGAAATAACACAGTAAGACTATATTATGTATAGTATTCCACAATATTGCAAAGACATTTCTTAGAAAGACTAAAAAACATGCTCCTCGTAATATTTGTACATTTTGTAATACAAGGAAAACTTAAATATCGCAATTATTATTTTAGATAATGATGTCCAATTTCGAAAGGAAATTCGTTGATAATCTAAAATTCATTTTGTATAAAATGTTTTCAATATTATACAATATGTAATTAAAAAAATAAATAAAGAAAATATAACTTGCGATTTTGACTGCAGGTATTTCATTGGCCACTGATGATGCAAATTCCTTAATCTCCACTTCTGCCAGGTTCAGAAAGATTTGATAAAATCTGCTCTATTAAGGTAATGTCACCAATTTTGCTTTCATCAGATTGATTTTTTCAGTTAGTGTTATATCCGCTTCCTCAGTTTTAAAAGTACTTTTCCCCTATACATTGCTGATGTCAAAAATGACATTTTATCATTAAAGACTATATACACAGTCACTGCAGTGTAACTTAAGTGCAGATAACCCATTACAAAGCATATATCCTTTATCATATTTTATTGGTTTAATCAAACTCTCAAAATGAATCTTAAAATTTCAAAAAGTAAAATAAAGGAGCATTTACAATTCTCAAAAAACAATGAAATATTAACAATGCTTCTGTGTTTTATCTATTAATCGCACATTCTTGCAAATATATTATTGATAATACTTTATTTTAAAAACTATTATTGGGAAAAATTCATAAATCAAACAATGATAAAAAAAAGATATACGAAAAAAAAAGTCAGAATTAGATATTAACAACAAAAATAAATAATATATTTATTTTACTGTAACACTGAACGACATTCTTGTCAAATATAATTAAATCATTCTTAAGAATGAATATATATAATATATATTCTTTGTGGAGTAATGTTTTCTAGCATTATCTCAGAAAAACATTAGAAAAATTTGTTTAATTTGAATTAATATTTTTTTAAAAAATCATACTTACATTTCTGTTTCCTAATATACAGTTGTGACAAGTTTGGTAGCTTTAGGCCAAATACTTTCTTTATATAATATATATAGTTACGGAAAATTCCGTCAAGTCCGTAAAATCATAGAATTCGGTTCAGTGAGTACATTGTAAAATAACCCAAAAGACTCAATAACAAATTTAAAAAATAAATTTCATTCAACATACAGACAGCAAAACATTGCAGAGCCGCACAAAAGAACAGCACAGAAATAGCGAATCGGTAGTAAGCAATCGTAGTACTACAAAGTAGTCAGACAGAAACCTGACAACCAGACTTTTTGCACAAATTATTAACTTTTTTAGGCTTTTGAAAAAATATGGATTGCATTTTTCAGATTTCAATTAGTAATTTGACTCATTTGAAAGATATAGCTTTGACTAAATCTGTCTTTTATAAATTACTGTGGGTACAAATTAAAGAGTGTATATATTATTAAATAAAAGGGAAATAAAAAAATCTTACTTAGGAGTTAATGATAAAAAAATTACCATTAATTTCAACATTGCAAAACCCAGAGATAGTGTGTTTTGTTGGGTGAGTTTGAATTTCATATCAGCATTAAAAACAGATTTTTTATCAAATGATATTGAAAAAATTAACAGAAATGAAAAAAAAATATCATTAAACTTGTAAGTTTTTGAAATTTTTAAGATAACGATAAAATTATTTTCATGAGATAAAAGTTGTTAAAATGAATATTAATTTTCATTTTCAAGTCATAGCAATAAGTCAATTAGCAAAGGTTATGCCTATTGTTTTCGTCCGATTAATTTTTATACGGCTTATAGAATTTATTGCACTATAATTAACGCTTTTAGTTGTACCAAATATTACACATTAAGTTGATAATCTGACTATGTTCGGAGGGTCATATTTTTGTATATATGAAGAATTCTTATGTTCGGAGGGTCATATTTTTTTAAACAACGACATATGAAGAATTCTTTTATTTTCGCATGACATTTAAATAAAAACTTAATATATCGTATTAAACTACTTTATAATTTAATTTTGAAATATTTGAGCAAATTTGAATCTTCGATCATCATTTGAATCATTCCATATCTGAAGTTACTAAAAGATGAAGTTAAATAAATATAATTAATAAACTTCTAAAAATTAAAATCCCTTCTGCTCGATTAACTGAACTTCTCTCCTTTTACTCTTTGCCGATATTAATCTAGGAAACCATAATCATCTACATATGAATTATTCTGAAAAATGATGCAGAAAAATATGTTTTAATATCAAATATTTAATAAAAATATATTTTATTTTTAATATACACAAATTTCTTTTCCGATCAATAGTTGCCGGTGTAAATTTAATCTCCATTATTTAGAAGTGAGAGAATTAGACTGCTAAATCACTTTATTCAAAAAAATTAGATAATAATTAGTCCTCTAATTTCCATTTTCAATAAATTTTCATTTCTCATTTTTTTTTTTAAATAACTGTTGAAAGTTTCACAAACTCTTAACTCTACAATTTTATAAATAGAATAGATAGTATAGTTTAACATTCGAATTTCTTTTCTTTGAGATCCAACGAATCAATCTGAGAATTTGAAGTTTTGACACAAAGTATAAAAGTAAACTTGAGAAATATCAAAAGCTGACAAGCAGCTTGAAGTAATTTATCAGTCTGACAGTCAATGACACATCTCAGTCTGATGCCAAACTGCAGTAATGAAATAAACAAAGAATCTCGTATATCTCTTTTATTTCCATTGAACTGAAGTGTATCTTAAAGTTAATTTAGATATAGATAGTTCAAACGAAATTTAAATTTATAATGGGAAAAGAAAAAAAGGAATTAAGTTTTTTAACATTTTTTTTAACTGTTAATCAACTGCGCTGTTTTAGATTCATGTATTTGTTTATGTATGAGTGTATAAAGACATGTACGTGTATGACGCAGTTGTACTTGTGAAAGTAGGGCAGCGGTAGTCAGTTACAAGGTCAAGATCTTACCACTATGAGGGTTTCAGGTTCCAAACCCGATTCTACCGAAGAACCGTCGTCTAAACTGGTCTGGTGCACATTAAATCCGTCTTGACCAAATATCTTCCTACTAGTGTGGTTTGAAAGTTTGGAGAGGGAGGGAGGCTTCCAGATCAGGTGGCGTCGTCATCATCTGACTGCGGTTCAAAATTAAGAGGTTCAGTCCCAAAATTTTCCCAGTGTTGCTTTAAAACGGGACGTTACTATAACTAAACTAAATTAATGTTATTGTATTAGTTTTTCATTCATGCTTTATTTATTTATGCTTATTGCTTTATTTATTTATACTTAAAATTTTGAAAGTTATATGAAGAGAAGTATGAATTTAACAATAAATAAAAATTGGTAGTACTCAATAACATATTTCATCAATGTATCATTAATTATTCTTTTACCGTACGTAATTTTCTTATGCCTCAACAAAATCCCTTTTTTATTGTTCTTTTTTAAGAAAATAAATTATATAACATTGCAAACTCAGATACCTTTAGGCGAAAAAAAAAAACGGACTAAGCAGTAAAGTCTGATTTTTTAGTTTCTGCACGAACACCTAAAACTCTTACATTAGCGAAACTCATTTCAACCCAATCAGAAAGTCAACCATTTAAAGATCGTGAGATATTTTATGGCGGACGTAATTTCAAACAATCAAAGAACTGCTCTTTGTTCCAATCATTGAGAGGTCTTTTTCATTAACAGAACGAAATTCACTGAATTCCTTTCCCCAAAATTTGCCACACAATGAGAATATTCTCTTTTCCGTAATGTTATAGAAATAAACATTTTACTTTTGCTCTGAAAATTGCACTCATAAATACCATCCACAGAATACTGGAATTTTGATTCAAGAACACACTTAAATATTCTAAAATACATTCATGCTCCAAACTGATTAAAAGCTCTATGTGTTTTGATATTCGTTTAAATAAAGTTATTCTAAAAATACTGAGTACATATTGTTACAAATCTGTGATGCTGCTTCCCAGCATGTTTGATTCAATCACTCGAAAGACCGTTTTACGATGATCAGTTTTGGAAGTTAGATCGGTTCAGTGATGTCAGGAATTGGGAACTTGGCGATGAATTTGGTGATTTTGGCGGCAAAATAGATAATACTGGAATCTTTCAGAATTTTTGTAATTTAGCCAATAGGAACCGAGGTATGCCTGATTGGTCCAGAACCTTCTCTTCCCGCCACTGGGAACTATAAAAAGTCGGCAGTCTCAAGTCCTAATCGTGGAAAGAGTCAATAATTAGATCAGTCCGCCGAAGTGTAATCTTTGTGTGGAACTCAAGCAATTGCTGAATTGAGTTGTGCGCCACGTCCAGGTGTTTATTGTCGAAGTAGCATCGAGTCGTGTGTGGAGTACCCAGTCGTGTAGTGAGTTGACAATTGGATACAGCTAAAGCGAGGAGACAGTGGAGAATTGCAGATGTTTGGAGAGACCATAGAATGACGTTATGCAGATTTCCTCTTTCTGCTGAATTTTGTCTGGCCGGTTTGTGTACTGTGGTTATTATTACTACCGATTATTACTTGTGGGCTACTATTTATTGTAGTGTGCTGCTGTGTATTGCCTTTTTTCGTCTCTGCTCTATATTTGTCGTCTTTATGTTAGTGTTTTCGTGCTCAATAAAAGTCGTCATCTGTTACTAAATGTCTATTTATTTCCTCGACCAACAAATCAAAAGAACCCGGCGGAACTTCCGTAACAATATTATTATTGGAGTAAGGAATACTTTTATATCAAAATGAACTACCACCTCTTGCATACGAAGAGACAGCGAAAAGATGCAGTAAAAAATTATACGAGGTAAGCGAAATTTTATGCATGAAACAATTAGTAAATTATGCATTTAACTAATAATTAATGATATGGTGATAGTCAAAGGGTTTATTTAAGTGGGTTCTGCCAATTTATTATCCTATTAAAAGAGAAAATCTTGTAAACGCAAAAGAAATTCGACATCGAGTCTAATACATCTTCCCGTTATAGACTTCTTAGTCTGTATACTAATTTTCGCAGAATTTTGTGTGCTTAAGTCCCTCTATTTCGGTCTGAGAACTCTATTTAAGTCCCTCTATTTCGGTAATCAAAAAGGCACTGAACAACAGGTAGGTATAGCATTTATTTTCCTAACAAAAAAATTTGTAGATTTCTATTAGATTTCAGAAGAAACCTGATCATGAGCATGTAAGCATGAAAAGTAAATAATTATATATATATATATATATATATATATTCGAATCTGGACTAAATTCCCGATTGACTAACCTATCTGTCTGTCTCTTTGTTTATTTGTAGCCAGCCTTGTTGATGCAACAGATCAAAAATGCAAAGTTTGCGATAAATGGAATTCGGATTCAAACCAAAATTGTAGATATGTGTTGAAATGCGATGTTAATTAAAAAAAGATTATCGAAACAGCAGACACGTATTTCTTCATGACACTACGACATTACATATTATCTCTTGACTGGGGAGATGAAGATTTAGGACTTAAATAATTCAGGAGGTGCGGTCTACAAAACCGCATTTTCTTTACATTCAGATTAAATTTTCTAATGAAAGTATTAGTGTGAAAATCAGTCAATACATTCTGCAGATAATTTTTTGATATATAAAAATGTTTTAAAAATTTTTCAAAATATATTACCATTGAAAGAAGTAATTGTGTTTGAACATACATTTTCTTCTCAGATTACATTTTACAACAAATAATATTCTTGAAAAAACACCTTTTCTTTTACTTTTTAAACAATATTTATTTTTCCATTATACAAAAGTATATAGAAAACAATATAATGAAACAAATTTTAAAAAAAATGACAATGTGAAAAATTAACCCTTTTTTTAATGGCTTGTGTGACTTTCGTAGCACGGTTTTTGCAGGTGTTTTAAATATGCAGGTTAAATAGTAATATAAAAATCAGCCTATAAATTCTGTAAATATTTCTCTTGGTGTATTAATATATTTAAAAAAATTCAAAATACATTATCACTATAAAAATTAATTATACTTAAACATACATATCAGAATCAGTCTAAGGCGAACTTTCATCGAAAAAAATCTTCTTCACAATTATCTTCATCATTAAAATCACTTTCTGCTTCATTTAAAAATCTCTGGCGCTCTGCTTCAAAACGAAGATCAGTAGGCTGGATGATGTTCCGAGGAAAAAGTTTTAGAGCCAAATGATACGCTTTATATAATATTGGAACACTAAAAGGGAGGTACGGTCTCACAGACGTCGCGCAAAGAAATAGCTAAATATTTTTAAAAAGCATCTGCTGAATTCGGTTAAAATAGTGGACGTGTAGTGAAGGTCACGAAACATGAAGCTACATGGTCAATCCACTCGATTAAACTAAAAATAGACCGAATTCACCGAAAGTCCACCTTAGCATTCTGAGATCCCGGACTCCCCAGTTAAGGATAAGTCATAATAATCTGAGATGGATTTGTCGTAACCTTAGTAACCTATTATCCGAGATGTGGATAGCAGATTTTGTGTAGAAGAAAGAAAGAAAAGGAGGTGCTATGTTATTTAAGTATACGAGGAAAGGCGTGAGGGACATTTCTGTTAGTTGAAAAAAACAGTATCGCATCTACACTATAACTGTAACTATGGAAGAACTTATAAAAATAATCACAAGCAGTCTTTTTAATCTTTCACATAGGAAGTAAGCAAGCAAAAAATAATATAATGTTATCGAGAAATTTTCAAGAATCACCCCGTTTTAAAATTATTTTTACATTCCGGAACTTACTGTTTTTGGAATTAACTCTTTATTCTCTAAAAAGTACTTAGATGCATAACTATGTATTTAATACAAGAACTATTTTTATTGTTCCAAAAAATAAATTAATATATTAATTCTTTTAAGTTCAATTTCCCCGAAAAATTAATCCATGGCTTTTTACCATTCAGTAGGTATTTGTAACAATCAAAATTGAAAAATAAATAAATAAAGCGTCAAAATGATGCAACGTCTTAAATGGTGCCTCAGAGGAGTCATTAGAGTGCTAAGGATTAAAACTCTCTATGAACCCCATCATTCAAAAAGGAATGAATAGGAAAATAAAACTGTATGAAGATTTTGATAACAAAAATTACAAATCTGTTCTAAACATTACAAGAAATCTTAGATTTACCTCACATTTTACAAGAAAACATTGATTACGTTTAATATTAAAGGAAAGAAGATACAGAAATCAAAACTAGATAAAATTTTTGTCATGGTTTCATTAAATTTTAATATTTTTGATTATAAAATATTATTAAATAATCAGGTCACGTTTTTAAAGTTTCAGTCTAAACATTCAAGAATTTACTATTATGTAGCACATCAAGAAGAACATATAAATAAAACACAATATTTTATCTTTATACTGTTTACAATGCTGGTTATTCGTTTTCTCCAAGTACATCGCAAAATTTATTGTTTCTGGCCATAAACCATTTTTCTAATATTGTCGTTTTACGACACTTTTTACGATAAATAAATGTTCTTCGCGGGCATAAAGGGAACAATTAATTTTATTACTTTTCATCTTCTTGTAGGAAATCATAAATAGGAAGAGCTTTAATTTTAAGAATACCTGGTAGTCATTTTTGAATATAAGTAAACTTCAGTGTCAAAACTATAGGTCAGCAACTCAGTGCCCTAGTCTGCAAATAGTAATACTAAAGAAAAAATTGAAACAGGTGTTCGCCATGTTTATTTTTAATCTTATAAAAGGTAATTTTTTTCCTAGTCAAAGTATATTTAAGTATTTTTAGGATTGAGATTGGCTGAAGAAAAATGGTTTGTCTAGCTTATTAGATAAATATAATTTGATTAATTAATTAATTTGGTTAATTAATAATTAAGAAGCAAATCAAGACACACCCTTCTGTGTGAGAAAAGGAACTGAAGCTTTTAAATTTTCGTCTTATTGAAAAATTTATCAAAATTTATGCAAACCTACATAACTTCATACAAAGATTGATGAATTTGATGGGAAGCATATTTCCCACGGCCCTAGAAAGGGTTACTATGAAATCGTTTACTTTGGGTTTTGTTTGGAGCATAACAATAATACAGAATAAAAGGTAAATAAATTCCTAATTCTAAAATTAATTCATGAAAATTTAATGATGTTATTAACAGATAAGAAATATTTCAAAACTGATAATTTATGCTAGTACTCTAAAACTATTAATACGGAAATTTTGTCTACATTTCAAAAAATGAAAGAACAGCACAGGAATCAATTGTTTCTCCCTTGGTGCCTGGGATTTTTTTAATTGATTTTGTTTGTGTGCTGTTTTAAAATACAAAAATAGTTCATAAGCTTTATTTTTTGAGATTCTGTATAGTAAATGGAAGAAAATATGAAATACTTTTTTTGAATTTATTATACAGAATCCTGCAAGAAAATATATGAAATTCGACTATAGAGATTCTTGCATTTCTTACAAAGAAAACAAGAAAACTTTTAAATACAAGGTTTTCTAAGAACTGAGCAATCACGTAAGAAGAGAGAGATATCAAAGAATATTTTGTTTTTCTCACTAATAATGTCTCGTGATAAATAATAAGCATATGATACCAAACTTTTGATTATACAGATGATTAAATTTCAAATGGTTGATTTGCGTGGGTATTAAAATGGCGTGTTCTCCTTCGTCAACAAAGGGATTTTAGAAATCTTTCAATCTTGTATCTATGGGATAGTAGAGAAAATACGGTGGTGTCGGGATAAGTTCCACTTCCTAACACCAGATGGTAGCACATTACAGTTTTCTTGAAAGTTACGCAGTGAAATTTCTAGTTTTGCTTGACAGTCAAGAAAAGTAGACGTTCACGTGAGGGTGAGCGATTAGTAGTTCTCGAGAAAAAACCTATCGAATTTATTTTAACGATCACAAGGAAACCCACCGTGTTTCTTCTGAAATTAGTAGTTTATGGAGAAAATAATTTTTAGTGTCTTTAAAAAATATTCGCGATCACACCTGATATGGAATTACTTATCGGGAATTCTATAGAAATAGAGTGTGGCTCGATGTGAGTAAATGGATGACTAGTCAAGAAAACTGTTTCCTAATTTTTCTTGAGTAGAATCTTTTTTTTTTTTTTTTTTTTTTTTTTTTTTTCGAACAGGAGCAAAGGGTATACGCTCACGAACAGTACAAAAATACCTCGTTAGGGAAATGTTCCCTATATTCGATAGGTGGCATATCTTTTTCGGACCTCAAAGAAACTGTGCTAACAGAATTCATTGAAAAATGCAAACAAAACAAATGAAGCTTTGGGAGTGAAACCAAATCAATTTCTTTTTTTTATATTATACTTTTTACTCCTGGCTTTAATTTAGTTAATGTAGATTTTTCAGATTATTGTATTTATTCAGATTATATTAAATTGTTTTCAGATTATTGTAGATTGCATTATATTTATTCAGATTATTGTAGATTTTTTTCATTTTTTGCTGTATTTTTTGTATCTATGTGGTACATAAATACAATTAAAGTTATATGCAGGTAAAATATTAATAGCTATAAGCAACAATATATTTCATTGCAATTTATTTTCTTTGCCAAGATAGAAAAGCTTCGTAAGTTAATTAATTATATCCTAATTAATGAATACATCATTCACTTCTAACTTTTGAAAAAAAAAATGCAAGAAATATATGGAAGAGTAGTGAAAAATTTAGATATTAAATTTTTAGTTTATATTAAGTTTAAAAATAAAAATATATAATTAAATTATTTTTTATAGAAAATTTCTTGTCAAAAATGTCTGATATTTTTTTGTTTGTTTGTGAATCCTTAAATTATATAAAACAAGCTTAACCTCGGCTAAAATAGTATTCATAATTAATCAAACTCAGATGTGTATAATAAATGTATACGTAAACATATCATAGGTAAAAAAAGTTTCCGTACGCAGCTATAACTGTTAATAAAAAAATTAATTTTTGTAACAAAATGCTTTGTAATGAAAATCAAAATTTTAAAATTGGTTTAACACAATTTTATTTATTACATATGAATATTATAAAGACAAAAATATATACAAAATTAAATAAGTAAATTGAAAGAAACAAAAAAATGCCATTAATAAGGATAAAAAAAAGTTTCCTTACGCTATTTACATAGTACGTGAAGGATATTTTTAATGCTGACCAACTTACATTTAATGTTCAATAAGCCCTCCTTTGACCTTCATCACTTCGCTCAAGCGTTGTGTCATAACTCTCACAAGTTCTTGTTGCTGTATCTGGAGAAATATTGCTCCAAATTTCTTCAATGGTTCTTTTGAGTTCAGCCGTGTACTTTGTGTCATATTGCTTTTAATTCACAACTGATTTCGTACCATAAATGTTCTATAGAGTTTAAATTGGGAGACTGAGGAGGGTTTTGAAGCTGTCTTTTAACATGATAGAGGCACCACTCTTGAGAAATCTTGGAGGTGTGCTTAGGATCGCTGTGCTGTTGAAAAGTAAGGTCAGTTTCGAGAGACAATTTTCTTGCACTGGTTAAAACGTAATATAACTCGACCATCTGACCCATTAATATAAAATTTTGATTCATCACTAAAAAGGACCGATAGATAAGATAGCTTGTATATTTCTTTTGGACTCGAGGCGCTTTGCAGGGACTTATAAAAGGCTTCTTAAGGAGACCAAATGTGCATTATAAACTTTTTTAGTGATATTTCTCGCTTTTTGAGGTGTGATTTTAAGGTTGTAATCACTCATTAAATTAGTTACCAGTTGAGATGCACTAATTCCCGGATTATATTGCACCTTATGCATGACATTTCTTTTAAACAAGCGATTTAAATTTGGAGATTTTCCGGAACGATCCCTATCCTCAAATGTTTGCAGTATCTTTCAATAATATAACTGTAACTGTAACTTTGGTTTGTTAGTTCATTTCACTCATTCTTTTCATAGATAATATATATTTTGGCTACCAAATCACTAGCTCTCGAATTTAACTTTGAGAATTTCCATTTTAAGAAGAACAGTTACAAACTGGAATGAAGCAGCTTTTATTATGTTGTATTCTTCACTCTGACAAGTGTCAACAAACCTCGGATATTTACTGCGGACCAATTATAAAACACATCAGGAAGAATTTGAATACTGCTTGCGGAAACTTTTTTTGCATGAAAACTTCGTCATTGATCTTAAAAATAGCAATAAAACTTGCTGCATTTTGAAAAAAGTGAAATTTATTAGGAAACTCCCTTTTAAAGATTCGTATGAACCATATATAAGATAAAAAGCAAAGATTAGAAATTATGCTAGTTTATTTTGTCTTCCGTACGGAAACTTTTTTCCATTCTATTAAAGGCACATAAAAATGAAATCAACGTCAGGAATTAATTGCAGCGCTTGTTCATATATAGCTAATTATTTGTAGTTTTTTATTTCAAAGGATTTACAGGGAAAATTAAAATAATTCATCTAAATACAATAGGTGCACAATTTAAAAATTCACCTAAATAACTGTTTTTAATATAATTAATTTCCCTCATCTTTGATTTCGTAAATTAAATTTTTCAAAACATTTATGAGATCTCGTAAACTATTAGATAAGAGGATGTTATCGTTAATTGCTTGTTGTGGGTCAACCAATTACAACACTTTGCTAATCCACTGACTATTCTGCGCAAATTGGAAGACTCTACTCGAGGATTCAAATTAATTTGAGCTTAAAACTTCTCAGTGCTGGATATGCGAATGGACTGCGGTCTAATTGTTGATCAGTATTACCTGCTAAGGCTTGTAGATATGGACAATTATCCCATCAGCTATCTGAAAGGGTATCTAGTATGGTTTATTGAGGAAATGGGTTCCCTTGTTAGATGCATCAGATGAATGCCAGAGTCGAATACAATGACCAGTCTATAGTTCCTTTGCTACATTCTAATTTATAGAAGGCAAACTGAAGCCGGATCGAACAATCCACAAGAATAATTCTGAAAACGAGATTAATCTAAAATTATATATACAGTTTTAAGGATAAATTCTTTATATCTTGAAGACTAAGATTCGTCCGGCATTATTATTATTTGTAAAATCATATTTTTTCGGATAAAATATTTAGATACGAATCACAATGCTGGCATATAAATATTTTCCAAACTTACCCACGTATGAACTGTTTATTTAAATAAAAATATCATGAATGCACTTGGTTTAGCATGATATTCGAAACAAGTTGCTATATTGCAGCATTCATTT
>JAPMOR010092447.1:0-153377 GCA_026543865.1 Argiope aurantia
GGATGACGATTTCATTGCTCGCTGTAATTATATCTCACTACAATTATATCTCAAAATTTAGCCTCATAATAATGGACCACATAAATTTCCAAATCCAAAAACCAACCCAGCTACCTCCAGACGTTTCCAGTTCTTTTGTTATTCGAAGACTCGTTCGACTTGCCAGCCAAATGTAGTAGCACTAAAGGATTAATTAGCAGTAAGTCAATGTTCTGACTGTTGACCATCCAAAAGGGGAGCAATGTACCATGCTCCAAGTTTAGTTTGGTTTAGTTATATCATCGGCCCGTTTTTAAAGCAACACTAGGGCTATTTTGGGACGGATCTCGTCATTTTGAATCTCGGTCAATTGACGAGGACGACACCCGAGATGGTACCCCTCTCTCCAAACTTCCACACCACACCAGTGGTAGGACGTTTGGCCCCGACGGATTTAACGTGTACCAGATCCGCTTACACGACGGTTCTTCAGTGGATTCGGGTTTCACACTTGAAACCCTCCGGTTCCGACGCCGATACCTTACCACCAGGCCACCGTGGCCCTGTATCATGTACCAAAGAATTTTTCTAAGGCGAAAAACCAAAACGCTCTTTGAGACACGACTGATTTAGCTTATATGGTCTTTATGTGCTCGATTTCCCCCACATTTCATCGGAGTTTTGCGTTTTAAGCACACTCAAAACTATTGAATTCCATTTTCCGACCTTCCAAATTTGTCTACACAATTTTCTGCTCATTTTCGGTCACAACGATTTTTTTAATATATTTCTGTTTATTTATTCGTTGCAGAAGGCTCCAAATTCTTAAAAATCACGACGTTGATTGAAGTAAGGGGAATAAAATGCTCGTTTTACAGGAAATGGCTGCATTCGATTATTCTAATCATTGCACTCATGGAGATTCTCAGACATAAAATTAGAAAATTATTATCGCAACTTTTGAATGATGACAATTATAAAAATTACATTTTAATTGCATGATAATTTATAAATTAAATATAAAAACAACCGAAATGTCGAATTAAAAATTAAACAAAAAATGTGGGCACAAACTAATTTCTTTTTTTTAAATTTGTAGACAATGACTGAAACAATTTAATTTCTTTTGAGGAAATGGATGGCGCAGCTTCCTAAAAAACGTTTCATCGCAAGATACGTTGAGCTTTTCAATACCTATAACGAAATGTTCTCTTCTTCCTTCATTTTCGGTTGAAAAATTTTACAGTTCATGCGCCATTTTTAAAAATAAAATTACATATCGCATTCTCTTCTTCACTACCGCTGCTTTGACTATTCGAAAGTATTAGGACACCACCCCATTTTCATTTGGTACTATTCGATTCATTCATTGACGTTATCACCTTTTATATTCTGGAAATCCCCGGCCAGCCCGGCTGTTTCTGCAGTTTGTCTGATTTCTTTGATCTCTCTTTGAATCGATGGAAACGCTTTAAAATTGTTCACAACTTCAGCAGATATTCTGCAGTGCGCAGCATAAGAATGATATGTCAAATGCCATTCCTATGCGGTTGGATATATGAAGATCAGTTCAAAATCGTATTCGGCTCATTCATACTTGTAAGAGTTTATTGAAAATATACATTGAAACCATCGAATACTTTAACCATTGTGGCAACAAATGGTTAACACAGATGAAACACATTTTTAATTTTGAACAGCTGTGGCTACTTTGGTTTAAGACTAATACAACACTATTGACCTTTAAGCCCAAAGAGCTATATTAACCGTTTAGTTAACCCATTCGAGACGGTGCATTTTTTGGCAACCAACCCCAAAATCCGAAATTTCGTATTGATTCATAATTGCAATTCAATACCACTGCACTTTACCCGATGTTTTGGTTCAAAATTTCTAAGCATGCACAGTGTACAATCCCACTCGAATGGCTTAATAGTGAACAGATATCTCGCGAGTGCACCAGAAAGTTTGTATATTATTGTTGACTTGATTATTTTGCTAAAGAAAAGACGTCTTTTGTTTTGGGAATCAATATATAAAAAAGATGTGCGTGAGTGAGTGTGTGCATGCACGATCAATTGAATCATCTTTTATTAAATCTCTGTAACGAGCGAGAAAGAATAATATTTAGCATAGGTGAAAGACAGTTTGGAAGCTTTACGAGGTTAATACAGAATGCCAGCAAACCGGTGAAAGTCTATTAGAAATCCGGACTTGATGGATGGCAGCCATGTGCGAAACATCTCCGGCTGGAAAGTGATTCGGTTATGTCTTAATTGAAAATTATTCACCGACCGGTTGGATCTTAGCATATTGCTTGTTCAGCGTATATTACTTATTTCTTGGCGCCGTAAGAAATCTGCAGAAAAATGCCCAGCGGAGGAAAAAATAAATAATTAAATTCCAGCAACTCTAAACACTAAACAGAGGTAGCCCAAAGAAAACTTTGTAAACTAGACTGCTTATGAAAGAAAACGTGACTACCATGGAAAATCGGGTGAGACAGAGTCAGTAGGTAAACCTCAGTTCATTAAGAAAATAAGAAGGCATTCCTGGAAAATTAAATATCAAAAACAAGAAATTATATCCAGAAAATTATATACCTTATAATAAACTCAAAATGCGAAGACTACGGAGCTATCGGCCAAATATTCATCAATACATTAACCATCAAATTCTTGTAAATCTTTCCAATTACGAAACAAAGTCTTGAAAATCGGATTTCGGAAGTTCTGTAATTAATTAACAACCAAAAGTTGAATTGAAGATTTATAATTAATCATTCATGGAAGATTAAGTTTTGAAATTTCAAAAGAAAAAAAATACAGACTTTAAATTTTTTTTTTTTTTTTTTTTTTTTTTTTTTTTTGCGTTTATAAGATTGAATTTAAAGGACGAGAAAAAGAATTAAAGAACAGAAAAAAAAGAAAAAAAACTCCTGCTGAGTCAAGCAGTTTTTTTCCCCTACATTTTTTAAGATTTAATTGCTGTTAATTTAACTATTTCATATTTATGTTGTCCTATAATTAGTATCAAAAATTACGATATCAGTAATTTTCTATAGTTTTACTTTCTAAATTAAGGAAAATTTTCAATTCGAATGCATGTAAGCCAGACGGAGACTTTGTCTTATCACAGAAAATATTTACATTAGTTAGGTTGGGGTTATAGTGCAACATGATAATTTCAAATTCATCTCTAAGACGAGAAATTTCTGTCTGATTGCTAAAAGAAACAATAAAATAGGAGATTTAAATAAAAGTTCTCTTTATTTACAATTTCTGTTGCATATAAATGTAAATAAAATATAATCCTTGCCATTATTTAAAGCATTTTTTCCCCCCTAATTGGAACTATGCGTCAATCTCTAGCAGTTTAGAAAATTAACAATTGGACCATAATAAGAGCGGACACCCTGTGTATGCTGTATATCCTGTATATTTAGCATTACGCATTTTATTGACAATTTGAAATAAGCGATGTTGAAACCAGACCCCGGCCGGTTGCAGAATATTTATAACCAATGACACTTCAATATCAACTTCTTATCGGCGTTTTCTATCTTTTCATTAACCCCGTAATTGTCAGAATAGCTTCAACCAATTTTCGATAGCGTTAAACACATAAAAAATATAAAAGTAAAAAAATGATTAATTGAAGAGCTATAATGAGTTTCTTATATAGATTGTGCAGATAAAAAAAATTATGTTTTTATCCTTTATTACCTTGCCACTCGTCTTTAATGGCGTCTTCTTAAATCTAAATGCAAACTCAAGTTTATTTCTTTCCATGATATCCAGTATCTGGCACGGTTTAAAATTAGAGGTAGAATCATTTTAAAACCTAAATATTTAATAATGATAAATAAAGGCATTAAAAATGCACGTTTAAAAGGCTTGAAATGTTTAACTAAAAAAAAAAGAATTAAAAAGAAAACAGCAAAAGAAAATAAAAGATGGGCGCAAGTGGTTTTGGATTAGAGGTTTCGTTATTTATAACCGATTTCTCTGCAGTTGTTTAAGCTTATTTTTGCATACACTTTGATACAACTTTCCCTTTGAAAAACACGCAATTATCATCCCTCATCGCTTGACGACAAAATACTCGAGTTGATGCGGTGTAGAAATATCCTTTGTGTCATTTCAAAAAGGAATATTAAATCTAATTAGACTAAACTTGAAATAAACAAATATTTAAAAAAAAATGAAGTATAATGGAGAGGAGGTTGATGCAATGAACGATGATTTTCATACAAGTTAGTCTTCCATAAAGGACACATTCGTCTATATTAATTAAGCTAGACGTGCATTCCTACATCTCTGCGGGCTAGGCGTTAAGTGAAAATGGCGTTTTCTGATGTGGATTTCGGACGCGGAAGGACAGCTGGAAGTACTGATTAGAGAGGTAAGAGAATATAAAGTACACAGGAAAAGGGAACAATTCAAAAGTAATTAAAAAAGTAAGAAAGAAACTATTTGAAAAAAAAAAGAAATTGTGAATCAATGCAAAATGCAAGAGGGCACCATGCAGTAAACGCCACTATCCTGCACTTAAAAAAAAAGATTTTGAAGTTCTTTTTTTGCATGTCGCGATAAATGACCGATCGCCTGCAACTGAGATGATGCCCATTTACCAGATATTCTTTCAATTATCTGACAGGAGTTCAGGACTGAATAAGAGATTCAATCCCGACTGAATAAGAGAGATATTGCTGCAATATACAGCTGAAAAATTGAGAATCAATGTCAGATGCAACTAACTGTTAACACCCGATCAGAAAGAATTCGGCGATGAGTGTCGCTTTGCAAGTTAATACCACCGATTAAGTCCTTTTGAAGAGTGCGGAGTTATGAAGGAAGAAATTTAGCTAGATAAATAAAGAGGGCATTTGCCGTGAACATGAACCAATATTTTACTAAAAGATCGATTCTTGCTGCTATCCCCTCTCTTCAAACCCTGGCTAGCTCAATGAGGGCAACTTTTCATTCAATTAAAGCAGGCGAGGGGTTGCCGCTTTCGATCGGCCCCTTGGCGAGCTAAAGCCAGAAAGAAAGCATGGGAAAGAAAGAATTACGAGTTAAATAGCCAGTACAAAATTTGGCAGTTGTTTCATCGCACTTGATTCTCCCCTAGGATTTTTGGAATAGGGCAACTACGAACCATCTTAAAAGTAATAAGGTGAAACCAAAGAATCAATTCCCCGATCCCAGCCACTGATATCCGAGTTCAAAATTTTTTCTTTCGTATGAAAGCTCAAGGTATTTGGATACGCCACCAATGATCGCTTGCCTACCACCTCTCTCGAGTTTCGAAAGATATTACAAATAATGTTAACGTAAATGTTAGAGTCTCATGTATCGTAGTCATTGTAATAACCTCATTTAAATTGTAGGCAATGATAATCAATTAGCATGCTTATTGTCCAAAATAAAATTGTTTAGTTGTGATAAGATATAATTCATTGTTGACATATTAATACCGTTATTATGATCGGTGGACCACATAAAGAGTATATTAAATTCCAAGGCTGTAGCTCCGCTATTCCGAAGCCGAAACAAAGCAAGGGTGGACACTAAGTCGATCGCTATCTAACCGGTGGACATTTTGGGGTGACCACCTTTACTAAGACGCACATACTAAAAAAAAACCATTTATGGAACAACGACGGCTATTATTATTATGTGTGTAGTAATGCAGTAAGTACATATTTCGTATTTATTATTAAGTTATAATAAATATTGTAGACCTTTTTTCAGCTAACCACATATATACCACTGGGTGGACCGCATCACCACGAAAAAATTAAAAGAGCTCGTACCCTGGAAAAGTCAGCCCACCCCTAATACAGAATGTATAGATATATTTTTACACTTGTAACAACAGACTTTTTTTCACATATGTCTTAGTTCTTGAGATAAAATTAAATTCCTATATTTGCAGGCCACAGCTATTCCGCAAAATTTCTAGATTGTGGAAATATCGGTATTAAAATCCAAGGCAGCTTTTTATTTGTTAAATAACTATCCATTTATTTTATTTTCTCAATATTATGAAGAATTGTTATGTATAATGTATGGAAAGAGAGAAACCATGTTTTAAAGTTAAATGATATTGAAAGTGACATAGAAAACTAGTTATGATTGATAATCTTTTAATAGCAACCGATCGGTTGCTGTTAAAAGATTATCAGTTATGCACTTACTATCAATTATCCACAATTACTTTCCAAACGGGGGAGAATGTGTCATTAGTCAAGTTGCTAAAATTATGAAAATGAATAAAATAGATTTTATTTGTATTTTACTCTACATTAAAAAAATTTCTGTAAAAAAAACGTCCTCAACAGATAATTGTTCAGAAGTGCAAATTTCATTTAGATTTTGCAGCTCTTTCTAAACAGGAATATTAAAATAATTTACTCCTTAAGAAGATTTTATAGTATAAAACAAATGGGCAAATAACAGGCATAAACAAGCTAAATATTATTCTCAATGTTGTATCAAAATGTTAAACATTTTGTAGAACATTTTTATTGATGTATAACTCTTTAAAAGATAAATTACATCGTTTCTTTACTTTTGCATATTGTCACAACATGTTAAATATAATAGAGGTTCCGACTGTTTCAGAAAAATAAGTTTTGCTGCTTTACTTGCAGTATCTTATTTACTTTTTTACAGTTTAATTATGATCATATACCAATAAGTACTTCAAAACAACTTATACATTATAGTTATCATTTATGCTTTAACAATTGCTCATTTTTGAGGGATTGTTTTTAGTTTAAATTATTTATGATTTGTATGTATTCTACGTGCAGAAACACAATCTTAGAAACAATATATATTAATACGTCTTTCGAAGTACTAACGTAAAATGGTGCTCAATTAAATAATTTTGAATTTTACAAATTTAATGCAGCTAATGCAATTCTATTTAAAAATAATAATTAATAATTGTGTTTTTTTTTTCAGGATAGTGCTGCTAGTATTTTACTATACAAATTTGAAAAAACAAAAATTAAATTATAAAATGAAACATTTAAAGTAAGATATTTTCACTTTTATTTCACACCTTGGTGTAAATTATACACAACTATTAGGTGTTTTATTTAAATAAAAAATCTTTACCAATTGTTTGATGTACTTATTGTCTGCGAGAACTAAACACAGCATTATGAATCGCATTATGCTCGTTGAATGATTTTCTTTCTGTATTTTGGCATACAAAACAAATTTTCTCTGAAATCCGATGCGTCTTTATAGGATGTTGAAATAATTTCTTCCCATTCCTCATCATCGATGAAATCAGCTCCACAAAATTATGAATTATATCCACGACATGATTTCATTAATATTATACATAGAATCGAATGTCCCAATGTTTGTTTGTTTGTTTGAACTCGATATAATTCCCTAATTCTTGATAGAACTGAACTAAATTTGGCAGACATCTTCATTAGCACCTAAAAAAAACCAACCGCCCTTCTGAAAAATGTTACACCCCATTAAAGGGAGTGAAATCGGGATAGAATGATTTTACGTTTTACAACTATAACATCCGAATATACCATCGCAAACGATTATTATTACATTAATATAAAACTTAAAAAAAATCGTTTTTCTAATGACATGAATTTTATTTCTGTACAGCTAGTTTTTTAATCTTCATCCATTTTTATCAAAATTAATTTAAATACAATTTGTAACAATACCTTCTTTTTATTATGTCTATATTTAATATATATTAATTACTATTCAAATTACTATTGAGGTAACTAAAACATTTTAAAGGCTTGAATATAAAAAATCAAAAACTCTGCGATGTAAAATAATAGATATTTTGATATTTGCTTATACCAAATAAACATAGAGCCGTGAATGCAGCAGCTGACATTTGTGAATAATTCTAAAATCATGTGACCAATATCGAAGTTCCTTGGAAAGTGATCTGCGAAATGAAGCTCATTTACACGAATTCTGTTCGATTAAGAATGAACTTGATCTTTGCTGCGATTAGGAAAGACTCGAGACAATAGTGAAAGAAATAAACGGTGCTTCGCTGCACTTTAAAACATTAAAATTCAAACTACTTCAACACAATTGATAAAATCTTATTTCATTCCATTTCAATCATAAGCAATTCATTTCAAAGTGTATCCAATTGTATAATATAATCTTTCAACTGATTACTTATTTACGAGAGAAAATTGAAAATTTCATAAATAACGATTATAAAATTTATGATTATATAATTCTATCCAGCTTAAATTCCTTTTTTATTATAAAAAAGTATTAAAAAAATCACATATCAAAAGCAAAATCATCATTCGTGCATTTACAGTCAAGATAAAATACGATTACAAAAATAACTCATTCAAGTCAAGAGACCCGTCGATTTATCGCCAATTATGGTAAACATTCCTAAATAGCCTAGAGATCGTTTTGAAAGCTTTCCAAACAAACGCAAGGTTTATCCCTATTATATAAAGGGGGAAAGAAGAAGGGTGTGGGGGAACGAATATATCGACGCTCGTTTGCAGCCACCGCGGACGACATCATTGATTTCAAAATTTTCGTTTGCTCCTTCCTTCTCCCCACCCTTTCGAACAAACTCATCTCTTGCGCTTGACATACTCCTACTCATGCTCGAACATGCCGTCCCCTCATGATAGAGGGTTTTATCCCGTAATCGTCAGCTCGAACACAGCCCTCGCCCCCCCCCCCCCTTCTCAAATCGTCTGCAGCAGGCAGTGAGAAACGGGATAATCCAGCTAAGCGTGCACTAATCGGCGGGATTCAGTTTAGAATAAAGGCAGCAAAGATCGATGGGAACAATCGAGAAAATCGTTTGCAGTTATCCAATTAGTAAAGAAGAGTTAATTGCATCAACGGAAAAAAAATAAACTAACTAGTGCATTCGTTCTTTTGAAACATAAGCTTGCATCTTCAAATATTAAACAGATTTTTTTAAAATATATGTCACATCCCCAGTGACTGGCAATATATTTGACATTAATATTTGTATCATAAAGTGCTGCATTAATATTAAAGTATTTGTATTATTGATAACTGCTTTAGCATTCTTTTTAAAAAATTTAAGCCGAAAATAATGCATCTTGTGAGTAAAATTCAAATCTATATTACTGATCATGGTTTACAAATGAATGATTCAAAATAAAATTGTCTCGGTATTTAAATAATCGGGAAAAATAGCTTCAAATAATCGAATTAGAATCAATAAAATAAAATCAATGTTTTAAAAGTAAAAAGTGATGAATTTTGTTCATTTGACAAAACTAATGAACATAACAAAAGTTTTCAAAATGTAAAGAGTACAACAAGGTAGATATATTTCATTTGTGATTCTAATACTCAGCAGCTGAAAATTATGAGAATCATCGGTCTCCATGCCCAGTAACCAGCCAGAATATTATCAAATCTAACTTTTACATTTTCAGGGAGATTAAATAATATAGCTCGGTTATTCTCAAAAATGTTGAATCGTACGTAATACGTTCGATAACAAAACGATCCTCTCGGCTAATAGGAAATTAAAAAGCAGTTTTCAAATCATTCGATCGAAGCAGCTGTTAATTAGATTCCTATAGTGCAGCTGAATTTTCCCTGAAGTAATGGAACAGTTCGTTGTTTCATTTCGTTACATTTGCCCCGTTTCGAAAGTTCCATTAAGGAGAAAATGGCTTTTCGAAATTTCCAGCTTAATCCAATTTTATAGTCACTCCGATCCAAATTAATCTGTTATGAAAAAAGTCCGACTCGGAAGTCTTATATATATATATATATATATATATATATATATATATATATATATATCAACGTGAAGAGATAAATCGGAACTCATATTTAAATTGGAGGAAGAATTTATCTAAGAATTAATTCTTTATATTACAGAGAAAAAACATTTTCCGTTTCCCATTCAGAAAACAAACGTTTGAAATTTTAAGCTCACATACTGAGTGATTAGTTATAAAATATTCCAGTTTAGAAAGAGGATAGTTAGGAATAAAAGGCAAATCGCTAAACAGATCAAATATCGACAGTATGGATTCCAGAACTCGGGGGAGGGGCAGATAATCCTCCCTTTAAAAAATAAAAGAAGAAAAAATGAAAAGAGATATTTGATAAAAATTGACATTCTATCAACCTTAGACTTCTTTATCTTACATTATTTCACTGTGCATTAACTTACTGTGTAGTTGTATTTAGTTTAGTTATATTAACATCCCGTTTAAAAGCAATACTAAGGCTCTTTTGAAGCGGACCTCATAATTTTGAACCGTGGTCAGATGACAAGGACGACACATGAACTGGCACTCCCATCACCAAGCTTCCACACTACATCAGAGGGAGGACGTTAAGCCTGGATGGATTTAACGTGCAACAGATCTGCTTAAACCCCATTCCAACGGCCTGTTGCTTTTACGGGTACGGTCGTAAATCTGCCATCTGACCCATTGCAGGACCTCTCTCACCTGTAGACCTCGATCGGGAGCTACTGTTCGTTTCAGTATTCTGAGACGACCCCTTTCCGACGATTCTATATCATTAAGGGGAGAGACGCGGAAGGGTGAGAGCATTTAAGGAATTCTTCGTCATTCTTTGATCTTGATTTTCGCCCTATTAGATACTTTTTTGTTCAATTGTTTTTCCACATATATGTGAATATCGTATCGTTTCTGACCGTAATATTTTAATTCAGGCTGCGAGTAATCCGAGTTTATTTTATTGCTAGATGTAAATATCATCTCCTTTCATTTTTCTTTTCACCCTATTTTGACGAATTAAACCCATCCTAACGCATGCGCAAAAGGGTTTTAGAACCCGTTGTCAAACAAGACTCGCAAATTATCGGTAAAATGAGCGGACATCAAAGAACCCCAGAAAACTACAAGAGAGTGGAAAGAGGGGGGAATATGCCAGTTTCAAGACGAGCACGGTTGTCGGAACGGGTTACTCGGTGAAATCGGATCTCGAACCTGAATTCCTCAGGTTCCGAACCCGAAACTCTACCTCCGGACACCCGCGACCCTACTGTATAATTAGGAGTTAATAATAATGATCATATCACAAGTAATAACAGCACAGACCACTGGTCACATCACAACCACAATTGTATTAATACACGATGGCAATTGTATTATGCTCCTATCATGGGTTGAATGAATTTTTGTAAAAATTTGTTCGAAGGGAAGAAGTCGGTATTCGCTTTCCAATGTACAAGATTGTGTGTTCTTATGACCACGGTTAAAAAGCTGAAACGGATTTAACAAATGATTCCTTTTTCTGCCATTTCAGTGGAGCGACGGGAAAAAGATCTTCATAAATCCATCTTTCCACACATACAAAAATTTGATGAATGCAAAATAAATTCATATTTCAAAAATGACACAAACATAAATTATAATGCGTTTTTTCCCATTATAAAAACATCATAATAGCTTCAGTCAATCTTTTAATCCTTTATTTAGCGAATTATACCATCCATTTTTCAAACTTATTCTTGAACCATTCGTTAAGTTATCGTACGGAATAAATCCAAGGAAGAAGAAAAAAACTTCTTCAATTAATTGAAATAACTTAGTTTAATTAATAATTTTTGATGTTCTTTTTAGTTGATATCTAGTGCTTTCCATTGAAAATATTCTCTTCGTGTTTTTTTAAATACTGTTAGAAAATATAATCATATTACTTATCAGCCAGATTTAAACGGTACTTTAAAATACCGTCGGTAAATAGAGAGTTAAATAACCCCGCATAAGTATTTGTCAACTAGGAAAGAATTATTAATAGATAAGATACAATTTTTCAATAGATAGGACGAATTAAATTTGAAAGAGAAAAAAAAAATGCAGGAAGGATTCATTGCCTCAGTAACGAGCAGATACACTAACATTAAAAAAAGAAATCAAGACCGAGTTCCGAATAGGTTTTATGCGGCCGTCTACGAACATTAGATTTGAAGTCTTCCAACTCACTAAGGGTTTGTTAAAAACGAATGGGGGAACCTTGCCCTCAATTGAAACACATCACCCCCTCTCCCATTCGGTTGTCATCGTTATTTTTAATACTTGCACGCATACAATAGCTTGATTCTGGGTTCATTTTTAACGACCTTCACTCTCAGCTTTCCCTGAAGCAAGTGGAAAGATGATTTTAAACTTTTTCCACATCGTTCTCAAGACGCATTTTAATCTGCGATATTCAATCAGTCGAAAAATGTGCCACTTCGGCCGACAATATTTCGTCATTTTGATCTGACCTGGCACGGGGAGTGAACTCCTTCTGGAGAAAGCTTCCTGTTTCTTAAAAACAGATCGACCCACCCTCTCTCCGGCACACACAAATCCCCGCTCCGGGGGTTTGTTATCTCTTTGAGAAATACGAAACTAGCCGGGAAGGAAGCGGGGCCTTCCATGTTATTTTCGAACATCCCTGCTGAATATCTCCTGTTTCTTAACAGTGAATGAGTTCTCGCCTTGTTCGAAAAGTGGGAAGTAAGCTACTTTCAATCAAAATACGAAAATCTTCGCCCGTTGAAGTCTAGAACGTCTTGTGTTGGTTTTTGATAACAGTAATCTCTCTTTCTCTCTCTCTCTTTTTTTTTTTTTTTTTTTGCCTCCTATTTATTCCATGTTTTTATTTTGATTTCCTCCAAAGCAGCAGGTGCAATTAAATTATCGAGAGCCATTTTACATTCGCGAAGCATCGGAAATAATTCAATAATAAAGTCATTGGAACATAAAAAAATTGCGATGGCTGTCAGCGAGGGAAGAGGTGGTTTAAATGGGCTGAATATAAAATTGATTTAGAAACCGCGAAGATAAAAGAATAAGATGCTAAAAAATAAAAGAAATATCAACGTGTATAAACTAATTTTTTGCGATTTTGAAATGAAATATCAATTTCAAGAGAGATACGGATTGTAAGATGAAACTTTATAACAGATGTAAATGCGTCATTCGTGGTTGGAAAAGTTTTACAGTTCAGTTTGATTCTTACGGTTTGTTCTCCAACTGCATTAGGATGCCAACTTACGATTTATTCTTTACTAGCCGCCTTTGGCGACCAGCCGGTTCGCCAGTATTACCGCTCGCTACAATTTTCAATTAAATATTTTAAGTAACTGGTCTCTTAAAGGATTCTCAAACAAAACATTTTTAATCTTCAAATTTTGATAGTCATACCAAACTTATACTGTTTAGATCGTTTCGTTCAATTTACTATATATATTTTGCTAATTTGTTGCCATTTCCGGTAAAACTTCAACTTTAATTAAAATGTAAATGACGAAATTGCAATTAATATTAAGATATTTTTTAATAAAACCAAGTGTTTTATTTTATTTATCATCTTTATTGTTATTTATTAATTATTATTATTATTGAATATGAGTATTGCAAACAGAATCGCTCGGTATTTAAGTCTTATGTTAACTACAAAATATTTTTCATAGTTTATGTAATATCTCAAACAATAATTCAACAAAAATTTCTGAGATTCAGTATAAAATTCAATTTTTAGTTTTGCTTTCAAAAGGATTGAAATAAAATCAATAATAATATTTTGTTCCTGTCTATAAATATATTTCAAAAATTATGAAGTCTAAATTTAATGCAGTAAGGTATCATATTCTGAGAAATATTCTGGACACACCAAATTTTAAATAAATGAATGAATGTTTCTATTTTCCACGATCAACTAAGACTTATTTATGAAGTTTTAAATGTTAAAAATTTAGAAAAACTCACCATTTTCATAATCTTAGGCCAATTAATCTTGAGAAACCTGCGCGCTGATTGGCGTATTTTCTTTGAAGCGAAATTCTTTGGAAAATCTAAAATTATCCTTTTTTTATTGAATAGTGATATTCAAATCTTCATAAATCAGTCAGTTTAAGTGATTGGAAATTAACTCTTAAAAGTCAGTGATTTAGTTGATTGGAAATTAACTCTATGACCACCATAAAATCTGTGCTTTCTCTTGTTGTGTATGCATTCTCCTTAATATCCGCACGAATAAAACATCACATACAAAAGTACTACATAGAACAAACACATCAAAAGTAAACATAACATTTCAAATACCAAAACCAAAAGCCAAAACAAAAACAAAAGAGAGAAAGTTTGCCAAAAACAAAAGAGAGAAAAATGCAATTAATAAGCAGACGATATTTAGAAAAGTACAGATATTTAGACTGGAAAATGAAATTATCTGAAATTAAAAACACGCGCAGACGATATTTACAAAAGTAAAAATATTCAAACCTGAAAAGGAAAATATATGAGTTATTCCATCAATAAATGCCATAAGTTTGTTTACATCTTCATTATTTTATGAGTCATTAAACATCAAAATGGGTCCGGGACTAAATAAACACCCTGCCTAGAGAGTGTAAAAGATCATAACATAATTTTTCTTGAATTTATTTTTTAGAAAAAATAATATTTCATATTTGTTTCATTTCCTACAGACACGTGACGAAATTTATATTTTTGCAGATTTCATTTCCAAAAAGATTTAATTTATTTTCAGTTAGAGCTTTAATCAATGTGATGGCAACACTTTGAAAAAAGCTATTTTTTTCCCATGAATGCGAAACGTGCTTAATCTTAATTTTTATTTTTGACGAAAAAAATTATTGAAAAACATAGTTAAAATATTTATTTAAAAATTCATTAAAAATAGAAATTTAATTTTAAGATTAAAACATTAGTATCATTTAAAAGATAAAATTTTGATCTTTAACTTCATGTAAAAATCTTTTTTGTGCGGTAATATTTTCGGCAGTTATAGCAGAAACGCGTCAAAATTTCGCTTAATTTTTAAATAAATAAAATTCTAGTTAAAAATTCGGAAAAATAACCCCCAGTTGCACATTCCCGGCCTCCAAGGTATACACGTGCCGAATTTGGTAGCTGTAGTTTGAATGGTCTGGTCTGTAGAGCGCCAACACACACACACATTGAGCTTTATTATAAGTATAGATAGAAGAGCCTCTGAAAGTATGGATTCCATCCGAGATACGAAATCGATGACATCAAGCTTTGCGTCGATTTTCATTATTAATAATCAAAGGTAACTGAGAAGTAAGTTCGATTAAGACATGCCACAAAGATATATAAAAAAAAACTATCATTTATGGATTATCATTTATCACTGTGGAGCAGTAATTTATTTCCGAATATTGCTTCACTTAATATCGACTTTCCTACACAAATGCATTTCGTAAATCTCTTCGATTTGAAGCTCAAATGATGAGGTAGTACTTTTTTAGGACCTCAAACACGTCACAAGCGGAATAACTTTTAAAAACCATTGTGATTTTAAGAATGCGAACATACATTATTTAATCAAATAAATTGAAGTTTGATTTCAAAAATAAACCAGCAGCAAAAAAAAAGAAAAGAGTTTTATAATAAAACCGATAATAAAGCAACGAGAACAATGGAAGAGGTAAAACAGCACATTTGTACGAAGAGAATTTACAATTATATCGCAACAAAAGCAGGTTTGAGTTTTCGGATTCATTTCCAATCTCTATTATAAAGAAACACTTAAAATACTGGATTTTTACTTCATGAATACCATTCCCATTTTGGCCAAAGAAATAAAAAGAGCATATATTTTTCAAAAAAATTATTACTATTCAAAAATTTAAAAAAATAAATAAGCAAATGATATTTTGACAGGACAAATTTTAATAATATCAAATTTTTCAAATATTTTTGAGCGAATATCACAAAAAAATCTGATTTAAAAAATATGTATGAAATTTCCTTTGATATTAATATTTTCTATCAGACCTCCTCTTTGGATCCTGACCTACAATAAAAAACTAATTCCTTATTTAAAATCTTCATATGGCATCAGTTTAAACAAACTTTGTGCAGCTCTTAATTAGTAATTTATAAAAAATAGGCTTCTCTACAGATGCTAATTATTCATATTTGAAATGTTTGTGCTCATATAAATTTAAATTTTTAAACAGATACAAAATAGAGAAAGTAGACAACTTTTCGAACGGGATAACGGTTAACTCTCCAACACTATGACCAGACTGATTTTAAATTATTTATATTTACTTAAAAATAGAAAAGAAAATGAGTTCAGGTAACTTACAAACTTCTTTCGACCCATAAAACTTCGTTTTCTACTATCAGTAATCCCAACACGTTTGCAACTATATTTAAGTTTAACGTTCGATATCTGGACAAGTAACATAAGTTATTCTTTCTTCTTTCTTGAAGCAGTCAAGAGAACAAATAAAAAAAAAGAATAAAAGATGGCTGCGTGTCTTAATTACCTCCTTAAAAAACGAGACAGATTCTTCTCTCTCTTTTTTTTTTTTTTTTTCCTTTTGAAACTGCGAGGAGTAATTTACAAATCTGTAAAACTGAATAGAAGCGGGAGAAAAGAAAAAAAAAAGCCAGAAGCCATTGAGTTAATGATTCCGTCGACCAGCGTGCAGGTCCTCATGCTGTGCAAACGGTCGGTTCGATAATATTGCCAGAAGTGCTATTCGATCTAGTTACATGAAAATGTATAGCTCTCAGAACCTGACTCATTATTTACGAAAAAGGTCAATAAAAAGTGGTAGTCGCCGCTAATTATAATTGATGCTTAGAGTTTAACTCCCTTTTCTTTTAATAAGAACGCTTGAAGAGTTGAGTTTTTTTAAGTTTCACTCTTGTATGCGAGCAACGCTACAGTGAAGCTGTACAGAAGTCGAAATGCTATGACAGATTGTAAATAGTCTATTTGATATTTCTCAGAGAAAATAAATAAAATTGTATTTTCTCATTTTTAACCCTTTCAATACCAGTTCTTTTCTTTTCCAAAATCAAGATAATTTAAGGTTCTGATGGGTCAAATAAAGTATAAATAGCTATATTTTGCTAAAATAAAAACAAAAATTAACTATAGGTACAATTTTTGATGTGGGTCATATGAGTCCCAGTGGTCTTTTTAAATTGGACACATGTGTCCTATTGGGGTTGAGTTGACCATATAAAAGACAGTGAACAGTTGAGTCTCTAATTTTTATAATATTTTAAAACAATTTTATTGCAGGAAAACTCTTACCAATTACATATCCAACACTATTCATGGCATTCCTATGTATGATACATTGCAAAACAGATTTTGCAGAGTGTAACTTGACTCATGACACATACAGTTTTCGTTCGAGTTTCTTTATTACTAAGATGTAGTTAAAAACTGCCCTAACATATGAAATTATAGAAAACCATTGGGATATGCACTTCAATAAATTCGTTCCTTCAATGTATCGCTTGGGATGATTTAAAAATACAAGCGGCACAAATATGTCTCGGTGGGGCCCAAAGGGTTAAAATCCAATCAGCATTACTTTTATCTTTCTGTCATTAGTGCATTCGCTTGCACCCATATTATTTATTGGTAGTCTGACGTACAGGATAAATAATTTTTAGATTAATCAGTTTTCTATTCAGATTATAAATATATTAAAAGTATTTTCATTTATTTAAACACTTTAATGCTGTCGCATTCTTAACAATAACTTCATTCGCCCACAGCATTTCAGTATCTAACACTTTGCATTTGGCACCTATTCAAAACAATACATTATTTTGACGTTTCATTTATTTATTTTTTTAAATTGATTATTAAAAATATCTACAAAATATTGAATAGATATAATTTTTTAGAACTCAGCTAGAACAGTTATATACAGTTATTTTTCGGAACAATAGACAAGTCCTTGTATTAGATGAATAATTATGCATCGTATTCCTTTTCTGAGTGCAAAGAATTGAAACATAAATTTCCAAATAAGTTTTAAACACATAATTTCTATTTTTTTTCCCCGCATTTCTTTCTTGTCCTAATGAATTCTATAAAATAAATGAAATGAAATAGGCACATTTTGTTTTGCTTATCGATACTTTTTCAAATGATAACATTTTTTTGAATACAGAACATTTTAGACACAAGAGAAAAGAGGGTCACTAAACCTAAATATCGAAATTAATTAATCCAAATTTAAAAATTGGATTTAATTCCATTTATCTCATCTATGAATTTTGTTTGCTTAACCATTCATGTTAAATGTAACGCGAGCCAATACATAATCATATTCGGAGAAATTATGATTCTGAAAATTCTGCAGAACTAATCCAGTAATTATTGATGCACTTACGAATTCGCAGAAAAACATTCACATTTTGTCCACAGAAACAATACTATACCAATCAAGATATTAACATAACGATGTCATTTGACTTGCTGCCTTACAAAGGTTATAGATTATTATTGGTCAAGCAACCAATATAGTGTCATTGTTGGAGCTCCATGGAGCTAATCCTGGAACATTTCGATATATCTACTAAGTTCACAACAATCAGAGGAAAATCATTCTTAAACATTCTACATCCTTCATTCAAAAACTCTCTTCTCGGATGTTAAGCCTATTTAAAAAAGCTGATTTCTCGAATAAAAGATATATTTCATATTCGTTCTCCAACCAAGAAAGCTGATTTGGAATTTCTCATTTATTCCCAAGAATATTGCATTTCAAAAGGTGTATTCTTTCCATCTTTCAGATATGAGAAACTGACTCGTACGCGGTCCTTTCCTCTGACAAAATCCAATCAAATAGGATCTTACGCAACGATGCATTTGTGCACGCTTTTGATTAAAATCCATTTCCTATTATTTAGATGCTGCAGTGATGATATCTTCGGTCGCCCAGCGTTGATTACTAAGCACATCAATCCGAACGAATGCAACCGAAATTAATTTTTAAAGTCCATCGAAAGTAAGAATACTTCGATAATATGCATTCATTTCGTTGGAATTAATTGTCATCTTCAATACATGGTGATGGACTTTGCCCTGAAATAAAAAGAGGAATGCCAAGAAATATTTGAGGATGTATTTTTGTGATATTCGAACGAGAAACAAATTGACTTCTTTTCCTTCTTTTATTTATTGATAGTTTTTTTAATTAAACTGACATATGAATGGGGCAATATTTAAATATGGAAAGCAAATATTCGTGATTTGAAATAATTAATATTATTAAAAGGGGAAAAAAAACCTAAAATATCAGTATTTTGATGCGGAATTTTTTTTCTTTTATTTCGTTTTGTTTTTATAAAACTTTTGCATGCTTAAAGGACATCTTAAAGTTATTAAAAATCACTAGATACTTTATTCAGCATTTTCTAACATTTTTTTAATCGCAGTAGAGTTTAAATTGCATGTCGGTATGCTTACTATGCAGCGTACAAGTTATTTACTCTTTTTGTGGCCGAATAGCTAATTTACAAAATGTCAAAGAGTAACACTTAGTTCCAGTTGGGAAAATGTTTAAAACGATGGGAATAATTATATAGAATTAGATTTTTTAAAAACACTATGGAGATAAATATGCCCCTAGCTATCGTACTGCTCAAAGAAACTGAATGAAATTCTGGTTTAAAGTGTTTCGAAATATGAGCTCAAGAATCATATAAGAAAAAAAATTTAACAATTCCAGTTACAGTAATAGAGTTTTGAAAATTTCGAATAGCAATACCATTTTTTTTTATTGAAATGTGATTTCATAGTGAAAATCCATAAATGGCGTTGAGACAATGCTTGTGGCGCGAAAACTGACGGCGTTAAACACACTTCTGATTCACAAATTTCCTTGTAACTTGTTTCACAAACTTACATGGCAAGAGGAATCTGTTGAATCTGAGGTCAGATGACATCGCTTAAATCAGAAGTAATTTGCAGATTAAGTGCACACTGAAGTTCAAGCATCCTCACAGCCAGAAATCCATTGAGTTGAGATCTTTGGTGCTTGACCCCCACGGAAATGGGAAATGGAAGGAGACAAGTTTGTCATCAAACCATAGTGTTGAGAAACATTTGACAGGAGATCTCCCATACGCGAAACACGACAGATAAGACTATTTCGATTTTGCAATTCGGGAATTAAGTAACTAGTCAGAATTTTTAGATGGCGAGCACAAGCTACTGTTGAAAGTCTACAAACATAAGGGTGTTTGTAGACTTTCGACAGTAACTTCTACAAAAAAAGTAAGAACCGAGGATAAAGGAGCTACAGCAGCACATGTAGTTTTTCTCTATGTAACGGAAGTCAAGCCACTTCAAGGGAATTATTGCCTCTGCACTTCACTGCAAGTGCATTCTTCTAAAACATGACCAGTTAACGAGGAAAGTATTCTGCCCGTCCACAGAATGAATAAGAGCCAGCTGCTATTATCGTCATGCCAAATGCAAAATCTAGACATGCTGGAGGAAACACGTGAAGAACAGAGCGCATAAGCATACGAATCGCAGAATTTGGCAAATGCTGAACTCGTGAAACATCATGTGCATTTGCAAGATGAACTTGGCTTATAATCTCATGCTATAAGTTTCTAAATCAGAACGGAAGATCATCTAGAAAATCGATCAGATGTGAAGCCAGTTTCTTTCAATTTTCATATCAAATTCCGTATATCTTTCATAGTACCGCAGACTTCAACTTCTGCGGAAAACCGCAATGCCTCTGAGGTAGTTTGTCCATTCAAATAATAAATCTTTACAATTTCAACGCATTGCTTCCTATATGCAGCATTTTATACTGAATTTAAGAAATCAAGATATGTATATGCATTTCCCAATACTTTTTCTTTCATCTAATTCGATTATGTCAATCATAATGGAATTTTACGCCGGACCAGAAAATATGTGTACCTTGATGTGGGTATCTTGGTACGGTAAAACGGAAGACACATTGAGCAGCAATGGGGCGTCATTAGAATTACGGCGATTCTTCTTCTTCTTAGTTCCCCAAGTGCTAGTGATTTTTATGCTACAGGTACAGTTCCAACGCTAAATATGGTTTTTTCCAGAGGAGAACATATTAAAAAAAAAAATAGGTGTTACCATTTCAAATTTTATCATTGTAATCATGATTTAAGCTGTTTCTTTTCATAATTCTTGAAAAATACTTTAAACCGAAATGTAATATAATTTCTCTGAATAGTGTGACGGTGGCTCATATATCGGGATAGTTTTTTTAAAAAATAATTTTCCTGTATTTTATGTTGTTTGAGTTCATAAATATACTTCTTAAAAATTTACGAAATCTAGTTTTCTTTAAGTCTCCGGACACATCAATCATATTAAATAAAATATTCTTGAAATTTTTTTAAAAAAAATTCTTTTGTGACTGAAATGATCGAATTACGAAACGCTGAAAATCACAATTTTAGAAAAACTTTATAGCTGAATTCGAGATCTCGATAGAGATTATAAGTGATTGTTTATATTTTGAAATTATCCTTTGTTGTATTAATTTTTCAAATTATTTCTTAACATAAAATATACACCTTCGTGTAGGCTAAACAGTTATAACTCGATCAATTTTAATTCTAGAACAGGGGGTACCTTTATTCTTCTTCTTATTATTATTATGTGTCTTAGGATATCAAAAGTTTTTTCGTGACTATGATAGGAAGTGTAAAGGGATCGTTAAAAAGTCAGAAGTCGCAGAATTCGTAACTTTTTCAGAAATGCATCAATGATTCAAACAGCGTAAGTCATAGCTGACTACTCTGACCGGTAAGAAGGTACACGGAAAAATCTGAATGACAAGACCACCGCAACAGCATTGGCAGGAACTACGGTTGAATCTCAAAAGTCATCACCGGCCGAGGTAAAACCCCTTCCGTAGGAGGCACGTTCCATCATCGGTAGGGAGTACCTACCCCATACCATCTCTGTACCCATCACAGCAGGTTCAAGTGAGAATCAACCCTCTTTCTGGAAATTTCTCATCCTATGTTTGAATAGCCCTCCCCCCGCCGAGAAATCTAACAATATAAAATTCTTTGCAATTTAAAGAATCTTTCCAAATGGAATTATAAATATATTTCTTTTAGTTCAGAAATTATCCATTAGTCCACAGTTAGAATGGACAACCTGTATAATTCAATAAATTATTAAATTTTTGAAATATTCTAATTTCTTAAGAGATTCTCTAATATAGATCTTACCGAAACATAGATTACTTATAGATCTAAATAGTCTTGCTGATTTCAGGACTTAAACGTATTTCTGGCATTTATCGAAATTCAATGTTATTTTCTTTATTGGGGGGTGGGGGAACTATGGTTACAAATATTCGTTTCAGAGCCTATTAACGAAAAAGAAAGTGAAATGTGCCTCGTGTTATTTATTATGAAAGTATATTGCCAACAACTGGAAGATTAAAAACAATTTGAACGAGATCCGCCTGCAGCTTATGAGTAAATATGTAAAATTTAGTATCATTTGCAAAATTTTGAAAGAACAGTCAAGAACCTTCTGTAAAGGAAAATACACTACGCATTCAATTACAATCTACAAAAGATCTCTTTAAATCCATCTCCTGAGATATGTCATCGTCATTTTTTTAGCATAATCTTTCGCTAAAAAAAAAAGTAATCATAAATTCGTAATTAGTAATATATTAGTGCAAACATTCTTTACAAAATTAAAGAAAGACTCTCTGAAAGTTGCAGTGAAATAAAATAGTCAAATCGTTCAATTATTTAATAGCCACGCTTTTGAAAACGATAATCATAGCTTTATGATATTACGTAACCATCTGACCATGAAATGACACAATTTCATTCATGAACAAAATACATAATATAGTGTTTCCCTTTCAAATATTACTTGCCAATAATTCTAAAGCAATCATTTTTCTTCACAAAGTTTGTACAATTCTGAAAATTGTTTTATAACTCCGCAACCATTTCATAAATGAAATTATCAACTGATCTTAAATTACGAAGTATTTTAATAACTTTTCCCTTTTAGTAACTTATTACTCAAATCGTAAACGAAACGTTGTGCAGTTTCAGAGGAAAATATATATATAAAAAAAAAATCACAGTTTTGAGCGTGCAGTTGACCGAAGCCCACGTACGTGATTCGATTGTCCGCAGACAATGGGCCGCCGCACGGACCCACCCCTTAATTGTCATCGACCCTCGAACGCGTGAATCAGAGGTCCACACCCATTCAATCCTTTGGTCCCCGACGGATATCCGAGGGGTGAGCCCCCAATTTTTTATTATTATTGTCTTTTCTACAAATGTATCGCAGTGTGCTTTTGTGCAATACCTAATGAACGATTCCATAAGAAAATTGTTCCTTATTGTTTTTAGAGGGGATTTTCTGCAGTTATGACACATGCATTAGATAACGTTGCTAGCAAATGCATTTGTAGGAATTCCCATAATCATTTATAAAACTTTGACATTTATCATTTGACACCTCATCATTTTTTTTTTTTTTTTTTTTTTTTGCAGCGTAACAGAGAATAATTCATCTATGCATTTTTGGAATGAATCACTCATTAAATCGATTGATAATCATTTTTAAAATAAAAGGCATAAACATCATATAATTGTTTTGCTTAGTTTAATTCATTCATTTTCGCTTTTGAATGCACATAAAGGTCATCTTTCAAGGAAAAATAATTATAAACTTCATAACTTTAAAATACAGTTATATAACGTGACCACCATCATATAAATACGTTTACGTTTATGTCATTTAGAATAAGAATCAGTCATTTTTATCATATCATTAACCGTATTATAACACGATTTATAATTATTTTGTTTTGCATTTGAGTCCGTTAAACTGTATCCATTTAATTAAAATGGCTTGACAGAAAAAATTAACTTTTTTTTTCTAATTTGCAACATGCTAATTGAGATGTCACTATAAATTTTAAAATATGCAGTATTCAAATATATTAAACACTATAGTCCTGTAGTCCATCCTACAGAGTGTGTCTACTAAATACTGTATTTCTACAGTGTATTCCTGTAGTCCATTTGAAAACAGCATATGTTCATAGATCGACCCCAGGAAACACAAACTTTCTCAAGAAAGGAAAATAATAATAATAAAATCTGGAGTGATTAATTTTACAAAAATACTTGGTAAAATCTAACTAATTAATAATTAATTAGAGTTCTGAATGAAATATTTTATTGAATCGCCATTTTAAACTGTCATTGAATAAGAATCGTTCAATTTGTATTAAAAGATAAACTGTCTCATTAAAGTCGTGTAGTGCAAAACGCAAAGACTAATAAAAATTAGGCAGAAAATTCATCGAGCATACTAAGCAGCAATTAAAATGTTTTCTTGTAACTTTTTAATTAGTTTGCATTAGTTAATCTACAGCACTTCCTCTTTTTAAAAACGTTCCTTTTTGAATTATTATCTTGAAGAGCAGACGTTTTTGCCTCGCTTTGATAGAGCGGTAATTTATGCCAAGTTTTCTTTTGAATGTCATTTATTTTCTTTATTATTGCATTTTGACATCATAATTATTTTTATCGTTTGCATTTTTAGATTGCCACATATTTACTATTAAATAATGATGGCGAATGCGCTTTTTTTTTTTTTTTCTTCCCTTCAGTCTTTTCATGTTTTCCTTCTTTTCATTCCACATCGCAGAATCCGCTCTAATTAATGGATTTTTTTTTCTTTTTTTCCTCACCATTCAGAAATGTTTATAAAAATCTTATGGGAAATTAACACTCATTTACCCTTTTAATGCATTTTCTCATCAAGTTCTTTTTGTCGTAATTTTCATAAACTTCAAGGTGAATATTTTAATTAACGATGTTAATTAGATTTCTTTCAGTTAGCTCTGTTTGTGTTTTTAATTTAATAAACGTCATTCTGCGAAGAAACAAATAGGCGTAGCGAAATCAGTTTAAACTTCGCATTACTTATGACTCTTCAAAGCTTTAAAGCATAGATAAATATATTCATGCTTTTGTATGTCAGACATAACAAAAAGAAACATTCAGAATTTTTATTTTAAATATTTTTATCTATCCAACTTCCTTTTGAAAGAGAATAAGAGATCTAACAGTAGTACAAAGTATCTTATATTGGATCGGAGGGTGCATACAGAAGTATTAAAGCATTCTTGTTCGAATCATTATTTAAAGGGAAAAAAACACAATGAGATCATTCTCCCCTTCATTTTTTTGCACCTCATTACCACAATATAATGTTTTTGTTCTAGTAGCATAGTGAAAAAAGCATACATTTTGTAATTTTTTTCTTCGTCCAAGTGAATATAAAATTTGGTCTAGAGCTACAATTTTTACAAAACCATACAATCAATCAATCTTGTTTAGCCAGTGAACTGTGCTTTTGAAAGAGCGTGTTCCTAGAAACAAACACATAGATCAACAGCCAAAGACGATTTTAATATATAATTTCATACGATTGTAAATTTCGAATGCTAAAATCACATGCCAATATACTATTCGTATATATCGTTATTTTTTATTAATTAATGTGTTAACATGTGCAATCAGATTTCCTGAAAGCCAGTTTCGTACGAAAGCTGATACATGTAAGTAATTTTAAAAATATGCTCAATTTCATTTGTCTTTGTTGCATCGTTCTTCATTTATCTTATTCACAGACAGATATAAAACAAAAATATTTCAAATATGGGGTTATATCTGAATTTCGGGGCAATATTTTTTGACGGTTACGAGGCTTCGTACACTTTATATGAGTGAACTGGTAATCTATACTTATAATAAAGCTCAATGTGTGTGTGTGTGTGTTGGCGCTCTACAGACCAGACCATTCAACCTACAGCTACCAAATTTGGCACGTGTATACCTTGGAGGCCGGGAATGTGCACCTGGGGGTTATTTTTTCGAATTTTTAACTAGAATTTTATTTAAAAATTAAGCGAAATTTTGACGTGTGTCTGCTATAACTGCCGAAAATATTACTGCACAAAAAAGATTTTTACATGAAGTTAAAGATAAAAAATTTATCTTTTAAATGATACTACTGTTTAATCTTAAAATTAAATTTCTATTTTTAATGAATTTTTAAATAAATATTTTAACTATGTTTTTCAATAATTTTTTTCGTCAAAAATAAAAATGAGGATTAAGCACGTTTCGCATTCATGAGAAAAAAATAGCTTTTTTCAAAGTGTTGCCATCACATTGATTAAAGCTCTAACTGAGCTAAAGCTCTAACTAAAGCTCTAACTCTAATAAATTAAATCTTTTTGGAAATGAAACAAATATGAAATATTATTTTTTCTAAAAAATAAATTCAAGAAAAATTATTTTATGATCTTTTACACTCTCTATACAAGGTGTTTATTTAGTCCCGGACACATTTTGATGTTTAATGACTCATAAAATAATGAAGATGTAAACAAACTTATGGCATTTATTGATGGAATAACTCATATATTTTCCTTTTCAGGTTTGAATATTTTTACTTTTGTAAATATCGTCTGCGCTTGTTTTTAATTTCAGATAATTTCATTTTCCAGTCTAAATATCTGTACTTTTCTAAATATCGTCTGCTTATTAATTGCATTTTTCTCTCTTTTGTTTTTGGCAACTATTGAAATGTTATGTTTACTTTTGATGTGTTAGTTCTATGTAGTACTTTTGTATGAGATGTTTTATTCGAGCGGATATTAAGGTGAATGCATACACCACAAGAGAAAGCACAGATTTTTATGGTGGTCATAGAGTTAATTTCCAATCAACTAAATCACTGACTTTTAAGAGTTAATTTCCAATCAACTAAATCACTGACTTTTAAGAGTTAATTTCCAATCACTTAAACTGACTGATTTATGAAAATTTGAATATCACTATTCAATAAAAAAAGGATAATTTTAGATTTTTCATCGATCGTTTCAAAGAAAATACGCCAATAAGCGCGCAGGTTTCTCAAGATTAATTGGCCTAAGATTATGAAAATGGTGAGTTTTTCTAAATTTTTAACATTTAAAACTTAATAAGTAAGTCTTAGTTGATCGTGGAAAATAGAAACATTCATTCATTTATTTAAAATTTGGTGTGTCGAGAATATTTATCAGAATATGATACCTTACTGCATTAAATTTAGACTTCATAATTTTTGAAATATATTTATAAGCAGAACAAAATATTGTTATTGATTTCATTTCAATCCTTTTGAAAGCAAAACTGAAAACTGAATTTTGTTCTGAATCTCAGAAATTTTTGTTGATTTATTGTTTGAGATATTACATAAACTATGAAAAATTTTTTTGTAGTTAACATAAGACTTAAATACCGAGCGATTCTGTTTGCAATACTGATATTCAATAATAATAATTAATAAATAGCAATAAAGATGATAAATAAAATAAAACACTTGGTTTTATTAAAAAATATCTTAATATTAATTGCAATTTCGTCATTTACATTTTTAATTAAAGTTGAAGTTTTACCGGAAATGGTAACAAATTGGCAAAATATATATAGTAAATTGAACGAAATGATCTAAACAATATAAGTTTGGTATGACTATCAAAATTTGAAGATTAAAAATGTTTTGTTTGAGAATCCTTTAAGAGACCAGTTACTTAAAATATTTAATTGAAAATTGTAGCGAGTGGTAATACTGGCGAACCGGCTGGTCGCCAAAGGCGGCTAGTTTAAAATAAAGTAAAACTCAATAGTACGTGTTTCTAAAAACAGTGGGAATGGACCCTCCAAAATCTTCTTGCATATTCTCTTACAAAGTTGTGACCCCCCCCCCCTTCCCCTCCTCCAAAGAAAATGTGGATCTAGATAAAATTGCTGAGTAGAACTGGCAAATAATAGAAAATACTAATCTTTGGTGAATTTAGCATTTTTATTGAATCTTTCTTTGACCTTTGGCAATACTTCTAACAATCGATCCCCGGTCTTCAGCAACAGGAATCCGAATATCAAACTTGTGTTTTAGAGCTTCTTTCCTATTAAAACAGAATTAAAATGATAGTCTCAAAATGGCGTAAAAAAATTTCGTATATTTAAGTGGTTGTAGTTGAAAGTTTGCGAAAGCGCAGCCTGACAGAAAATCGATTCCAAGACGGATTTGGTTCAAAATTTGACACTTCATAAATTAAATCTGTGCACCAAATATTATTCATCTGTTCTGTAGTTATGTTAACTTATATTCGAACAGCTGGACGGACAGACTTTCTCTGAATGCATTTTGCTCAAAATTTAACAGAAATATATAAATTTGGTACGTATAAGAGTAAAATCAAATTTCATTCGTCTTGCACAAATCTTTCTAGACTGTCTTTGCAACAGACAGACAAAACGGCAAAAATGCATCTTTAGAACTAAGGCCTAAAAACGTGAAGATTCGTCAAAATCTTAGAGATCGAATTTTTTGGGGCGATTATAATATTTTCTGTATACTTCATGCATGAGAAAGTCAAAACGCAAAAATGCACGATCCAATAGGGGACAAAAAATAAAGGAAGGAAACAGTGATAAAGATTTATCGTAATTTTAAAATAAATTCGAATTTAGATGTTTATAATAATATTTAGTGTTTAAAGAACGTTTACATCTCTTTCAGTTCGTAATCAACTGCCAGGAAGAACAGTCCCGAAATTTGCTTATATCAGGGATTGTTCTTCTTAAACGTTCTTTTTGGCATCATTCATTTTCTCTTGTTCAGATAGATACACTACTAGCATTTAGTGCTTCTGGAACAATTATTTTGTTTCTGTGCTGCTCTGAGAGGGGTATTTTTTATTCTGACCACAAGGATATACAAAAAGTTAAAACAAACCACTGGAACACCCATTTTCATATTTCAGATTCCTTAAAAAAAAAAAAAAAAAAGGAGAAAAGAAGAACTATCTTAACCATCTTAATACGAGATAATACTTTTAAGTAGTAAATTATCTATAAAATGTACGATGTGGAAACAGTTTAATAAAAAGGAAATAAACTAGTATACTATAAAAAGATAATAAATGGATATTATAGAACTAGTTCTATAAAAAAGATAACGACAAGATAGATAGTTGAATAGACAATTAATTGGGATTCAATGCTCGAAGGAATCAAACCAGATTTTAAAACGCAAACATTATGACGCTACAATGTTTCAGACCAGCAAAGGGAAATGACTCTTTATTTGTTTGTTTGAAAGATATGTTGAGGAATGTAAAGCAATAAAAGCCGTTATTCCAAATTACTTTTTAATTCGCTGCTTCATGTGATTCAAACAAAAAGTTGTTGCCATTATCTGCAGTAGAAAATGAAACTGTTTTATTACTCACTCCAGCGTATCTGTGCATTTTTAATCCGATCATAGAAAAGCATTTTCAATCAATATTATCAGACAAAACCACATTCATATTATACATGTGGCATTTCTTTTTTTTACAAAAGCAGCTTAATCCATCTCATCACGATAAATAGATAACGTGACAAGTGATAATGTGAAATCAAAATAATAATGTAACAAATTGAAGGATATTTTCTTGTTCTTACGCAACAGAGAATTGTCACCATTTTCTTAATCCGAGAGATATCTCAAGAAGTAATTTCACGTGAAACTATTTTAAAACATCATCGAATTTAATTGAATATATTAGAGAAGCAATGGAGAAAATGATGCATGATGATTAAGGCAAAGAATTCCAAAAGTGTTCCTACATTAAAAAACGCATCGATGAATTATGGCTGGAAAATGTATTCGTTTTTATTATGTATCTGAAAAATCTCTTTGAAAAAGGAGAAATAAAGCGATTCAACAATCACACATTTCCACAATTACTCCAATTATGATGAAATACATCTTACCGCACAAAAAAAAAATTACTGGTTTAAAGTACAAAAGAATAACGTATAAAAGATTTATACTTTATTTATAACAGACAGAGCACTCTGATTGATTAGCTACGTTTACAAAGTGGCAAAATTTAATGGCAACGAAAATTGACAAACTCGGTCTAATTCCTGACTTTCAGTATCTGTCTTTAATTTCGCAAATTTATAGATGGTGAAGGCGCCTAGTATTTCTGAATGCTGGTTTAAAAACTGATTGCGTGTGATTGACATAAAATTTTAAGCATTATAAATTACACATTCCACTGTCAATTCTTGCACATAAGCTGGTCTTGTTCTTAGCTTAGGGTAGCGTAACCTTATTTAAAACTGGAATCTTGAATTCAAGTAACTCTGTTACAGAAAATGCAGACGTCACAGAGATTTATGCATTAAATAAGAAGAAACAAACAGAAAAAACATTTTTAAAAACTGAAAAACATTTTCGCATAATTTCGTAGAATTGGGTTTCGTAATAACATATGCAAAGTACGATGTAGTTGTTTACAGTAATAGAAAGGTTGCGCTTTTTTTCACAAGATGTAAAATTCCCACGGATTACCACTTTGGATATTCTATTTCGTAAAAACCAAGACAGGATTTGTTCGTACTACGCAACCTGCACAAAGCAGGCGGAAATAATGAAAGAAAAGAAAATAAGCCGACTCCGAAGTAAATGGAAAAGAAAAAAGTCCGGTCCATTTCAAGACAGAAAAACAATATCCTATAGAATGGGATATATTCCCATTTCCCTTCCCTTTTTTTTTTTATTTTTTTCGTTTTACTATCATCTAACCCCGTCTGGAACACCGAAGTTCATTTCTCGAAGCTTTACGAAACGTCGGCGAAACAAAGAGGAATAGGACGACGGTTTGGATGGAATATTCGAACGTCGCGGCCGATCAAAAACGAGCGTAAAAATTTATCGTCCGAAATAAACAACGTTAAGCGGCAGAACGTTAAAAAGAAATAACACTACGGTAAAAAAGCCCTTTTTTCCATCCCTGCCAAGGGGATTATGGGATGTTAGAGGTTGAATGCATATATACAAGCAACGTGTATCTTATATTCTTTTACATTTTTGTACTACGTTTTTTTATTATTATTGTTGTTGTTGTTGAGCACGTTAAAACTCATGCACCGCAGCAGCAGTCTATTTGCTTTTTTTTATTCGGCAGCAGCGCGTTAAGACTTTTGTTTTGGTATTCTCGCTGCGTACAATTTTCAGTTTTGGCATACTTTGCTTCGAAGCTTTGTTTCGGAATTTCGCACTATAAAATTCCTTCCTGTAGAAGAATGTTATTATAGCTGCATTTCCAAATAACTGTGCGCAGAGGAGGTTCGATGCGTTTTGAAAGTTTGCATATGCAAACTTATTTTATATCTCACGTTAATATAAGCAAATTGGAAAAAAAAAATTGGACCTTTGGTCTGAATATTGTAACAAGTTAATATTTTAAGCTTGATTCATCTGTCAAAATCTTATTTTAAAAATATTTCTCTGAATTATAAAAACGAGAGCCAGAGCCTGACGGAGATGTTTTGTGACCCTAGGTCATGCATATCATGAGTTTTTTGTTTCAATAAACTGATAAACTTGTTTAACATTTCAAAGTATGCTTATCATGTCAATTATATATTTTCGGTTAACTTTTTTATATTGCTAAGTTCACGAAGCGCATTTGTTTTCATTTATTTATCATAACTCCAGACTGCTCAATATCCACATTTGTACTTATTCTTGATGCATAATCTGGTGTTTATAAATATTCTAATCATTAAGGAGCGTGTTGAAATATATATGACACATTGCACACGATAAAATGTAAATATTATTCTAATATCACATAATTGAAAGGAGCTGTGTTTCCATAAACTTATTTATTTATCAATTAGAAAAATGAAGTTTTTTAATCACTTGACATACGCATTTACTTAACTTTCTAATTAGATGACACATCCTATTTGGAACAATTATTATTTAAATTTTTTTTTATAATAATCTAAGCGCCTTCGGATAACGATACGTTTTTAAGTGATTTTTGCATTTTAAATTACTGAATGCATTCACTCAATTGAAAATTCGATGAGCGTCCGACTCGTGTGAAGGGAATCATCGACCTGTTTGGAGCCTTAGACAGCAGGACATTCCGACTTGTCGGAAATCCACAACTGACTAGAACGTGCGCGCATTTACACACACATAAACACAAGGCATTTAATGTGCTCATGGTTTCCCACCCAAAGCGTGTGCCGTAACCAAACCAATGAAAAGTTTTGCTATAAAATGCAATTCAAAATGCATTTTTTTTTTTCATTTTTTGAAATTGGAGAAGAACTGTAAGGACAAAATTGATATCAAAGAAAAGTTATTTTATTATTTAACTTTAAAATGGTTCCGAAATGCTTTGATACAATAATACACTTAAAAACTGAAAAGCGATAAAATCTCATTCATTTTTTATTAAAAATCTAATAAAGAAGTTAATAAAGAGTTTCTTATTGAACAATTATTACCCAAGATCACTGTGATAAATCTAGAAACTCTAGACGAAATGATTTGCTATTCGGAGATCTTTGAACGAGTCACGTCAAGCCACTGACAGATAATATCTAATTCATAAACCAAATTAGAAAATTAGCCAAATAACCAAAATAACTATTAGCCATAAACCAAATTAGAAAAGTTAGACTTTGTACATTTCACAATCCTTTGACATAACTTTATAAAAACTAGTCCTTTATATAATCAATTGAATGATCCTATTCAAAAATTAACATTTTGAATCAAAATAATAACCATGCCTATAAATTAAATTGTTACAATTTAATGTCCAGAAACTTTACTTTCAATTAAATGACACGAATCCCAGTTGCTGCTAAACAATGTTATTAAAAAATAAAGGAAGTCACAGATGACATCATAGTTGTGCAAAGAAATAATCGAGACGTTAGCAATTTTTCGACTTATACAAATTCCTGCTCGTGCTACCGCCCAGTTATAATTAACCCTTTTCAGAAATGTGATCCAAGCATGGGGAGAGATCAGGGAAACAGCAACTCCTGTTTATTTTAGATCAGTTCTCCCCCATCTTCAAACCCGCAAATTCCTACAGAAATAATACCCACCCGCATTTTCATTGCTGGAATAATATTTCTAAGTAAAACCAAGAACGCAAGTGAATAATCATTTTGAAACGCCGGTCATACGATCCCCACAAGAGCTTCTCGCATACAGATATTCGTGCTCAAAATTCTTTTAAAGCACTTTGTACAATCAGACTTGTTCCATAGTTCCAAGAATGGAATTTCACCATGCTTTTTTTTCCTCCTAATTTCTAATCTTCCATAAGATTGCATTTTGTATATTTGCGTGCTTTCGATAACTTTCGGAATTGAATGACGAATTATTCATTTATTTTTTTTTTCATTGTGAATTGCAGAAACGATTGATATTAACAGTTAAATAAGACAGAAAATAATTATTGGAACTTTGTTTAACAAACTAGTGGATTCATAAAAGCTTGCTTTTTAACACTTTTTCAAATAGACTGCATGCTTATCACTAAAACTGTTACAGATGTTAAGTTCTAAATGAATGCTTTGTTGCAGACATGCAGTAAATTTTCCGATTTATAGACATTTCGAAACATAACTGAAGTTTTAATTTAACTAGTAAGGGTTTTAATGCGAATCCCTCCGAACACCGTCGCCGAGTTAGTTTAGTTTAGTTATATTAACGTCCCGTTTTAAAGCAACACTAGGACTATTTTGGGACGGATCTCGTCATTTTGAACAGCGGTCAGATGCCGAGGATGACGCCTGAGCTGGCTCCCCTGTTTCCAAACTTTCACACCACACCAGCGGGAGGACGTTTGGCCCCCGACGGATTTAACGTACACCAGACCCCCTTACACAACGGTTTTATCGTGGAATCGGGTCTCGGGTTCCGAAATCGAGACCTTACCACCAGGCCCCCATTATAAATATAATACAATTTTTTAATTTAAAAAACTTCTTTTTTTCATTATATTAGAAATTTCAATATATTTTTCATCAAAAAGCTGAAGCACAAAGTAAAAAAAAAATCGCTCCAGTTTCATGCCTAGGAAACAATTAATACCTACAGAAATCATATAGAAAAAGGATTATATAACCAGGCAGGAAGTATCATAAAAAGAAAAAAAAAACCTATTCATCATGTAAAAATTAAATATATTATAAAATTTATTTCAATTCTAATTTAGTTAAAGTATATCTAGATTGCACCTCACGCTTTTACAATCTCTGTTTTGACATCTAGAATTTATAGCTATATTATTACAAAGTTATTATAGTTATTGTTTTATTATTAATTATTTATAGTTGCTGTTTTCTGGTTTTTAGTCTATTTTTTTATAAACTCATTACGCTTTTGAAAAAAAAAATGTAAAACTCCTCTAAGTTTTATTCACGAATCGAACGTGGTTATACTGCCGCTGCAGCATTTAATGCAAATCGCTAAAATAGATCAATCGCCTTTGTCTACTCGTATATAAGAATACTAGAATATAATATATATACTCGTATATACATTATATTCTATTTCACGATATAGAAAATTGCCTTCGATTAATATTCCAGATTTCTAAGAATAAAAATTCTAATTAATAATTTTAAAGAAGTGAGATTCCGATAGAAATACTTAAAGCAAATTGGAATTTTAATACTCTTTATGATGTATTTTTAATTTTCAATGAATATCCAAGTATTATAAATTTCAAGTATAATTTGCTTGCTTCTGGATTGTAAAACATAACTGGAGGAAAATGAGATACCGGACTGAGTTTGTGCAAGATCAATGAAATTTAAGAGGCGTGTCGGCTCACATTTCGCTCTGGAGGAATGCTCTGGAACAGCGTCATTACGAAGACGCAAGTACCATTTGCTTTGAATAGGTGACGAGCGTTAGTTCTCTTTTAGGACAGAATCAAGAATGTTTTTAAGATGACGAAAAAAGCCATTTCAGTAGTTTACTGAGGATCAGCGAGATTTCATAAAACGCCACGAGAAGGTAAATTTTCTTTTCTCCACATTTTAGAGGAAAGGGGAGAATGTGTCAGCTCTGCACGATTGTTGGCAGCAACGGTTACGAGAAGTCACATAAGATTGGATTCAGTCACCATGACACTATGCTGAAAGGGAAGACCACGGTATTCACATTATAGCTGAAGCGCATCGTATTGCATATGTACAGAAAATTGGACTTTCTGTTGGCAGCGAACGGTAACAATCGCACAATTAGGGGCATCAGTTGCAATTTCAATGTTGTCATTCGAGGGAGGAATGGAGATGTATTGAGCTCTCAATAAAAACCTGTCCTAGTGCAGTGGTTTGAATTTCGACAAGAGCGCTCGAAACCAAGACATCTTTTTCGGCGTAGCGACACCGGACCTACATCAGGCCTGAAGTGCCAATTTCTGATGGCAATAGAAAAAACTCTTCATTATTCCTTGAATTATAATGGCAAGTCTGCAGGTCAGACTGGCGACTGGACCCATTGTGATGCCCTTTTTCTCACAATTCCATGAGGCGTTCTTTAACTGCATGCCGCTGATCTTCATAAAGCTGCTGCAGTAACACAACGAGCTTTGCAGGGTGTCAACAAGTTAGATCAGCCTTTCACCAAATCTTTCTTCCATCCAGCATGCATGAGAAATGATTGGACGGCGAATCCGCAACCAGACAGAACCGTTGCTGACGACCCAATGCCTCAGCCTTTTCATGTATTCAAAATTGTGGCAGTTGCAGCCACAGTTAATATGCCACTATCTCACATATGAAATGACTTTTTCCACGCATACTTGACCTTGAAACTTAAAATTATTTTACTTCGACACATTTTTGGACACTATTCCATTCTGCTCGGTGTGTGTGTGTTACAATTCCACTAGTATATCTTTCTAACTTACATTGAGAGAACGACGTTTAAAATCTTTCTATCTTTATCCTTTATCCATTTTTTCAGTTTTTAATGTTTTACATGTTACGGTTTCATATACTATGGAAAATAAAAATTCATATTTCCCAGTTTATTTCCTAGATGACGTCTCTGTGAAATCAGTTTTTAACTCAATTAATATATTAACTGATAGTTAAAAGCTGTAGAAGTATTAAAATACTCCACTGTAACCGGGACCAATAGAGAATAAGATTTCAGAAATTTGGTACTTAAAGTGGGTCAGCAATCAATTACGATATTCCAGCAGTGCAAAAATGAAGTATTAAATGTTAAGTAAAAGCATTTAATTTAATAAAACAAACTTTTCTTAAAAGGTTGTTGAGTGTGCGGAAAGCAAATATTACTTTCTCTCTTTTCAATAATTGCGAATTCGACAAAGAGGGTTTCGTGAAAAGATGGAAAGCCGAAATAGCTTAAGGTATCAGGAATGCTCCTGAACAAGAATGGACAAAAGCATCGAATAAAACTGGGTATTTTAAAACTCGCTATTATTTCCAATCTAAATTATTGTATTCATGAAATATATAAATATGCTATCCAAATTCACAAATCAAGGGATGCGAATCCAACATTCTACCAACCAGGCTATCCCGGACCATAGAAATAGGGATTATGGTTTTAATAAACTTATACCACAGCAATTAATAAGTTATCCGCATGAGATAACACTGTTTTTTCCCCCCAATAACACACAGAGAAAATCAGCTTCCAACATTTAAATCCACACATGTTGCAACAAAACTGAATAATCCCATAACTCACGAACCAATTTGAACTCTTAATCAGATAACGTATAACCATCTATATAGTTTAATTATATTAACGTACCATTTTAAAGCAACACTAAAGCTATTCTGGAACGGACCTCGTAATTTTGAACCACCGTCAGATGACGAGGACGGCACCTGAGTAGGCCTCCCTTCACCCCCCCCCCATTCTAAACTTCCACACCCCAACAGCAGGGGACGTTTCGTTATATGGATTTCACATGCAAAATACCCGTTTACACGAAAGTTTTTCAGTGGAATCGGTTCTCGAGCCTAAAACCCTCCGGTTCGGAAGCCGTGTCTTACCACTTGGCCCACTTCCATGTATATAAAAATGCAAAAAGAACCTGAGATACCTAATCGTGACTCTATATCTTCTACTCACTTTTTTAATTTTTTTTTTTTTTTTTTTTAGCTTTAAAAGATTTTTTTTTTAAAAAAAATCTGTTAACTCGATATACAAGTCAAAAACGATATTGCAAGCGAAGAAAGTAAGCATTCGCATGTCCCTTTAAAATTAAAACTTCGAAATTTTCTTTAAAAGGTAATGAAATAATTATTATATATCAATGATTGCAATAATATTAAGAATCAAAAATTGAAAAACAAAATTTTTGGCGCAGCACCTGTTATTTTTATACGAAACACAAACTCCATAACTGTTTTGGTATATAAAAAACAAATAAAAATTGCCGATGACAGCACAGTTATATCCTCACCTAACCACAACAATAATCGACGTAAGTACGATCAACAGGAAATTCTTACGTGGGTGGCACAAAGAAAGACGCGAAAATCCCACGCAGCAAGTAGCAAACCAAAAAGAGCAACAAGGCACAATGCTCAAGACAAGAACGCGTGGGAATGAAAAAGTATCCCTAAACAAACACAAGTGACAGAACAGCATCGCCAGGTACGCGCCAAGGGGAGCACTCCAACCCCACGAATGTCCCCCTAAGGCCAGAAAACAGTCGAATAATAGTTGTCACCTTCTCCCACATGTGGGGGAGAAAGACTTTTCAAAGGGACGTCAAATTGAAATGAATGGGCAAATGCTCCGGGAAATGTTTTACAACGGATTAAACGAATCTGATTTTTAAAGGAACAAATGATGTCACTCGCTTCTTTCATTTCCGCTTCTTCGGCGAATGGGAATGAAGTTTTGGGGAAACTTTTTGAAAGGGATGACTCAGAAGATGTCTTGGAGGAGGATTATTCCGTCAAGATCAGCTTACAGACCATCATCTTCGGGCGCTGAATGAAGCTTGGAAGCTCTGAATGGAAACTTTGTTGCAGCAAAGGAAGGTACTATGATGTCAAATGCGTTGACAATTTGCATCGTTTATCATTCACAGCCGCAGTTTGCTTTTTTTCTCGAGTGTGACTCGTCTGAACAGCAAACGGGATGGAGACGGATGCAGCAAATTGGGACAACTCCTTTATGATTTTTTCCCTTCGATATTTAGAGAATCAGCACTAACTTTTCTAACGTCAATTTGCTCTTAACAACGTGGATTAACACTTTACTACTGTAATGCTGCTGTTACATTTGAATAAATGTAAGTAAATAAATACAGAGTTCAATACAGTCTTAATTTTTTTTTTTTTTTTTTTTTTTTTTTTTTTTTTTTGGAATTTAAGGATCTTTATAAAGAAAATTTTTGGTATAGCAGAAGATAATATTTAAACATTTACGAAAGAAGAATAAACTTATTTTTTGAACCATTATAATACGTAGGGCTAAAGGATTACTGCTCGAATGTAATTTAAATCATCCAAATGTTTCAGGAAAGAGACCAAGGTGACCAACTGATGCTGTAATTCGTTCCAGTTATGTCTCCTATTCCTAAGATAAAACATATTAATTACAGATTCTCTAAAGCAGCAGCATCCAACCTTTAATTTCCTTTGTAGCTTTTTTATTTCTTTATTGTTGTGAACCCTCCTTCCCCCTCCAATCATCCCTGCGCTGAAAAAATTTATTATTAATATAGTTGAAGATTTGGGTTATCTTAAGAGACAAACGACTCGAATTAACTGAATAACATTTGTAGGATTTACTTTTGTCTTTATATTTCCTCTCATTTTTTTTTGTAATAGTAATAATTTCACGTCCTAACAAATGAAAATAACATTGAAATGATTTCGATTTAATGCATGGTAAATACTTTTACAGAATCAATCAGTGACAATCAACTACTTTTACAAAAGACAGTTTCAGTGCCTTGTTTCTTGGAATTAAATTTTAACTCCAATGGATGAGAAATATAATCTCAAGTTTGCAGCTAGACAAACTTAACTGCGACATTTGTTATTAATAAATACATAAAACAGCATGTTTTTTGTTTTTGTTTTTTTCATCGATTCAGAATTCGTGAAAAGTATCAAATGCGTTAAACCCAGAATTGCGGATATTTTTCATTTATTTCTTCCCAATAGACTTTAAGATTTGCCTAATCTACACTCTAAGTTTTATTAATTTGGGAAAACAAAATTCATCAGCTTCCATTCCCCCGTTACAATCCTCTACGTTATGCGTCTTTCTCATAATCTTGGGGAATGCGTATCATATGTTGTTCCAATATAAAATTAAGCCACTGACTGTCTTATACTAATGAGTGACAACGAGGATGCAACTAGATATAGAGTCACTCAAAAAAATAGTAAGACCCAATGTCAGTTCACAATATTTTATCACAGTATATAAATTAAGCATTCAAATAAAACAAAACATTGAAGTATATTATATATTAATAAATACAAATCATAGTAACTCAAACATTCATATATTAATGAAATTATGACTACAGTCTAAAATAAAAGAAATCAAGTAGGAAAATCTGCTAAAAAATATTGGGACATTGTCCAATAAATTAGGAAAGAAAAATGTGAACTTGATAGTTAATGTCTTGTTGGGCCAGTTTTGCACATTATGACCTCTCGCAGTCGATTTGACATAGATTTGATTAATTTTGCGCAAAATGATCCTTCGATTTTGATACACTCTTCAACCATTTGTTTTCTTAACTCCTGCTTGTGAGAAATATTGTGCTCAGAGATTTTGTTGTTGTTTTTGTTACAAACAATCCCATACTTTTTCAAATGGATAAATATCTGGGGAAGGGTTTTAATCATAGCAAGGCAATGGAAGAGAACACACATGTCAAAATATCAGCAGTGTGTTTTGGGTCGTTATTCTAGTGTCATTTAAAATGACTTGAGACTCCAGTACCTTGCACTCGACAATAAATTTCGCTTGAGAATGTTTATACTTACTTTCATCAACTAGAATGTGATTTTCTCAAAATACTGTTGGCTGTTTATGAACTGTTAATGCTTTTTATTTGTTTTTCTGATGCAGGGCTTTATACTAGGAACTCTGCCATGATACTTAGGGTTGTTGTTTTTTTAAACATTTATTACAGTTTCGAGTTCTACAGATTTCCAGGGTCTACTTTTGCATTTCAGACTCAATTCCCATTGCCGTAATTCTTGAATTAATACGAACCTTCCACCTTTCTTCGCGTTCACTAAATGTTGCGTAATAAATAAATCGTTATAGTATTATAAAATATGAAACTCTTAATGGATCCTCGCCCAAAAAAATATTATGAACTTTCATTAAAATTTTTCCTTCAATATGAATCAATTTATTGTAGACTCGTCTATTTTGTAATAAAAACAGCAAAAGTGATATTTGCAACACACGAGCGGACCTCACCTCATTAACAAAAGTAATAAACTTATTTTCGTTAAGAATGAAATACTTGGAAATAACAAAAATACATTTTCAAATGATTCTGTTATTTCACATCTTTGCAACGGCACTGATATTGCAATGGGAAGGCACTGATATTGCAAAGACGGATAGCACCAATAGAAAGGGAATGGAATTGCAAATGATTAAATGGAAAGGAATTGCAAAGTTAACTGGACAGGGCTGAATCTCAATAAGTTAAATGATATTCCTTTAAAAAAATTAATGATATTTTATTTTAATAAAGGAAGAGAAGAGAAGAGATATCATTAAAATTGCAACGAACGAAGAATCATATTCAATTCAACAGTAGAAAAATGCTAAGACATTTGCGATCGCTTCACAACATTACATCAAATATAAGTTTAGATCAATAAATGATGTTTTAAATTGCTAACACAACATCTTTATGTTTTACAAAAGATGATATATTAACCTAGAAAAAAAAATTCTAAGGCAAAAAATCCTCAACAGTGATAACCGATAGTAAAAACGTTTTATATTAGCAGTCCTTAAAATCCTTTCTTTCTTTAATCAATTACAAATACGTGAAAAGTAAAAAGAATCAAACTACATTTTAGCGTTTTCTGCCACCATTACTTCCAAAAATATTTTCCACAAAATTAATTTTCATACCATTTTAAATAGAAATTAAAATTTCTTTTTAATAATTAATTTAATTACTTAGAAATTATTCCTGAATTTCAGCGATCCTTTAAACATGTTTTTTGCATTCTTTTCAAAAACTGATTTCATTGTCACAATAGAATTTAACCCGTTTCAAATATTAAATCGCTGATTTTCTGAGTTGTTAACGGTTAAAGTAGAAAGATTGTGCTCATTATAGACGCATTTCATACAAGGAACAAGAAAGTGAAAAATACATTACCAAGAAAGTCAACGTATTTTTCTCAAAGAAGAACCTAAAAATATTTAATGGTGCTATAATGTCATGAAATGGCTCCATTAGGGTGACACCACGGTACACAACTAAAACGAGTGTAATAAAAAAAATTCTTCATTTATATCATAATTCGATGTTTAAAAATGTCGAGAGAGCATCAAGTTATGAGAAAAATGTTGTAATAAAGTAATCCAATATTCCCTCTGAACAAAATGATTGGCAATGACAATACACTTAAAATGATCAGAATATATCTTGGAGGAATTGAATTATTTAACAAATTCCAATCGGAACACTACATGGTTTTCAGTAAAATGTGCTGCAATTCCCCTTTCTACAGCAGTTCGAAGATGCTACGTCGATATTAACAGCTTTCTTTGCAAAAGTTTGCGTTCTCATCGGCTATTTCCTCCAAGCTGTCTTTAGAAACGCAGAAGAAAAAGCCTCCCCCCCCCCAGTTTTGATTCCAAGTAAGTAAGGATGCGCGAATTTTAATACCACGAAACTTTCTTCATTCTAGTCACCCAGGAAATCCTCATGGCTGGAATGATGCAACTAACGTTTTCTAAATAAATGCATTTAAAAAATTTCTTTCGCATAACCGCATTCATTTAAACTTTTTAAAAATCATTACATAATTTTAAGGGATTATTAAATTTCTTTTACATAACTTGATTATCATGATTTTTTCACGTACCATAAATTAATAATATCCTTAAATTTAAAATGATAATCAAGAAAAAATATTTTTTACATGAATGAATTGTGACAGCATTCACCAGCAACCTGCTTTTGATTAACCATATTACAAAAATGAGAATATCATAGTCTAGCTCATGATCATAAGAAATCAATGAATATCCATACTTTTAACAAAAATATGGCAATACTCAGAGATGTAAAGAGCAAGTTCGATGAGACCCTTGGTACAGCGCCATAGAGGAAGAAAACGATTTTGAAGAGCGATAAGATATTCAATAGATGACAAATAGCAACGACAACATGAATCAATGTCTAAAATGCACGCCGGTATGCACTGTGAGCAGCAAATTACCTGCACAACAGCTTATAATGTAGTTCGAGAGCAACAAAATAGCTATCTTCAGGAAGAAGACAGCTAATCATAGGAGATCCTTCAGGTAATCTTACTGACTACTCGCAGCGGAGTGCGCTTTCACTGTGAAGAACCTTCCCCTTAGAACTCAAAAGAGCAGCTCCAGAGGTACTCAGAAGAGTGTGTACTGAAAGTGAGGGGGAGGAGAGAAGTAAGGAGTCTCCCCCCTTTTTCTGAAAGGCAAGGTTAAAGGGCCCCACCGCTGGAAATATGAAGTGAGTGAGAGCGGCCACAACAAAGGTTCTTCCCGGGCGCACAGTGAAAGAGGAGGACCCGGGAAAAAAGAAAACGATGAAGTGGGGGAAAAAATGGAGAGAGGCGGGACGGGGACCCTCAGGGCATGCTATGTTAACATTCCCCTTTACCCGTTCCGACACATATAAAGGTACCAGCGCTTTCAGGTTAGTTAGGAAAATTTCCATATATTTCAAAATGTAATCAATATCAGTTCTCAATATTAAAACTAGTTATGTAGATAGATCATTGTCTCTTGGTATTCCACTTCTATTTTTGACGATTCCAACACTTTTTGCATGTTTCGTATACTAGAAAGTAAAAAAATTCGATGCAGTAATCTAAAACATTTCTTTAGTAAAAGTAACCCCTAAAATATTAATTTTTTCAAGATGTCTAGTATAAATTCTTGGCGATTCTAAGCTCCCTGATACAATAAATATTAAATTATAAAACATTCGAATATTCTTTTAATTTCTGAAGCACTATCTTTATGAAAAGAAAGAATTTTTGATTTTTTAAAAAAAAGGCCTGCATTAGCAGTCCCTAAAAGATGCATGCAAGTTATCGGAACACCAACACGTTTCTGGAAAGTTAAGATTTTTATAAGCAGCAGAAATAAGCAAGGGTCTGTTTCCAATGCTCACTAAATGTTCACTCTTCTAATGGAGGCAATGTGCCATTAAACGGAATACACAAAGAGAAGAGAAAACAAAATTAAAGTATTCAACGAACCAGTTAATATTCATTTAAAGAGGAAAATAAATGCGAGCAGTTGAGGATGTGTAGAACTGAACGCGAGACATAAAATGCCTTGTAAATGTGCTTCACTATGAAGAGGAAGCTTTCACTGTTCCAAGAAAATGTCCTTAGCTCAGAAAGTCTTATACTTTTGTCCAAATATTAGCTCAGAAAGTCTTATACTTTTTTTTCTTTGAAAGTACGTGTATTTTGACACCTGGTAATTGACGGATTTATTTCTTCTTCATTAAACAAATAAAAAAATCTATTATTATGACATAAGTTATTTTAATATAAACTACTACTTTTGACTTTTATATAGCTTGAAATATTCTATTAACATATCCTGATTAAGAACTGCTAGTAGAAAAGAGAATGGCCCATGAAGATTTTGGTAAACTGTCCAGCTATTCAATAATCTATCCCTCTCAATAAGGTTTTGCTAAAGATTATTTTCACTCCAAAACTTCACACGAATAATCATTTAAATGTGAAGGAATAATACTTCCACAGTATCTGGTATATTATATTTAAAGACATTCTATACTCTGCCTTAATATCCTTCCAATTCATCTTCAAATGATATTTCTGTAAAACAGAATTTGTCAAACATAATGTGTCTATATTATTTCGAATCCGAAAATTCCGGATTTTAACAGAGTTTAAAATCGGGAGTTCCGAATATATCAGGATCGCAATCACTTCAGCCATTCAGTTTAGATTTATTATTTATTCCATTTGAACCCTTTATTTACCGAATTATTTTGCCATCCATTATTTTTGCACCAGTAGTTAAGTTTCTTACAGATTAATTTCAGGGAATTCAAAAAAATTTTTAATTAATCGAAATATCTTAATTTAGTTAATAATTAAATATTTTTAATTTCTATTTTTAGCTTATATTAACTACTTGCTATTTCCGTTATATTCACCATGCTATTTTGAATACCATAAAAAAATAGTCCTCTTACAACGATACCAGTCAGATTTAAAAGGTACTTTTAAATACGTCAGTAAATAAAGAGTTAATGAAATGTAATGAGTAAAAGCAATTCCCCAACATGGATTAAGAATTAAAAAGTAAAAGAGTCTTCTTGCTCTACAGGAAGCCCTGTAATCATAAAATATATTCAAATATTAGCTCTTTTCTGTGTGACCGAATTCCCGCCCATCTACCGGATAGACCCCTGACATGCGGAGAGTTTGGGAGTCTATTTGTGCCCTTAACCTATGCCCCCTCTTTGGGAACTGCAAGAAATGAGCGGGGCACGCAGCTGGTTTATCTCTTTTTAAAAACACTGCGAGCAGCGGCATGTCCCGGCCATTACCGAGCCAGTTGACGATTGTCTTCGCAAAGGACGCGGGCACGTTGAGCCGAATTTCGTTTCGAGATGTGTTGAAGCTTTCGGGGAGTGGGGTGGATGATAGATTGCCTTTATAATTGCGTGCTTCGACACAGGCAATAGGAACAAGAGGCACTGGCTGGAGAAGGATTGCGCACTGTTTGAGGGAGACAAAAAAAGTGCACTCTCTCCTTTCTTTCATACCATATTAAATAGCCGTGAAGTCAATTCTAGAAAATATTTCAAACCTTCACAGCATGTTTGTCCATTTTGGGGATTTAATACGCGTTTGAAAGTTTAAACAACGGCAGCTTTAACACATATTCGGGTCACGAAATGAAATGGCAGTCCCCCCCCCCTCCATTTTTCTTTACAAAAACATAAAAGTTTGTAAGCAATAATACTCAAGCAAATCATTTTGAGTCAAAACTTTTCAACAAAATTGGCTCCATAGATTGTGACTTTCTTTCTTTCTTGAGAACATTAATACTTTATTTTTAACTCTGAGACAGTGAAAACTTTTCTGACGTAAATGAGAAAGATCATAATTATTTTCTTAATACCGTGAATGAGTAGCAAGTGGAAAGAATGAAGAAGTCCTGGCTTAATACTTTCGTTACAATAGACGAGATAACTCATTTGCAAGAAAAATTCGTTTATCAACGGTTAATAACGATAATAAGCTGATATAATTACACTAATATTATTGTTTGTACATTTTATCAAAGTAGATCATTGGTAGATAATCATTTTGGAGGTGGAGGTAGTTTGCATGCTATATAAAAAGGCAAATTTTTAAAAAAAAAAGCATTAGAAAGATATTAATAAAATATATTTTTCTTTCAAATTTTTATTTTACAGTAAATAAGAATTATTAATTAAACACTAGCATAGATAGCCAACCTTTTTCAGCTATGAATAAATAATTATTAAATACATTATATGATTAATAAATTACATTAATGATAAATAATTTAATTTTATAAGATAACAATTGGTAGCATAAGTTATTAAAAATTGTACCGACAGTTTATTTGAATAGAAGCAAGTACAATGGCATTTGAAAAAAGAAATAAAATTAAAACATTTACCGTTTACAAACAATATATTGGCAAATCCCTTTTCTTTAATATGCCAAACGATTCTCTTGGATGAATTCCTTTCATCCGCAGAGTGAATCCAGTCCAAATGAGAGTATTTTTTTCCACGTATAATTCGAATTTTAATTTAAAGATTATTTTCGTAAGTGTGTCGGTATTCGCATATTTTACAATAATATTTTCTATATTTTCCCTTTAAAAAAACATTAGCATTCCATTCTTTTATAGTATAACACATGTCATTAAACCAATCTTTCCAAATAGCATTAAAAAAATCAATTCGTTTCAGTTAGTACACACATTTTTTTTATTTCAATTACCAAATAAATTCTAATTTGTTACATTAAATAAATATAAAAGGTTTTACATCAAACAATGTGAAACTTTGCAACTGAAAATACAAAAGGAGAAAACGATTAATCCGGGAAATGTTATTCCCTGAGCGAAAATCAGAAAAACAAAGCCTGAATTCAGCAAGACCAGATCAGAATTCAGAGTGCAAGTGCACAATGAACTGGCAGAATAAAATGAAAACAAAGCGAGAGAAGGGTTGATACGAACAAGACTAATAAAGAACAGCAATGGAACGTTAAAAGGAAATACTTTCATTAAAAGTACGCTGTTTGCCTTCGGAAAACATGGAATGTTGACTGCCGTACTGACATTGGAAAATTCGGGAAAACGAAGCAGCATCAAATAGGGATGGAATCAAAGAAACTCAATATATATATCCCACCGTGTTTGTTTTGCCAGTCTTTTAGGAGCAGGTCGCGCCGCCGGCTGCGGACGGCTTTCCGAAATGCATTGTTCGCAAATTTCAATTTCGTCCTTCGTTAAAATAATAATACAACAGCAGAGTTCCGCCTTCAATCCGAAACACGAATGTTTACACTACAGATTTTAAATAAGCACTCCCTCTATGTCATCATCAAACTTCCATCAGCGTTTTCGCTCTACTTTAAATGCAGAGCAGGACGTCCCGGCCAGAAAAAGTATATTTACTTTTTTTTTTTTTCATTCCCTCCCTTTCTGTTGGTTCTGGAAGAAGATTATCGAAAATGCGTTGCGTTAGGCCGTTCTTGCCGAGGCATTTGCGTTGTATTAAGATGCGAAGGCGGTTAAATTATTTTAGAATTTGCGGTGAGTTTAAAGCGATAGCAAAAGAAAGAAAAAAGAAACTTTTGTTGATGCGGACAGGTATTCTTGGCGATTTTGTAAGTGTATGCATATTGCTAGGGTTCTTGTTTTTGCTGCCAACTCGGTTTACCGGATATTCAAACTTCCATCAAACACTGAATTTTTAAACGCGACATTTTGCAGCCAAGTGTGTTGATTCAGGGAATTGTCTTCGCAATTCTGGAATTTTATAAATCTATTAGATTTATACTAAATAAACAGAAGATTTATTCGCAATACATATTATTTATCAATTTAAGAATTTAGGTTAACATGAAATTTGATGAAGTTTTAGGATTATCTAACCAAAAATTAATGAAAGAATAGAATAATTATTTTTCTGTTCTCCTTTCGCTTCGAAACTTAATATTTCTTATTGATTGTAATTTTATTTCCCTGTATTTTAAAAAACAAATACTGAAAAATTGAAATAGTAAAATATTTCATTGCATTTCCACCTTCAAGAGAATAAATTTCAGCATCTTGCGAGTAAAAAATATATATATATATATATATATATAAACAAATTTTGTACATATTTTAAAATACTCAGACGCAAATAATTGTTGACAAGAAATAAGACAAAAAATACTGTTGATTTCGAAATCAGTAGCCTAAAGGGCGGGGGAAAGAAAGAAAGAAACAGGACCATACTGATCTGCATCCAAATAAGAAAACGCGATAAAAAAAAAATCCCTAAGAATAGTGCTTTGAAATATAAATAATTCTTTTATTTCAATATGCTCAAGTAATATAGGTCTTGTAAAAGCATAAAATTGGATTAGCCTGAAAATATCTAAGAAAAAAAATGAGAACCTAAACCCTCTTACTGTGGCCATAGTTCCAGCCTATGCAGTCGCGGCATCCGGTCATTCAGATTTTTTTTGTGTGTGCTTTACGGCGAACAGGTGCAGTCGATTGTGAATACGCTTAAATGAATAACACTTGCATTTCAATTATTCTGTCGTATATGTAGATGCATCATCTTAATATCATCAAAGAAACGGAGCTTCCCTTGCGGCAGTTTATTTCCAAACCACTTTGCACGTTTTATCATTGGAATTTTCTTAGGACTTTTAGCACAAAGAGCAGTTTCTCCAACCCATGCGATGATCCGATAATATAAAACTCTTTTTATTCGAGAGGTCATCCATTATTTGCTGCGGCAACTCGTGTGTCAAAGCTTCATCCACGGCGATAGAAGTAATGAGGGCCGTCAATAGCCTCCTTTTCAGTCTTAAATTGGTACAATTCTAACATTTTGCAAATTTATGACATGGATTTTTCTTCTCGTTCATCCAGCATCATAACAAGATTTATCACGACATTTGGGCACAAACGAATGTTTCTGCACCAAGTTGAGTGCTACTCATTTTCCCGATTCCCCCTTTCTTTTTTCTCTCTTGGCATCTATGCTCAGAATTTCTTTTCTTGCTCTCGACCCATTTCAATCTTTCGTGCTTTCTAAGTATGTTTTATCATTAATATTGGTTAGCTCCGAGATTTCAGGGTACCTCCTAAAATACGTCATTCAAGTATAACAAAGAAGCTGCTGCGAGGAAAAAACAGAAGTTATCCTCCATAATGGCACGAATTTATATTTGAAATTTGTAATTTCAAGAAAATATTAGATACCAAGTATGCATTTTCATTTGCATTTTTTTTTATCGTAAAAATTATTTTTCTGTAATATAAATGATATTTTTACTGTTTGCAGTTCTGTCTTTTTGCAATACTAATATAAAAAAATCTTTTTAAGTTTAGAACATTTTTTTAAATTAACATTTAAATATGAATTGTAGCAGATGATCTTAAAATCTGCCAGTAAAGGAATTTCCCTGTAAGTGTGAAACTTTTGTTATATTAATCCCGAAGATTAATATAACCGTGCGGAAATATAAGAAAGGTTTAAAGGAATTTTGAGAGATAATTAATTACTTTTTCATTAATAAAAAAACTTGAAAATAAGCTAAATCAATCATTTTCCTTGTATAAATTAATAATAATCGTCTCTGCTTCTTATGTTTTCTCTTAGAATATTGTTCATATGCTCTGGCAACAGTTCTCCGTATATGTTCTTGTTATTTTACGAGCCTTCATTAGAATTTGAGTGGTGAACTTATGGTTTCTTTGGTCATTTTAAATCACTACTCTAAAACAAGCAAAAACATTATCAGGAGATATATATCAACATAAAAAGTGGCATTTTAAAAAATAGGGGCACAATAGTTCAAAGCTTTTATATTTTTTAACAAAGAAGTATCTACAGTCTAATTATTTTCTTATTTCAAATTCATCTGTCTTATACTTTTCAAAGACTTTGTTACTTGTTGTCTTATTTTGTCGCCTCCGTTTGGGTGATTGATTATTGATTTGCTTTTAGATATTATTCAACTTCTATTTTGAAGCAAATGAAAATCGGGTTAAAAAAAATGTAATGTATTGAAATAAAACTAAAAATAATAAATTAGTAGTAGAATTCAAAATTAACATCCATTTTAATGATTTAATTTTTTTAATTGATAACAACTGAAAGAAATGTTGAAAGTGAAAATAATATCATTGAAACGAGAAAAGTTTTGAATTTTATGGGAATATTAAAATATTTATTGTACGATTATTTTTTTCCAAAATCAATGTAGGAAAACGGCAAAATTTGGTGCGATAAATTAACCGAATACTAAATTAACTTTTGCACTTTCAATAATTGAGAATTTTTCTCGTGCGCAAATTTTGATCGAAAGTACGCTCATCTTAAGATACATGCGTCTATGCATATATACATAGACTTTTATACATATAAAAGTAGTTATAATTAAAAGCATCTTTACCTGCGTTGTTCTCAATTTTTAGAATTTAAAATTTGTGTAATGACAAAATGAAAACGCTTTTTAATCCGATTTTTTTACTTTGGTATATTTAGAAAGTAAAATTTCAGCATTTCTAAGCAAAATTATAAAATTGCACATGCAAATTTTGTATTTAAATTTTCTAAATAAATGTACGTTTTTTTTTTTAAAGTAAGAAGTGTATTCTCAATTTTTAGAATTACTGTGGGTTTAAATAAAAATAAATATCAAGAATAAGATGTCATCTAATTAAGAGTTTAAATGAATGCAGAGTTAAAGAGAAACAATTATCAAACTTTTTTATCAAATCATATCTTACATAAAGAATAAAAGGTTTTTCATTCATAGAGTTTAAACATGTTTTAAGTCTCCCTTCACAACGTCAACAATTCACAATAATATTGAAGAAAAAAAAACCTTCAATATAGGACTAATTTTGATTATTGTTCTTGTTTTACCACATGTATATAAGGAAAAATCCTATCTTACTTCTGTAATTTAAAGAATAGTATACTTGATACTCCTTCTAAACCATAAAATAATCCTTCATGTAAAGAACAGGGCTCTGATCCTATTGCTCTGACTGGGTGCCTGTATCAATTACAATTTTTTATTAAGCTCTCATGAACAAAGAATAGTCACATGCCCTCCTACAACACAAAACATATCTGTCCTTATATTAAATTGGTTGATTCATTTTTAATCCAGATAAAGTAGTGCTCCGATGGCTTTGTACCTGCATCACCTGAAGATTCCAGATTCAAAATTTGATTGCACCAGAGATTTTACATAGATTTTTGCACGTTGAGGAGGATTCAATGTCGCCCCACTTTTGTACAGGAAATGCTTGGACAGGGATGTCAACTAAAATGTCATCCTTCTCATCTAATCACGATTCAAAATTATGTGGTCCCTAAGTAGCCTTCATGTTGCTTCGAGAGAGAGCTATCACAAATACGCTTATTAAAGATAACGTGCACCAAGCAAAGCCTTCGTCTCTTCCCGCACGCATAATATCATCTCTCTGCCTGCCCTGCCATTTTTTCAATTGTGTCGATATCGCTGAAAACTTAGATATATTTCCTTATATATATTTAAAGCATAGCAAGCATTTGTATCGCCCCTTTATCCTTGCAGTCTCATTGCAAAGAATGCTCTACGTTACAGACTCCTTGGTCTTGTTTACGTAGAAATAAGGCGTAACATAATAGTGCACATTACTGTTTATCTAGCAAGAAGGAAGTCAAAACAAAGAACTAGCTGTCTCATCGAAAATATATCACATTTCCATTAAAACAAACCTGACCAACCTTATTCCCAGAGATCCCCACCAGAAAGTTTACAGTGCAGAAGAAGCCGAAAATCAAGTCCCCCCCCCCCCCCCTCGAAAACAAAAATCCTCTCCCTTCCAAGGAGGAAATCCAGAAGCCGAACGAACTCGAGGGAATCGATCAACAGCGCCGAAAACAGAAGAGATTTTGTTTCTTGGCTGAAAGAGAGTGAAACTTTGTTCTTCGTTTGTCTGGCGTAAGCGATAACGGTTCCGAACAGCGAGAAAGGTGAGCAAACAGGCTTTAAACGGGGCGCGCGTAATTATGATTAATTATGGACAGCACGGATTTGGCGCGAATGGATGGCTTGGCGACTAGTGAAGCCAAATCCTCCACGCTGCAGAAATGGGAATGATTTTCCACGTTGTGCCACTCATAAATTATTACGGATGGGGCCTTTTGGTAAATATAGATTTAAACAAAGGTTGGAATATAATATTCTTAGGGAGCGGCGTGTTTAAAGGGATTGTTGCGTGCCGCCCCGGGGTGAGAAAGTAAAAGTCACACCATCGAGTCGTTTGTGGGGATTTCCTATTTTAAGTCTTACTAATATCGGCAGCAGGTTCGTGAATATGCAAAAGTTTATTCCAGGCATGAAAGTGCGTTTTCGGAAGGAAGGTAAATTTTGCGAAGAAATTAATCACATGAATGGTATTTTAATATCATTGTTGTTTCAGATTTAATAAGCTTATGTAGGCACATTTCAACTGGAACTTGTCTTCAAAGCGAGGCCCTACAAATATATAAAGTAACCACCCATGGTATGCCTTTAAAACGTTTTGAATGGATGCCTGACCCGTGCGTCATAATATATAATTTTTGATATCTAAATTTGTAATTAAATCAAAGCAGCAATAAGCTCAAAAGGCAAAAACCGCTTGGATTCGCTTAATTACCTTAAATATTCTTCGTATTCTTATATTAACGAAGATAACAATAAATGTGCCTAATAGAATGTGTCATCTAATGAAGACATTAAATAAATTCGTTTGTCGAGTTTAAATTGTTAATCGCAAAACCTGGTAGGATCTCTTATTTATTTTTTCTTCAGTAAACGCTGTAATTTTTATTTTCTTTCCTGTTTCAAATTCCTCAATATCTAGAAACGAATTATTAGTTTTGAAAAATCATCCGAACTGGAATGATTCCATTCATTTTCCCGAGTTTCAATTAATTATTCACAAATTATTAGATCGCTTTCTTATTAATTTTATAACTTGGTCATGTATAAAAAAAATTAAAGGAAAGGGATTTATTTATTTATTTTTATTTAATTATTTTTTTAACAAAAAATGAGTTGCGAGCGAAAAAAAATCCCGATTTAGAATAAAATATTCAAAAATATAAAGGCATAAACAATGAATATTTTTTTCAAAACCAGTGGAAACGGTAGCATCGAAACTTTAGTGGATATTTCCGAATAAAAATATTATCCTCTTTCCTCCTCGCATATAAATTATGAATCTTGGACAAGGCCATGAGCGTTACAGTCGTCCAGATTATTATTTTCAAAGCACAGAAGTGTTTTTATCTTTTCTAATACAAAAAAAAAAAAAAAAAACACGTTTTTTTTTTTTGTTGTTGTTTTTTTGTTTTTTTGTTCACCGATTGAAGCCGAAATTTGATAAATAACTACCATTTTAATTACTAGATCACGTGACAAACTTGCATTTTTAAGTTGTCGCATTTACACAACTGCGAATGTGCAGAACGACAAACAATCCATTCTGAGTTTTAAAAAAAATAGTTTTATATTAATCTTTATTTAATCTTCCGAATTTAATACAGTTCTACACTTTAGATTTTTAAGCCGAACTTTGTTTATCTGACGTTTTCCATTTTGTAGACAATTTGCTTATTTGTACTCGGACAGGCAGACAGATTTCTTTAGAATGGATTTCTAATTTCAATGAAATGAATTTTCAAACTTTAATAAAAATTTACACAATTGGTGCGAGTAATAGATACCGAATTTCATCCAACAAGTTGAAAGCGTTCTGAGCAATAAACAGAACAAGACAGACATAAATCCAAAATTATGTTTTTTCGGACAAGTATGAACCGTCTCAAAATCTAGAAGTAAAATACAATATTTTTTTTATTTGCAGACTTTATTTATGAGGAAATAAAATAATAATTTGCAATTATAGTAGAGAATCGAAACACGACGCTTTCACGACTGAAATGCAAATATTAAACTATAAATTCAAAAATCAAGAGAAGCTTCTTACTCCAAATAAAAACAAGCTGAATATTTTCGTTCTAACTTTTTGTCCTCTTCGGCCAAAAAATGTAGATAGCTGATTTCTGTTTGTGAGCAGAGAATTGAATATCGCTCGTTCAACAATTTGAAACTGAATTTGAGACTTGTAGAAATAAAAGATATTCATTGCTACTGTTATGACAGGAGAGAGAAAAAACATTAAAGGAAACATTTTCAGCATATCATCTATCTATACGGATGTAAAGCTCAATGTGTGTGTGTGTTGGCGCTCTACAGGCCAGACCGTTTGACCTACAGCTACCAAATTTGGTACGTGTATACCTTGGAGGTCGGGAATGTGCACCTGGGGTCCCTTTTTTTTTTTGAATTTTTAATTATCAATTAAAAACTAACTTTCCCGCCAAAAAAATCCTTTCATTTTACCCACCACTAAATGAACAAGGCTTCAGTTTTTTTTTGTTTTTTTTTTTCCACATGCGTATTGAGTTCTGATTGTTGACAACTATTTTAAACGGATGCGAATTTGATTTAAATTATTTTTAGGTTTGTTTTATGCTTTTGCAATTAAATCGTATTTATGTTAGTCATATATTTTTCGTATATGCTTATAGTTTTAAGTACATCGTTTTTTTAAGTAGTTTTTTTAACCTGTTTTCGACCGATTTTTTTAAAGGAATCTGTTTAGTTTCTTAGTGTTTGATGCATTTAAAATCAAACATTGTTAATGAATCGATCTGATCATGATGAATCTGAGAAACTTTTGTTGACAAATTCTTGAGATATTACATAAATTAAGAAAGATATTCTTTAGTGCCCATAAAATTTAAAAGCTCAGTGACTCTGTTTTCAGTAATCATATTATTAAAAAAATGCTTTGTTTCAGTAAAAAATATTATTATATTAATTACAGATTAATCCTTTCCATTTAAAAACAAATTCTACGGGAGCTAACAGAAAATGAGAGAGATACATATTACGTTATGACTGAAGGCCTTTATAATATTATGAGTGAATTATATGGCTATTAAAATTTGAAGTTTTAAAATATTTTAATGAAGAATCTATTAAAGTAGGAATTACATAAAATATTTAATTATTAAAATTTTAACGAACATTAAGATTGGCGAACCGGCTGGTCGCCAAAGGCGGCTAGTAATAATATAAAACAATAATTTGAAAAACTTCAGAGCACGTTAAAACGAATTTGTAATCTACATGTTTAAAATTAGATCACCATACAAAAAAAAACTGATGCATGCTTTTTTCTATTAAGAGAAACCCCTCAACATCTAAAAAATGGAGAAAAATGTTTTTAAAAAAAACACTTTTTTTTTTTTTTGTGCTTAAAATAATACTATGTCATTTATAAATATCCGGTATACATGCTTATACAACACACTTTTTTTTTCTTTTATGCTGCACAGATGTCTTTTGTTTATCGTTTTTCGATAGAGATCAGAGTAATTAAATAAAGCAGAAGCATAGCTGACACATTCAAAGCAGCTGCGAATAGAAAACAACTTGGATATGTCTATCAAGATATTTTCGACGAAAACACCTGGACTGTTTTATCAGTATACTATTTACTTGTATTTTTGTAGTAGGTAATTAGCCTAAATTTAAAACCTCTATTCCGCAATAATGTGGAGGAGTGGGGGAAAAGGGAAAAAACTTAATTTGATATTAAATGAGGAAATCAGAATTCAAAGGCAGAATTGAATCCACTCTCTTTATTAATCACAGTGACTCGGTCATTAACGCTACAGACTTTTAAAATATTTTCGCTTTTAATCTTATTTACTTACTTTACCGCACTGAGAAATGGATGCTCAACGGAAATGAAAAATAAATTAAATTAAATTAAAATGACAATAATATTAAATGAGGGGGGAAAGAAGACAGAAAGTGAACATTTAAGCGAAGCACAGGATAGGGCAGCACATTAAAAATCATCAAAATCTGTTGAATATCCATTTCTAACTAATACATAACTAACCCATAATATTTTATACTAAAAGTAAGGCTTTATTTCCTTCGCACTGACAGAGCTGAACATTCGCAACTAATATTTGGAATTCGGCCAAATGATTTTTTTTTAACTTTTTTCCTACACAAGGTTTGTGTTCGATTTCGTTCATTTTCATTATATCTCCTGCTCTCATTTTTTTTTAAAAAAATTTAGGTTCCATTTTCAAGTCATCTATTGGAAAACGTATAATTTTATGTTGGAAAACCAGAAGTAACTTCTTATATTAAAGGTTATTCAATAAACGTTAAAAAAAATTTGGATTTTGCGTAGGATTCCTTTTTAAAATTATATTTCTACTGTATTCTCTAAATTTCGTATTATATATATGTACAACACCTTTTGCTTCTAAACAGTTACAAAATCTACATAATTAAAATTTAATAAATTTTACTCTTATTTAAATGCAACGAATTCTGCATCTGATACAAATAGAAAAGATGTGACAAAAAAAAAAAAAAAGAAGAATACTAATTCCCGATCATCGTTAAACACATCGTCCGATGTTTATGATACAGCATTGAGTGTTCTGCTGTACGGGCACTGAAACAATTAAATCGGTCTGCAAATAGATATTTCTAACTAGATTTCTTTAAAAAAATTCTTGGCAGATGCAATTGCATATGTTTATTTGCACGCCTGTAATTATATTTAGTCACATTTGTTTGAATAAAATGATACATTTTTAACCGACATAAGTATTGCATCAATGATTTCTGTATTTGAAAAAGGTACAGGAAGTCAGTGTCAGATTTCGTCGAGGCAGACGACTAGGGTCGATGACTAGGGAGCCCGGATTAACCTTTTGTCCTCGGATGTCTCCTCTCAGGCACCATTTAAGATGATGCATCATTTTGACGCATTTTTTTAATTCGATTGTTAAAAAAATAACTGTAGAATGTAAGAAGTTGTAGATTACTTTATCAGGAGAAATGAACTTAAAACAATTGTATATATTTTTTAATTTTTCCAAGCAGTAAACAAGTCATTGTATTTGGTGAATAATTATGCATCGAATTACTTTTACGTGCAAATGCTATTAAATGCTTAAAAAATGCCAATAGCCTAATTGTCAAATGAATAAATTTGTAAAAAAAAAATTCTATGAACTATAAAATAGAATAATATTAACTCTTTATCAAATACAATTAATCAGGTTCCAATCTCATATTATGTTGATTATTATAGTATTTAAAAGCAAAGAACATTTGCTTAAATAATATTTTGCACAAGAGCGGATGCCACGCAATCCTGATTCATAATAAATAAATAGAAAATAAGACATACATTGTACTAAATAGTAATTAGATAAAAATAATTTAAAATGAATCATCAACATACTGATTAGGTTTAAAATGTAATGAAATATGAAATTAAATCGACCCGTTCATTCACAACAGTAAATCTATCACTCGATGAATTAAGAAGTATATACGCAGCATTGGACGAACGAACACTTTCTGACGAAATTCTGATGAATTCTAAGAAAACTTTTTTGAATGCTCATTTTTAGACAAGCAATTTTTTTCAGTGATTATTAAAGTGCAAACATAATTGAAAATGTAGCAGCAAAAAGGAAGAAAAAAAACTATTCTGAATAAATGACCGGCAGAAAATAATATTATCCGATTACTGATCCCCAACATTTCATGTCATTTTCTACAAGGATGTTAACATTTTTATCCAATTAAAAAACGACTCAACAAATTTGAACGAAGTCAGACACGTTTCTTCGCCATTTTCGTGCACGTATTGCAAAGTTTAGTGAAGTAATGTCTTCGAAATCTCGAATAAAGTTGTTTCGCAAATTTGGTGAAGCATCTATTTCAATTTTCAATACAATTACCGCAGTTTCATTACTTTTCGCGAGGAAGACTTCTCATCAACTTGATAGTAGCCGCACTCCTGGTTCTCATCCAAAGATCACTCAGCTGCAATTTTCACTACGGTTTAATTACTTTTTTGAGCGACAAACAGTTTCTCTCTAAATCTCCTGGTAACCGGGCTTCTGTTTCTCGTCCGCGAATCACCAGGTTGCCGTTGGCTGACTTTCACAAACAAAACTCGACTCAAATCTCTTATTAATCATTCGCTGCTGGGAGGAGATTTATTTCCTACTTTGGCTGATAACGTTATCGACAGGACAAACAACAGCGTTCGAGATTCGTGAACACAGAGGTGATATCTAGGCACGGAAAAGTCAACAAATTGCAACTGGGGGTTGTTCCTCGCAGTGGGAGGAAGGTGGGCAGGAATCAGCAAACACGTATCTCAGAAGATAATGGAAAATAAAACGCTGCACCCCACTCACATCTACCGAGCTTGCCATCCACTAGATTTTGTGTGTTCTGGCACCCCGCTATCGCCAGACATTGAAGATAGGTTCGTGTCGGATAATATTTTCGGTTCACGGTAGCAAAACACGAAACCGTCATTCAAAGTGATTGCCTTCGATAAAGAATTCTCGATCAAAGCGTTTTAGAATATCTTTTGTGCGAACTATCTGTTAAATCGGTTCTATCGATGACCGCATTCACTTACTGATATGTTTACGAGATGAATAGTCTTTTGAAGCATTGCGATAGACTTTTTATCTAGAAAGAATTTATTAACTGTAACTTTAATAAAAAAAGAAGACAGAATAAAACAAGAGGATCTCTGCGTCAGATGACTGACCTTAGGATAAAGGTTCTGTAATCGCAACTACAGATTGAGAATAAATAAGCGTCCTTAAACGCATTGCTTTAATTGTCAGTATATGTAAGACAAATTAAAAATGTGAGCATAAATTAATATACGACCTGTTTTCGATCATATATATATATATATATACAAAACAGTATCTTGCGACTTGAACGCAGGCCATGAGAATCAAGTTGAAATAAAAATACTCACGAAAAGCTGCCTTCTAATTTTAAATAATTCCACAAAATACTGAATAAAAACATTTTGTAATAATGCATGCCTTTATTTCGGAAATAATTTACAAAATGGACGATTCCTAAAATGCTTTTTTAATATCCATGGATTCTAAATTAATTTATTCATTTTGAATAACGTTACTATTTTCCCAAGTCCGTTTTTTTTCTCCCTTATTATTAAAAATAGTTCAGTTTGAATAATAGGTTAACAATACAGTAATAGAGAAAAAATAAAAATTGCTGGTATCTTTATCACTTTAATGCCTAGCATTTAGTAACTAAAAACATTATAGAGATGGGTATAAATTTCAATAAATACCAGAATACGTAATTATTCATTTTACATTGATTATTTAATAATATTTGCTATGATTGAATTTTTCTGCAATTAAATTAATTATTAATAAAGTTAAGAGCTGAAATGTTTTAAAAACAACTATTTTAAAATATAAAGACAATCATATTTCTTATGTATTCCGTCTGGAATTTCTTTCTGTTAATGTTACTACTACATAAAAAGATTTTCACAGTCTTGTAATAACGAATTATTAGAGAATTTTCAAATCAATTCCCAAACAGTTCGTATTTACATTAATAAAAAAAAAAAACAGAATAATCTCAACATTTTTTTATTTACTTTTTATGATTACACCTCATTAAAGGACAATTTTTGCCAATCGTAACTCTATCTAAGCAAATTAAGCTAAGTTAAAAGAAAATTGTTGAAATAATTTTGCTCTTTATTTAAGAATAGTGATTGCTCATAAAATAGAGATCATATTACACGAAAATTTATCATTTTCAACAATACCCCATTTCTTAAATTTAAAAATATATACATAAATATTTTTAAAAAAATTTATAACTCACCATCTTGACCAGCTGATACAATTGTCAAAGCAAGGACCATAACAAATCCAGAGGGAAGAAATAAAGCATTTTTAACTGGATACATTTTCACTGGAAATTCAAATATATTACCAAACCAAAAAATTGACGAAAAAGATTAATTTTTTGGTAAAATAAGAAATTTAGCTGTCATGCAGTCATTGTACGACTTCACGATGTCCAGCAACGGGAAGATATTAGTCACACAATTCCCACAACTCATACGTGAGAAGTTATTTCCACAATTTCTAAATCATTTTTTGATTGCGTTCTCGCGTGCACGCTGCAACAATTCAGATCTAAATCATCATGAAACTTCAAATAAGACGTGTATCTGTTTCATTGACAGATATATATATATATATCACATACTTCGACAATGAATTAGGAAATCACGGCTGCCTATGAATAAGTCATGTCAATATTTGCGAATGTTTACAAAAACTAATGCTGACAAATAATTGGTCAGCATATAAATGCAAAAGTTACTTTGCACAGAAAAAGTATTTTTCTTTATTTTCTACGGCAGCAGGCACGAAAAGTTGGAGCAAAATCCAAATGCTGATTTAAATTCTTTTGAGTTTTGTCGGATTAAGACACCCACATGGCCGTCAAACCGAAGAGACTGCGACCGCGATCCCACTCCGACAGTTCCTCGGCATCATTTGAGGGGGACACGTGGTTAGTTGCTTTGATTCGGACAGGGTTGTCTTTCCCTTCCAAGCGGGGCTGAAATATCGCCAGTTGGCGCCTGAATCGCAGATGAAAGGCTTGGCAGGAAAGTCAATCTTACGCTTGTTTTTGCAGCTTGGCTCATTTCCGATATTAATAAAATCAACTTTTAGATAAATTTAAAAAAAAGGAATGGTATGCTCCAAATTAATTTTTTTGTTTGTTTGTTATACAGGAAATTTCCTCTTGGATTGATTTCATTATAAATTTCATTAAGAAAAGAGTTTTATAGGGCATTCTCTGCTGATAAGTTAAACTGCAGGAAATTGATATTATATGGTTTGTTTTTGAGATATTTTTAGCATATTTGGGCTGTTTAAAGTAACTTTTTCTCAGGTTTTTTGTGTATTAATACACATTTATTCGGGAAAAAATGTTATAATGTTATTATTTTAAGGATCTCCAAAATTAACTTAGGTGAACTAAATTCTAAATAAAAAAAGGATTTACATCATTGTGACTTTAACCCTTCAATCTTTCCACTTTATATAAAAAATATGTTTTTTTTGGGGGGGGGGAGTTTTTAAAAAAAGGCAAAATTTTTATTTAAGTATCATATTTTAAAAATCTTAAAAATCTCTCTTCGCAAATGAATAAGGTAAAAGAGAGTGTATCATGAAAAATCAGTCTCAATTATATGGAAGTAAACGACTCATTAGGAGTAACCGAATTAAAATGTTAATAAACGAATAAATAATCAATTAGTCAAATTATAATGAAATAAAGTTAATAAAATCTTTGAAATTTGTTCATTTAAATTTCTGGGAAAAAAATTAAAAATCTTTCAAATTCTTTTAGATAAGGGTTATTTTGTCCCCCAGAACAGAAATTTGATGTTAATTACCGAAATATTTAATATCATTATTTTAAGAATTTTTAATACTATTTAGAAAAATAATTTAAAAGAATTGATATTTTCATATAATTTTATGATATTTAATATGTAAAATTACTAACAAAAAGCAGTATCAAATATTATAATAGATATTATTATTCATTTTCCTGCCTTATAAACACACAAAAAATTACATTCTTTTAACTGAATTGCCAAAAGATGGCAAATTTTATAAAACAATTTTCTCTCTTACTTTTTCAAAACTTATTTTGCTTTTCTTAGGGACATTTTGATATATTATGTTGAATGAAGAAAAAAATTCCTCCAAATATATACATTTAAACAACTTTTTACCAAAAATAAAATGCAAAATCATACGTGCCAAAATATTTCCATATTTGAAAAAAAAAAATTGTTTTAAACGTGGGATTGTTTGGTTAATTTTTCACTCTTTTCACTTTTTAAGCAATTCTTCAGTTTTATCGTTCATACTTATTTTTAATATAGTTCTTACAGTTAAAGCTTTTTTTAGTCTTTATTTATAAACAATCCCTCTATTATTTGTGTTATCATATCAAATTCGTATTGATTTTATACGTAAAAATTAAACACAAAATAAATATTGTAATTGTTTTGAAGTTTTAATTTGCATATTCTAGATTTCCCAGATCTCGAAAGAAATATTTTTGGGATTTATGTCTAATTTGTGAGCATGTAGGAGTAACAATTTCGAGACAAAACGATTCGAAAGGCAATATTTTTGTTTCTGGTCTTCATACCAAAATTGCAGAACTGCATAAAATTTCAGACCAAATCTATCCAAGTGAAAGAATAATTTTTCTAACCACATTCTCAGTTTTCTTTAACAAACTACCAAATTACACGAAAAAGGATCATATTCCCAAAGATTTTTTAATGAGAACTACCGCATATTTAAAAGAAGATTATATGTATTTTAATTTACCAAGTTAACGATGATAGAATTAAAAATAGCTTTTAATTTTAAAAGGCGGTGAAAAAGAAACATCACAATATCAAACTAGCACTATTGGATATGTAATATTGCTGAATTTAAAAATGCTTTATTTTTTAAACAACAGCTTGCGATACGGAAACTGGAGAACATAACTTATAAAGAATGAAAAAATTATTAACGAATCATCATTCAGAAAGTAATTTATGCGCCTCTTAAAGGAAATATACTGGAGTCAGTCAAGAACTTTGGCTGTATTCGAATTCAAACGTCTGGATTCGGATATGGTATTCAATACGAATGTCTAGGCACACCCAGTTTTCTTCATAATATAAACCAACTGAATTCCTAACTCAACTTGTTGTGGAAGCGTACCAGAAAGTTGAGGAGAGAGCACACCTCCTGGTTTTTTCTGGAATGAGTACGAATTTCTGTTCCTTCATTATTAAGAGGTGGAATCAAAGTAACGAAATTATTAATCAATAAAATTTAAGATTCTTATCCTTATTATTAATTAATTCTTATTTTGATTTTAAATTATTCAGAATTTAATATAAGTTAATTGATCCATTTGATTTGATTTTTATTTTTTAATGGATATCAACTGATGATAAATTAAACCGATTTATTTCGTAATATTTATAATAATGAAATATAAACATAAGACGAAAAAGTAACAGAATAACTAACTAAAATAAAAATCATCTGCATTTTAGTACATTAATAAAACAGATTCAAATATACTTAATAAATTAATTTTAAATATTTATTATTCATTCAATATTATTTTTCTATTTTAAAATATTATAAAACACATCCGATAATTAAAGCACTTAGAATGAAAGATTAGATTAGAATAAACACCCAGCAGATATATTAAATAATTGTGAATAGTGAAGATAATTGTATAAATTATTTTATGTAAGATACATGCATCTCAAAGAATGAACAACAGTTCACTAAATTCATTTGGAAAAGCAAACAGAAAATAAATTTGACCTTTCATCATGTTGATGGAGACATTTATTGGCCGTTCGTGTACTTTTTCCCGATTTGTTACTTTTTCTACTTCAAGATTTATTTTTGAAGTCCAGGGCAAGGAACTTTCTTGTTGCGAAATTTTCAATGTCTGCGTTTTATTTGTAGTTTCTCTTTTTAAAAAGCATGTTCGCAGGATAAACATGTGAAATTCTCAATTTAGATCTAAAGGAGTCGATGTATACAATATTCTCGCAAAGTGATAAATAGTTGCTAAGACCTTTGTTTCATTAAAGTAACACTAGTATGTCATAACTTCATCGAGTCATTGAACTGGAGGCGGAAAATCAACTTTAAAGAACTGACTGCGACGTACACACTCCCTGTCAGAATATGTTCGCTGCTTGTCTTTTCAATTAAGTGTCTTTTTCACTTATGAACACTTCTCAGCAAGTGACAGATATTCTCCAACCACAGTTGTTGCAATATTCTATCCTGTGCACAGGTGTATAATAAGTTGGGATGTTCTTTTGTATGTAGTCGACGTGGCTAACTCTGTCAATAATATAAATCCTGTCAATACATAAAAATACACATATTTGAATATCCCAAACATTTACGCATTGAATTGATCAGTTCGTTAAAAACTCTAATTTTCTCTCTCTCAGGCTAAGATCAATGGGAAAAAATATATACATGTTGAAATGCATCAATGCCCGATATTGTGTTGATATACAGCGACCAATAATTTTAGCAAATATCGCCCTAAAGAATTAAACGGTGTCCATATTTTTATGATAGTGCATTTCTATTACATTCATGCATGCAGTAAAAACTCACTGCTAATCATTTTTTGAACTTTAGATATGCTTATGAAATAATCATCAGTACCCCCCCTCCCCATTTTCTTATATACTTCCACGTTATGGAGCAGGATTTGTTATTATAGTTGTTGCTTTTTGTCATGTAATAAGCAGAATACATTTACTTTTCCTCAATACCTCTTCTCATTCACCAAATAAGTTTAAAAAATGTTGAAGATTTAAAAGCTTTACAATATATTTCATTCGTCTAGCTAGTGGCAGTTTTGAATCATTATGAACCTATGATCCCATGCACACGAGCAAACAGACAGATTTTTTTTTAATTATTATTATTGATTTCGTCAAAAATTTAAAGTTGTTCTTGAGTTTGTAAAGATCTCATGCTAATTCTATACATTTCGTTTTGATGTAAATTGTTCCAATACTAAAAATTATGGTCATATTTAGGCATTTTGTGGTCAAAGGTAGTAACAAAAATTTTCCGGACATGGGGGTGCAAGCAAAATTTTTCTCTATTTAGCCTTAGAAGTATTATACAATAATTAATTTACTATTTAAAGCAAGGTGATTAAGTATTTAAATACAAACTTAATTATAATAAAACTATCTACAATTATTAACTATTTATACGGTGATAAAATATACGATGAAATATAGAATAATAATAGAAAAATGTAAAATCAACAACATACTTCAAATGAAATGAACCTCACTGATATATTGGAAACAGAATGCCTTATTAAAAAAATATTAAATTAATTTTATATGATTAGAAGCAAGTGCAAATGAATATTAAATTTTACGACAGAACGATACATTGCACCCATTGAATTAATAAAGCTAATGCGAAGCGAAATCAATTTGGTTTCTTCATCGAAATATAAATTATTGTTACTGGGTCCGAAACGAGGAGATTCATCAACATCTCGAAGTCGAATTTCAACGATTTCGGAATTTGCTCTTTCTATGTTTCAGATGAAAAAAGTAAAATAAAATCAATAAAATAAAGCAGATAATAAAAAAAATCTAAATAAATTACCCATTTGCTTTATTCTGTGTGATTCGAAAAGTGGCTTGCAAGCTCTGGTATTGTAGTTGGTAAGTCAGGTATATAAAAATGTTTTTTTTTTTCATAGTATCTGCGTCATGCTTCTCACTATCGTATCTATCATACTGCATATGACTTGTTATTCATACAATTAAGTTTCTGTATTATTGTTAATGCATATTCCAGGGAATATAAGTTTCGCAATTTAACTGATCTTTTTCTTCTACTTAATAAGCTGCATACTGATAAGGCACCTTGAGTTCCCATTTCCACGTTCTATCAAAGAAATGACTTGTTTTCTGTACTTTTGACTTCTCTTTAAAAATTGTAAGGGATCTTTTTGCACACTTTTATACCGTTACTAATCTCCAGTATGCAATAATCTCCAGATATTTATGTGTTTATAAGTAAATTAGAGATCATAGATACTAGTGCAATGAATTACGATAAAAAAAAATCTATAAACCAAAGAAACCACATAAAAAAGGAACGATATTAGCCTTTTTTGACATATCAGTTTTAACTTTATCTTTACATAACTTTCCTGGTCATTCTAGTAATGCTCACTTAAATCTAACTTCTAACTCTAGTATTATTTGTCACACTTTTATAAAAAAAATGAAACAGAAATCAAAATACGATGTGTTTTTCTTATAGTATCTCTGACCTGGCTATAGTGAAAAATATCGAATTTTGGCAGGAATAAGTTAAAGTAGAAATTGTCTGTATCAGTTTCTTCCATTTAATATTCGAGGTAATAACTCATTTGTAATTACGTTCCTTTTTTAAAAATAAGAGTCAACATTTCTTTCCAAATTAGCATAAATATTCGTTTAATTCCTTTTACAAATGGTTGTACCAGTTGGGAATGTTGAATAATATCAATGAGATCTTTAAAAAAGAATCACATGCAGCTGTTCGTGTTGTTTCTCGAGTCTTTCTTAACCTGCCACCGTTCATTTTTCTTTTCTGTTCTTTTTTAATTCCTCTCTCCCCAAAGAAATCCGCCTATCTTCGAAAGGTAATGTGACAGTTACAAATAGAAATCGATTCCAGGAACTCTCGAAGATATTGAAATGTTGGAGATGATTCACCGCAGAGAGATGACTCGCTTGATTTACGATACTCGAGGGGTAAAAATGGCGAGACATTCGTGTCGAAGATTAATTACTGATAAAAATAACGAACACCTCTTACTTACTGCGATCGTGGCTTCTGAACGTTTACAAGGCAATTCGTTTAGGGGATGTGTATTTTGATGAAGCTGTTCGGCCTTTGCGATCGATTCATCATCTACAGGTAGCAATTTGGATGGTTCATGAGAACGCCCACCCTCAGCAACGCCCAGAAGAATTTCCTTATAAACAATTTGATGATTCTTCGATATGCATCTGAGAAATAGATTCGAAAATCTTCATGATATATCATCCACACTGGTGAGAGAGTATTGAGTATATCAATTGAAGAAGCAGCACGACATTTTAAAATTTACATAATGTAAGTGGACGGCCCCAAGCTGTGTGAAAATAAACGTTGCAATACAAAAGAAAGTATTGACAGAATTTTATGGAACTTGAGTTAAAATATATTAGAATTTGAATAAGATATAATAATTAAGACATGTTTTTTCACTTTTTCACACTTGAAATGTATCGAGAGAAAGTATTATTATCGTCAAAAATTCCATTTTAAGATTTTAATTCATCTCTATGTCTTAAATTCCCACGTGTCGTCGTCTTATCCCCAACCATTTTTTTTAGGAAATATATGTGCTTTTGATTACATCATTCATTAGTCAAGATTTGTTATTGCATTACTTATGTTCGGATACGAAATACGGAAAGGTGAAGTATTGAAATCGTTAAAAAAATTTTATCGCTAGATTTTGATAAATCTTTGCGATTCAGATCTTCTTGAAATAATAATTAAAAAAACTCATGTTTGGGAATATATCTACCAATGGATTTATCTCTCTGCATGTGTACACCAAAGTTATAGATCACTCAAATTTTGGACCAATTCCATCGAATGGCCGGAGTGATTTTCAGAATATTACCCAACAATAAATATTTTACGTTGTGGCACTCAATGCTAATAAGAATGTTTATAGAATACCAGTGAAATTGATTTAATTTTATACACACTAAAAATTAACCTCTTCAAAAATTCATTAAAATGTTCAAATTTTATAACACTTGGATTTTATTTGAAATCTGTCTCCTATTTGTTTCTTTATATCAGAGCTATGAGTTATACTATTTGTAGCAACATCATAGAGCGAAAACGATTTTCATGCTGCAAGAAAAGGAGAGCTATTCTTATGACCGGAGGAAGGGCTCTTCCCTCCATTCTCTCGTACAAAATATAGATTTTTTTCCCTTCAGTTTATGAAGAAAATGTGGAATGCATTTTATATTTTTTCCCCAACCGAATTTCATACGGATCGGTAATTTTGGTGTTAAAGACGAATATCAAATGCATTTTGGAGTCATCATATCCACATATGCTCAAATAAACAAAAGGACAAACAGTTGATCTTTTGGCGGATTTAATTTCAAATTGAATACATATTCATTTTGGTGATAAAACCATAATGCCACATTTCGTTTACTAAGCACATCTTGATTCATATCACAATTTCTTATGAGACATTTTTTTGCTGCTCGAAAATATACGAGTAGTATATCATTTTCAAATGCAAAATATACATTCTTTTAATATCTCCATTGTTCTCTCTGTAAAATTTCTGTCCCGATTTTTAAAAATTATGTTACTACTTTAAATATCTAAGTAGTTCTAATCTTTCCTATGGTACATTTAATCGTTTTTCTCTAAAAAATACACTTACACAATTTATATTTTACTTAAGCTCAAAAATGAATTTTTAAAGATCTTTGATGCCTGAACACTGTTTATAAGGTCCAACTAATGTTTGACGATAATAAATTTTACAATTCATAAATAAGAACGTTGAAAAGAATTAAGAATAACTGGACTAAAAATATAGTTTCTAATCAAAAACTGGAATTTCTAAGATCAACCAGTTTATTTTGGAATATAATTGAATTATTTCCGATTAATATAAAGCACCTAAAAATATCATTGAAATATTGTACAGCCTTAAAAAACTAATATTATAATAAACATATCGCATGGTATCTTAAAGTGTTAAGGAACTATATAATCATACACAAACATTTCACCTAAGTTCTGATCAGTTATATTAATGTCCCATTTTAAAACAACAGAGCTATTTTGGGACGATCCTCGTAATTTTGAACCGTGGTCAGATGATGAGGACGATACATGAGCTGGCACCTCCTCTCCAAGCTTTCACATCAACACCAGCGAGAGGATGTTTGGCCCCGACGGATTTAATGTGCACCAGACCCGCTTACACAACGGTTCTTCGGTGGAATCGGATGTCGTACCTGAAACCCTCCGGTTCCGAAGCCGATACCTTAACATCAGGCTACCGCGGCCCAACATTTCCCAAAAATAAATTCATTTGGGACATGGTGAAATAATGAATTAATCTATATTGGATACTGCAAGAATAGCTCTAAAAATAATTACAAAACACTACTGTAAAATAATTACTACAGCGAAACAATAATAGATTGTTCGAAAAATTCCCATCGTTTTCAGGAAGTTTGCGCTGACCATTTTAGGGCGCAGAACCGCTCTTATCAACTTCTGAAACATACAGTTTATAAAAGATTGTACTTTTAGATTTTCTCTACAGCTGTATCTGCATCTACAGCTGATCAACACTCATTTCATTGGTTTTGTCTGGATTCAGCGTAAATAAGAGGAACGAAAAGTACGTTTTAGGTATTTATTATTTTACTACTGCCAGATACATGAATGTGACCACCTGTCAAAATTCAGAGTAACCACCTTCCGCAGGGCGGACATCTGTAAGACGTGCAGGAAGAGAGTCGGTCTGGTTCCTGAAGGTGCTCACTGGTATGTTGAGCCATACCAACTCCAGCGCCATGGCCAGCTGCGCTAGGTTGCGTGGGTGAGGATCCATGGTGTGAACAACCCGATCGAGGTGGTCCCACAGATTTTCGATCGGGTTCAAGTCCGGGGAATTTACTCTGTCAAGCGAGTACGGTAAACTCATCCTGGTGCTCCTCGAACCATTCATGTACACTGCGAGCTTTATGACATTCCGCATTGTCCTGCTGGTAGATGCCATCATCCTGGGGAAAAACAATTCGCATGTAGGGGTGAGCATGGTCCGCAAAGATAGATGCATACTTGTCTTGATCCCTCGTGCTTTCCATAATGATGAGTGCACCCAGAAAATATCACAAAACATTCCCCAGACCATAATGCTCCATCTTCCAGCTTGGACCCTCCCTGCAATTGTTGCAAGATGTTTGCTTTCAGACGTCTCACGCTGTATATGCCAACGTCCATCTGTCCGATGGAACATAAAACGTGATTCATCGGAAAAAACCACCTGTCTCCACTCAGTAGAAGTCCATTTGTGGTAATGGAGTGTAAATTCCAGCTGGATCATCTTTGTGGAGACACTGTTGGTAGCCCCTTGGTTCATCTGGGCGGTCAGTTGCTAAACGATTGCACGTCTATTCGACCGAACGCATTTCTGCAGCCGTCGTTCACCTCTTCCGTCTATGGCCCACGGTGCACCACATATGTCATTATGCGGATTTCGGATAGTGCCATTTTTCCATGCACTTTCCTTTCCTTTTATCATGGCTACCCGCGAACAGTTTATAAAATTAGCCATTTCGGAAATGCTTCCACCCTTGGCCAGAAAGCCAATGGTCATGCCCTTTTGGACGTCTGATAAATCTCTCCATTTTTGAAATGTTTTCCGAATGCTTACAACACACTTTATATACCCACAAAATTTAAAGATAGCACGTGCCTTCTGCGATTGGTTATTTAACGCTGACGTCAAAAGTAGGCGGTTTTCACATTAATATGACTAGACTGTGTAGTTTTTATGACAAGAAAAAGGTATAAGTATTGTTTAAAGAGACAATGTTGTAAGTAAACAATCCACAAATAGCATGTGAAATTAAGATGGACCCAATGCTACGTTTACGAAAGACAAAACTCATGTAGGCTCAACCACAGTTCACGACAATCTAATTTAACTTCTTTTCACAACAAATACTCAAAAAATTATCACTCGTAAAAATAGTTAAAATGTCGAATTCGATAATTTATGAATAATTAATGCGACTTGCCTCGATAATTCAGTATTTTACAAATTAAGAGATCAATTTTAAATGGACCATAATTTTCAATTTTTAAACGCTTTTGGTATTCAAGTACGATGAAAAGGACGCACGCTTGAAAAGAATGAAGAAGAAAAAAAAAGCTTGAATTGCTTAGAAATTGAACGAGCCTCTGTTAATAACCTCAAGACCGATATTTATTCCAAAAAATTCATGCTGTGTTACTGGCAATATTGGAAGGGTATTGTCTTCTTTGAGATGCTATTGCTTAGCTAAACAATTAGTTCGAATAAATAAGCAGACAATTTGAAGCAAGCCATGCTGCTTTAAAAAAGCACGAATGATGCCCTTTATCAAAAGTTCCTGATTCGTAAATTTGGCCAAATCAAAGTATTAGAATAGGCACGAAATAAAATGACGCGGTTTCTATCCGACGCATCCACTAAATGCATGTCAAATGAAAAAGACACGCCGTCTGAAAAATAAATGTTTCCTGCATCTTTATGTGAGAAACTGATTCCAAATTTAAAACAAAATATATTCATTGATTAAAATGGTGTATCCTTCACGCTTCCATCTTATCGTCGGAAGTCATTGAACTTTCGAAACCTCACAACTTGACAAATATTTCCTGCAATCTGCACTTTTTCCAAACCCCCTAATTTCATATCTCGCTCACAGATTCGTGAACTTTAATTAAGATTAATTATCTTCTTCTTTGGAGTCTTCTCCAATCGCACATGTTCCGTCTGCATCTCCAATTTTAATAAGCATCCAAATTTCCCCCCGAATGTGAAAAAAAAGATTATTCCTTAACAATACAGTCAATACGACTTCCGTATTCTGTTCTGTAGGGTGCTCAACCCCACACACACATCCTCCTCCACCCTTCAAAAGCGATAAGCAGCCAAATCTGAAACCATATATTTCGAAACAGAAAATTATAGCGCGCGAGTGTGCTGGTATGCCGACTAACATAGGAGGGGGCTCATCCTCTGTGCTCCTGTCAAACTCCGTCCCCTCCCATTCGCCGAAACTTCCTTCAGATGTCTCGACCTCCCCCTCACTTTTTTTTGCCCTGCTGACTCCCCCCCCCCCCCCCCCCCCCCCCCCCCCCCCCCCCCCCTTCGCCGAAACTTCCTTCAGATGCCCCCCCCCCCCCCTTTCTTTTTTTTGCCCTGCCCCCCCCCCCCCCCCCGTCGAAAAGAACAAGCAAACCATAGGACAGTTTCCCCAAAAATGGAGGAATGGGAAGAAAGATTATAGATAACTATACGTTTAGAATTAACTTCCCCGAAGAAGAGGCGACGCTGGCCAAACGATTTAAAGAGAATCGTTTGAAAAGGGGAGGGTGAAAGAGATGATTTTTATTGGACAGTGGCTGAAATTTATCGCATCTTCATCTTGTTTTCCACCAGGGTTCCTGAATTCTGCAGTTCTACAGTTTTCGATTTTCTTATATCTCGGTTTACATTGTAGAGATACGCACAGTGGGTGTCTAAAAACAGTTTCGTTGGCTCTTACGTGCTGTTTTTGTTTGCTGTGCCCCGCATGGTACACGACAGTGACTGCAGACATAATGTCAGAATGACAAATGACGTCATTGCATATCACCTGGAATCCAGATATAAATAAATCACATTTGCGATATAAAGTCTTTACCGAAAATAGCACCGTAAAAAAATGCCAAATTCTGAAATACCAACGACAATCATTCAGCACAGCTTTATTTTATTGTAATCATAATAGATATTTCTGTATTCAGATCTTTTATTATAGATATGTCTGTGAAAATGTTGGTTTGTTAGAAAAATATAAGATCATTTTGTATTCCATTGATCTCGTCCCGGGTGGCATAAACTTGTTGGGTGGTGTGGACTGAGCTGATGCTTTTAGTCGCCACCCTGAAAGAATGTCGTTCATTTCAAATTATCAGTCATTAGCTTTAAAGTATTATCTAAATACTGTCAGAGATTTTAACTATACTTTGTTAAAAGTTGTCTTTACAATTGTTAGATTATTTCGTTTTTATAAATAATTTAATTTATTTATTTGAATAATTTGAATGCATTGATCAGCTTTTAAGCCATATTTAAAAAACAATTCATACATAATTATTTAAATTTGACTTCGACTTCTCCCTTTATAACATTATTTTTTGGTGTGGGAGAATACGAGGATTACAGACGTTTTATTTATTTATTTATTTTTTTTTTCAAAAAAGAGGAGAAAGCACTGCTTTGGTATTTGTCCTTGCTTTATTTTATATAGATGCGCTTCTGGGTCAATGCTGGTTTTTTCTTACAAAATGGGTTGCAAGGAGTTTAATTTCGATGGAAATAACTGTTGTATATCCCTTGAAATTAAAAGATAAGTTTAAAGAATTTTAATAAAATATGGAAATAATTTCTAGATAAATCTGTTTTGGAGATTTCATTAAAATAAGGAATGCCGATGGAAGTCAGTACGTCTCACATATCTTTGAGAATAAAATTTTCCGTTATTGAGAATCTCTCCCGTTCAAAACTGCCTGATTATAAGAGTCAAAGAACTCAACGTAGCTGATATTATTCCTTAACAAAAAGCCCTTTTCGATAATTGTGAGGTGGTGATACTACGTTTATTTCACCAATACTTTCAGAAATTTTGTGGCAACCGCTCTTTTTTTAAATGGATCCTTTTTTTTTATGTCGTTTCTTAATTCGTTCTTTCATAGCATTTATTTTCTTAATTATACCTTAATTTTCTCTTTCATTTTAATAATCAGGAGATTTACAAACATCCGTCTCTTAAACAGCCTTTCCGTGAATCAAATAATGATCACTAACTTTTTTCGTCGGTAATTTCTTTATCTTCTTCATCAGTTGATTATTCAGTTAATTTTTCCTATCTTTTCCTTTCATATTTACATCTCAAAAATGTATTGCATTTGAGCTGTAAATATGAAATGAAAATACTGTAAAATTATTAGCTGAAATATCAAACACGGCCCCGCACAGGAGTTAAAACTGTTAATAATGATAATGATGCCAAATGTCATTTGGACAATTTTTTCCTCATGAAATACCAGAAATTTTATGAAAGTGGGATTATGACGCTTTTCGATGACGAAAACAAACGAGAACAAATTATATATTTCTAAATATATTTTATTGCATAAAAAAAGCATGTATCCTATTTTCCTTAAGAAATCCCCAATTCCATAGTTGAAATCAAGCTGAGAAGTAGTTCATACGACTGACAATTTACGGATTTCTTATGCAAAATTCTAGAACTTCCGTTCACTCGGAAATTTGTTTTTAAAATTGAATTCAAATGTTCAATTAATTGTTCATTTTTCAGCATCAAGAAAAGCTGGAATCTGGAGAACAAGGAGAAGTCTTTCATAGTTCGTGTTATATTGATGTTTTTCTTTCTGTTCTGTTATCAGTGAGCCATCTACATTTTGAGCCTTAATGGTTTAATAAAAAAGAACCTGTATTTCCCTTACATATATTTATGATCTTCCAAGTCTATTGCATTCTCCGTTTTAAATAAATTTTTCTTCTATTATTTTAAACAACTAACAAAAATGAAAGATTATTCATTTTTCTATAAACGAAGAAATCTATAAACGAAGCTTTTCGGCAAGGTCGGTCATATGGGGGGAGGGGGGGGGTTCGGCTGATGCTATGCACCGGGGCCCTGGGACTGAGGGTGCCTCAATATGATCAAGAACTAAAATAATATTCTGAACAATAATCGCGTAATAGAAAGAAAAGAGGAAGGAATTTAACTGGGAAAATTGATGGGTTTGGAAATATACAAAGTTGTGAAAAGTCTAGTGCAAATGTGAAACATATTATAAACCTAAAGTAAGTAGATTTACGGTCATTTACATCATCTGATAGGTTAGATTGCATTTAGTATTTTGAAAATTCATACCATAAAGTGTTTAATATTGTTAGATTGAATCAAGTCCATGGCAAGAAAATATCCCTTTGGGTATCAAAAAATAAGATGAACAGAAAAGAAAGAGGAAAATATGAGAAAAATTAAATTTCAAGAATTCACAAGTAAATCTATTTTCTCGTCTACGAAATAATTCTGGCAATGCAATGGCTTCGATTTCACGAGTTACAATTCAAGCTTCAACTGGAAATGAATGTTCCTCACAAACTACACAATCTTGCAATGGAAATGTAGAAATTGTGAAATTCATTTGCTAAACTTCAAACTAATTATTTTAAAAACTTTGTAAAATGTTGTAACAACCTAATGAAAACCTAATTCTAAAAATTGATTTGCTACGAATTCAATTTCGAATAAAAGGGATGTCAATAACTCACAGGATACACTGTAATACATTCTAAATAATAATTATAATGAATTATTTCTAAATGCATTAACTATGTTAAAACCTTTCTTTACATTACCAGTTACTACAAAAAGTGCTGAGCGCTCTTTCAACAAATTAAAAATAGTAGATAATTGTCTTTGATCAAGCATGTGCACAGAACGCTTACATCCCGCTTGCTATATTAAACATAAAAAAAGAAATCGAAAAATTTTCCTGAAATAATTAATAGCAAAAGCAAAAGCCTGCATTAAATAAACATGTAATAGTAATATATATATATATTTACTTTACAAAGATAACACTTTACTTTACAAAAATTTAGGGCCCCAAATGGTTTCTTGCGCCCATGTCCCTATAGAGCGAAGGTCGCCTCTGCCTTTCGGACAATTTTTGAACATTTGAAGGATTGTTAACTGTGCTGTTCATTGTGAAAAGACAAAAGAGAGAATGAAACTAAAATTATTTCCATATTGTTCCGGATCTCACGTCACAACGTGGTAAAATACTTTTAGTTTGCCTCTGAGAGACCACATTCAAGCTTTCTTAATCCATCCTATTAAACTCTATAAAAAATGACAGCCATAAATGCTTCCTTCTTTAAAACGAATTTCCTTTTTCGAGATCACACTTAACCGAAGAATTAAAGTGGTAATTTCTTTTCCGGATGCTAACGATTCCCTCTCAGACCGACGTATTTACTCCAGTTGCACACGTCACCAACCTTGAGGGGATGGCTGGGGCACGTATGAGTTATAAGAAAACGGTGCAGCTCATTTGCCTCCAGTCCGCAATAAATCCTGCTCATTAGTTCTCCCGAAGCTGTGGGATATCTCTTGTTTTCTTACTCCCCCCCCCCGCTCTTCCTGAAGATCGTGATAAATAAAATTCCCCTCACTCATTTCAAGAACGATCTCGGAGTCGTACACGCTAAATTTGTACCAGGCAGCAGCTTATTTGCTTCGGAATAAAGATACAGTGAAGTGTATCCTTCCGATGAGCATTCTTTATAACTTCCACCATTAATCAGTTGAGTGCAGGGGGCCTGGTCGTACGCAGTTTTTAATGTCTTAACCAACTAATGAATATTTTTCATTATTTGGCAAGGTATGAGTGAGAATAAGTACTCTTGAAGATACTGAGGATTGAGTGAATCCAATGACTGATTGAATTGCTTTGGAAGTAAAGCAAATCGGTGAATCTGGGTTGCTGTTTCTTCCAACTGTACCACATGATAACGTTCCCATCAGTGAAGTACTATTTTGAATGAGAGGAGTGCAATGGCCAGAGAGAGGTGCTCTGAATTTGGATTGTGTAAAAGAGAATATAAAAGTAATAGATATGCGCACATAGTAAACAAAAATTTAATTCGATTAATTGTGTGATTCAATTTGATTTTGAAAGCAATGGGACTCGGGTTTATAGGAACTGCAGCAGCTCTCGACTTTTTTTTCATTGTATAAACTTAATCACTACTTGATGTCATTTCGCATGTAACACCTAAATCTATCAATTGTATTACGCAGCTTTGCATGAAACGCTTTCAGTCTTCGAGTGAAACTGAAATAAAAATGTGGAATTGTATCTTTCGTAACTTTTTTCTTTCCCAACAAGAGGACAACTTGTATAATAGGAGGAGAAACACTGGATAAGTAAACAAGTTCTTGTTTGACAGGAAGGTTCAGTACCTCGAATATGATGGACCATATCTCCAATGGGAGGGGCTGATGTTTAGGTACATGAGCTTTGTTTCGTTTGTATTCTTAGTACCTACATAACAAAGCAGCCAGTCATTCAGATACATCGCATGGTTCAAGTGATCGGAAGGGTAGTGTTGTGTTGACTTTCTCCTGGATGATATTTCAAGTATGGGGATGGGAAGTAGTCTGACATGGTATACCAGCTAAAGTTTTCCCAGTCTATATAGCAATGGTAGTGAAAATCATAGCTAATGTCGGAACGTATCTTCTTCCGTGATATTTTTGAGACAGGGACAGGTGATGGTCACTTTGTAACTGACTTCAATACCCATACTATTATTTGCAACGACTTTATTTTTCTTATACACCACACTGGTTAGGGAGATAAGGGTAATCCTTTATTGCATTAATCTGTTTGCTTGCAAGTGGTAAAGAGACTGCAACTGTCCCCCCCCCCTTTACATATAGGTTTATAGAAATGCTGTAACATTTGATCATCAGCATCTCATCCCACTCTTGAAAATCAACTTCGTTGCTCATTTGCGTCGCAACCTATTTGATGGCTCGCTTATTTGACAATGTGGAAAGTAAGAATATCAGGCCTACTGGCGGTAAAAAAGAACTACAGATCGCATCTTTGGATGTTCAGTCTTCGCTTTGGGAAAAGGTAATCCAAGCTTCTGTCTCATAATTAAAATTTCCTTTAATTTGATAGGTAGTTTCGATCTATTCCCTTGTCTATAAAGAGATATAAAAGAAAATATTTCATTTTGTGTTTCGATTCTATCCTGGTTCAAGGATTTGAGGATCCTGATCTGCACAGGTTTTTCAGCTTAATAACAAAAGCAAAAAAGGAATTCTCTTTCACTCTCAATTGCAATCCATATAGGGACAGAAAGAGAACCTTCTTATCTCGTATTCCTGTTAACGGAGTCGAATCTTTTTCAACAGCCTTTTTTTCCGATATTTACGAGCTCCGGACTTCGGCATCGCACCAAGCAAAAGAGGCAGGAAACACGCTTCAACAAGAGCTCTTTTGTTTTCGACACGCAAGCTGCGGGATAACGAGTCTGGTTTATTAGGAACTCGCGGCCATTGTCGGGGAGGCCCATATCAAGTGCATCGTTGAAATCGGGCCTACGTATGAGGTCCACGGACCACTGCCGTTTAACGACCGTTCAATGAGGGTCGCCCTTAAACAAGACGGCAGAATTTAGAGGGATAAAAATAATAGCAAAAAGGAAAGAATGATAATAAAAAGAAAACGCTTTAATCGCAGGCGGCTGCGTTTCTTGCTCGTTTTTTATGAGCAACGCTTTTTTATTATTATCTCCGCGAAAAGAAAGTTAATGAGGGGGTTTGTCATTTTAGTATCATATCTTTGAATAAATACGAGAGGAGTTAAGCGTTTCAAATTTGCTAAAGACGGCATTTTTCCCCTCTGAAATACTTTTTACAAAGAAAATATTTTTTAACCGTTTATAGAAACCAATTAAAAGACTGAGTACCCAGAATCCAAATACTTAGACTAATACTAAATTCAAACTTTTTTTAAAAAATAAATAAAAAAACGGAAAATGCATATTAAGATTCCGACTAAGTTGTAAAGATGCTTTTTCCAGAATGTTTTCTTTCCCATGATTTGTAAGTGAATTCTAACTTCGTAGATTCTAAAACAGACTTTGTTTTTGTTATATGTAAGACAGAACTATAGATACAGTAGTTTCAATAATACCCAAGAAATAAAAATGAAATCAAAAACAGTGGTATTTTTAACCGAAAATGGGCAATTTATTTTATATTTACCCTACATTTCTCTATAATTTTATTTGATATGTTTATATTCACTCTCTACCTACTCAGTCGTAGTTTGCTAATTTTTAGCATTTCTGTTAAAAATGAGAAAAAACTACATTTGTTTCCAGCGCATATGATATAATTTACAAGTAGAATATCTAAAAGTCTTTTCTGAAGAATGAATATTTCACAGTGATTGATTCACGGAAAACATGATATCTCAAAATCACTTCAGTAAAATTTTATGAAATTTGGTATGTATGTATCCTAAACCTTTGGAGATGTGACAGACCGCGGATTTAAGATAGATTCATTTAGACATATATTACAGATACTCTAAGTTCAAAACGTAGACAAATTTTGACAAAACTATCATTAATGACAACTTCAAATGCTCACAAAACTTTTATTTATTACAATAATTTTTTTCTTGTGGTTTGTTGCGTTTTATGTAGTTTGAGCCATTTATAGGTGGAATAAAAATTAAATGTTTTTATTATTTTTTAACTTATTCTGTTTTTTCTAACATTGAAAATTTTGCTAAATCTTCATTAAATATGCAGCTTTATTCGAAAACTAAAGGAAATGAGGGTTTTTTTTTTTCATTTAATAGTGATTTTCAAGTTTTAACTATTTGGTACAATAAAAAAATTGTAAGTATCATTTTTTTAAAAATTCGTCTCCGAGCCTAGTCGGATACCTTAAGATAAGTTATATTCTATTTCAAAAATTCTTAAAAGAATTAGGAATTTTGTTGGAATTTTTAATTTATAAAGTGAAGCTTGATTGTATTTTTTTTTAAATTTCTTTATTTATATTTTGTTTAACTTCGATAGGCGAATTGTTCTCCGAATAACAAATTGAAAGTTATTATTTTTTCTCATCAGATACTGAAATATAACAAGACTTTTAATGAATAGCAGTTTGAAAGATCAAGAACAGAAATGACACATAATAATTATTTTTAAAAAAATATTAAATCATTCAACATTATTCGTATCAAAAGAAAGTTTTTCTTAAAAAGTTTCTCCCACAGAACTATCCAGATTCATGTTGGAGTAGGTGAAAATCCAAAAGTATATACCGGCCGGTTTACTTATATTAGCCGGTATATCCACCGGTGGCTTGGTGGTAAGGTCTCTGGGTTGGAACCGGAGGGGTTTCAGATTCGAGACACGATTCCACCGAAAAACTGTCATGTAAGCGGGTCTGGTGCACGTTAAATCTAGAGGGCGCAAACCTCCTCACGATGGTGTGATGTGGAACTTGGAGAGGAGGGGTGCCAGCTCAGGTGTCTTCCTCTTCATTTGACCTCGGTTCAAAAGCACGAAGTCTGTTCCAAAATAACCCTAGTGTTGCCTTAAAACGGGACGTAAATGTAACTAAACTAAACCATAAATATATTTGCGCGGTTTTTCGGATGGGATTTTCTCATTTATTAATAAGATGCTGGCATCTAATAGAGAATTCGATACTATTTTTTCCAGATGAAATGAGTATTCTCGATGTATTATATTCTCTGTAAAATAATTAGTATTCTGGATGTTATGTAATTTGGTCTTGTCGAATAGATACCCATTATCAGCATTAGTTAAAATTATTTTACAATTTACAATAGTCAATATAATATATAACTGTCATATTTCATTTGCTCCTTTCTTTATGAGTGACTTCTTAGAAAGATGAGACTTAAGTTATCTGATTGGCATAAGAAATTTATCTGTGACATTTTGGCAGGCAAAATTTTTCCTAACTCCAAGAATGAGTTTAATTTTCTCCAACTTTTGATTGCTCAAAATCGAATGTATTTATTCTATCATAATTAGTAATTTGTACATAAAGCGTGTACTCTTCGCCGGAGGGGCAACTAGAGTATGAGGATGAGATATTATGATGTCAAAGGTATTCTGTTTCTTTGGCAGCAAAATTCGACTCTATTGCTAGTTAACAGTGTTATCCACGATAATTAGACAAATCTTTTTTGTGAGGATTTGACATATAATATGTTCACAACAGGAGTTTAGTTTGCAACGTTCGCAACATTATTAAATATGAAGATTGATCACTTTGGCTCATGTATAGCTTTGGATGAAGAGGAATGCTTTCTTCCAGTTAACTCTCTTATTCAATAGCATTTGAGGAGTGCGTATAGATTGGAATTACATTATTAATGATTATAAATGTAAAATAGTTGTCAGTTTTAATTGTTAATCTATATACTTTTTTTTATTCTTATTGTGTTAATTACTTATATTGTTACTTTTAAAAATATTTATTTAACTAAATCTACATAGATTTTTTAGATTACTTCATCTATTATTTTTAATAATATAGTGTGTCCTGCAAATGTTTTCTAAAAAACATTTTTTGAAATACAAAGCAAAGAGGACGAGGAATAACATTTGAAAGCCATTGATGAAAAAATTATTCAACGAATAAAAAAAAAACATATTGTCTGTTTTTCCAATTTCGATTCCGAAACTTAAATGGAAAATGCATATGCGCTACATTGCTTCGTAGCCAAATGTTTAACTTAACTGGATTGAAATTTCTACCTTCATCCAGCTATTTGGATGGATAAAATGGCTACCTGGTAACAGGAGAATGAATGTTCAAAAATGTAATTCCTTCAGCTTATCATTTTTTAAGAAGTTACGACCACAAAGCAGCGAGCGATACAATAAATTTAAAAGAATACAGACATAGGCATTTTTCGGTAGTGGAGGAAAGTGGACTGATTCATTAAATGATACATTTAGAGTATGCGCTCCACTCCGAAAATATTTGAGTATTAATATTCTGAAAGTTACTTTATTTCCGTCAGGACAAATAGTTCAATCGGAATTTCGTTGGGTCTTTCCCAATTCAAATAATTTTTGCAAAGCATGATTTAAATTTTTTTTTTTTTTTTTTTTGCGTGAATTAATGAAATTAAGAAAGTGTGGTTTGGTACAGGTGTGTAGGCCACCTTAATTAACTGATATTGTTAGATAAATGAACTAATTAAACAATTCGAAAAAAGGTCAAATCAAATGAGCACAATATCCGCAATAACCCAGTAACAACACACATGAAAACATATTACATTATTATGACTAGGCAACACTTACCAGAAATGAACAGATCAGCAGGTTTGACGAAATAAATATTGCTTATTGATGCACTTACAAATCTTGAGTACATCAAATTAATACAAGTTTCTAATTTACACAGAATAAAAAAAAATATTTTTTACAAATTATTGAAAAAAGTAGAATTTTATTTTAAAATCTTATGATAATATAATAAGGGTTGAAGAATAGACATACCATTTTCTTGTTCATGGATTTATCCGAGACATTTGCAATCTTGATGTTAAGACAATTTACCAAATTCTGTTTATCTCAGATGGAAAAAGATTTGCTCTTCTTGGTAGACATGAGAATAAAATTCAAATGAGAATCTTCGAAATTTTGCTGTTGTTAAACTTCTAGGCAGCAAAAATGGATGTTCGCTGTCATAAATCTCATTGCCAAAACGAAGAAGAAGAAATCAGCGGAAAATACGACACTTTTTTCCCAACCATGCTGTAATTCAGATTATTTCCGTCCTCCGCAGTCGGCATTCTAGCTGCGTCAACCCCATCGAGATCTCTTTCCGCACCTCCATTCATTTCCACCGAATCCAAAGACAACTCCATTTTTTGTCATTAATCCATCTTCCACTTCGCGGATGACGAAGGGAATAATAAATGAGCGGGGGCATCCCTGGCATGCTGTCTATTTATTTTCCCAGCGCATTTCCTTGAAAAAGACAAATAATTCTCGTCTCTTTTCTTTAATTCCGGTGACATGAGACGAACGAGGGGCCGACGGACAGGTGGGAGGCGTTGCCTTGTTGACTTTGTTAACGATGTCTCTTAAATCGAGGGAGCCAGCTACCGTTACTGTTAATTTTTCAGTAAAAAATGGAATGGCTGCACGTTTGTCTCTCTCTCTCTGCCCTTTATTTATTACCATCTTTTTTTTACACTATGTTCAGCTGAGGAAAAGTTAATTCGGTTTTTGCTTGGTATTAAGCGTGTGCTGTATAACTGATTTGCTTATGGATAACTATGCAAGTGACAGGTTGATGAAAGTAGTATCCCTCATAAATTCCTAGCCTACTTGTTATGTTACTAGTTAAATATTTTTTCATTAAACGTTAATTTTTTTTTATTTCTGATATGGGTGATAATTATATGACTGCACTGCCGTCTTTACGGACGTCTTACGGAACTGCTCATGTAGGATGTGGTATAATCTTTTCTGAAAATATTTTAAATATGCGATTGGGCTACACGTACTCCATTTTAACAGCCGATTTGACGGCAATTTTATTTGCACCAAAGAAAATTTCCACTTTTTAGGAACCAAAATTTTGCATTTATTCCGATAATACGAGGGCTCTTGAAACTCTTGGCCACCATCCATTAGCTCCTCACAGTTTATGTCTTCTGTGAACTCTGCAATCTAAAAGTTTTGACATAATATTTTTCTGGCTACCTGGAAATGAGAAAGCAGATGTTGCAACTAAGGCAGCCGCTTCATATATACAATTACCACTCCCCAATCCTGTTATGAAGAAGCATCTTTCTCATCATATTCATTCATATGATAAGAATATGGGACCTTCACTTGTCTAATAAATTGCACTTCTTTAAATCACACATTACATTGTGGCCAGTTGTCCCGGTGACGTCAAACTGACTCGACTTCGCATCGGGCACACCCCTTTCATCTATAAACATCTTTTGTTTGGTGAACGGTGTCCAACTTGTATATCATGTCAGGTCGATTTTACCGTCATCCATATTTTAACGGAATGCCCTGTTTCTAATAGCATAGGTTGCGTTATTTCGGAGCGATGCATCCGTGACTTGATAAAAGAAAATACCCTCGCGAACATTTTAAAGAAGGTTTTTACATCTTAACTCATTTTATTATTTTTACATGTAATTTTTAATTATACTGCTTAAAAATTTTATTCCTATATAATACTTGATATTTCTTCTGTTTCTACATGTAATTGAAAATCTTTTTAGTATTTTTTCTCACTTTTACCATTTGTTTGGGTCAGTATGGCCAAACCTGGCTCTTGTGGCATAAACCTCAAACTCAAACGCAGAAAAAGTATGCGGATTAGGAAATGAGGATGGCTGCATTAAATTAGCATTGCTCTCAAAATAGAAACGGCCAAATTTTGATTTCAAAAAAATCGCAGATTCAACATCTATGATTTAATAAATTTAACGCACTCTAATTTGTTGGTGTTTGGATTGTAATCATCGACTTCCTTTTGGGAAATCCTAGGTCATTTCTTTAAAAAATGTGAAATAGACCAATTGATGTAAAAAGATATCCTTTTATCAAAATAGATGGTATAAATCATACACATTAACAAATTATCCAGAAAAATAGCCTTTTATAATCTATATCTATATCTATACTTATAATAAAGCTCAATGTGTGTGTGTTTGTGTGTGTGTGTGTGTGTGTGTTGGCGCTCTACAGGCCAGACCATTCAACCTACAGCTACCAAATTTAGCACGTGTATACCTTGGAAGCCGGGAATGTGCACCTGGGGGTTATTTTTTCGAATTTTTAACTAGAATTTTATTTATTTAAAAATTAAGTGAAATTTTGACGTGTTTCTGCTATAACTGCCGAAAATATTACCGCACAAAAAAGATTTTTACATGAAGTTAAAGATAAAAAATTTATCTTTTAAATGATACTACTGTTTTAATCTTAAAATTAAATTTCTATTTTTAATAAATTTTTAAATAAATATTTTAACTATGTTTTTCATTAATTTTTTTCGTAAAAAATAAAAATTAAAATTAAGCACGTTTTGCATTCATGGGAAAAAATTAGCTTTTTTCAAAGTGTTGCCATCACATTTATTAAAGCTCCAATTAAAAATAAATTAAATCTTTTTGGAAATGAAATCTGCAAAAATATAATTTTCGGCACGTGTCTGTAGGAAATGAAACAAATATGAAATATTATTTTTTCTAAAAAATAAATTCAAGAAAAATTATTTTATGATCTTTTTCACTCTCTATACAGGGTGTTTATTCAATCCCGGATCCATTTTGATATTTAATGACTCATCAAATAATGAAGATGTGAACAAACTTATGGCATTTATGGATGGAATAACTCATATATTTTCCTTTTCAGGTTTGAATATTTTTACTTTTGTAAATATCGTCTGCGCGTGTTTTTAATTTCAGATAATTTCATTTTCCAGTCTAAATATCTGTACTTTTCTAAATATCGTCTGCTTATTAATTGCATTTTTCTCTCTTTTGTTTTTGGCAACTATTGAAATGTTATGTTTACTTTTGATGTGTTTGTTCTATGTAGTACTTTTGTATGTGATGTTTTATTCGAGCGGATATTAAGGAGAATGCATACACCACAAGAGAAAGCACAGATTTTATGGTGGTCATAGAATTAATTTCCAATCAACTAAATCACTGACTTTTAAGAGTTAATTTCTAATCACTTAAACTGACTGATTTATGAAGATTTGAATATCACTATTCAATAAAAAAAGGATAATTTTAGATTTTCCAAAGAATTTCTCTTCAAAGAAAATATGCCAATCAGCGCGCAGGTTTCTCAAGATTAATTGGCCTAAGATTATGAAAATGGTGAGTTTTCCTAAATTTTTAACATTTAAAACTTCATAAATAAGTCTTAGTTGATCGTGGAAAATAGAAACATTCATTCATTTATTTAAAATTTGGTTTGTCCTGAATATTTATCAGAATATGACACCTTACTGCATTAAATTTAGACTTCATAATTTTTGAAATATATTTATAAGCCGGAACAAAATATTATTATTGATTTCATTTCAATCCTTTTGAAAGCAAAACTAAAAACTGAATTTTATACTGAATCTCAGAAATTTTTGTTGAATTATTGTTTGAGATATTACATAAACTATGAAAAATATTTTGTAGTTAACATAAGACTTAAATACCGAGCGATTCTGTTTGCAATACTCATATTCAATAATAATAATAATTAATAAATAACAATAAAGATGATAAATAGAATAAAGCGCTTGGTTTTATTAAAAAAATCTTAATATTAATTGCAATTTCGTCATTTACATTTTTAATTAAAGTTGAAGTTTTACCGGAAATGGCAATAAATTAGCAAAATATATATTCTAAATTGAACGAAACGATCTAAACAGTATAAGTTTGGTATGACTATCAAAATTTGAAGATTAAAAATATTTTGTTTGAGAATCCTTTAAGAGACCAGTTACTTAAAATATTTAATTGAAAATTGTAGCGAGCGGTAATACTGGCTTACCGGCTGGTCGCCAAAGGCGGCTAGTTTAAAATAAAACAGAACACTGGGAAAATCTCAATATTTTCACTTAGATTCTAAAGTTTAGGCCTTTTGCGCACATTCAACAATGTAGTGCAAGCATTTAAAATATAATTCAAACAACTATAACGAAAGTATTTAGACGTTTAAAAAACCAAAAATCGCATAGAATAAAGGTGTTTTTTAAAATATTTTTTTGTGCACTGCAGTTTTAAGGCATAACATTTTTCAGTATTGTTGTATTGATTGATGTGTAAATTTATCAATGCAATTTTTGAGTCCTTTTAGAATACGAAACTCGAAAAATCAACTTGATCCCTTCTCCCTATTACATATTTTGAAAATTTTATCTATATTTCCTATAGATTTTTATAAATACTTCTGCTGTCTTCATTTGCAAAAAAATTTACGAGGTCTTTTGTTCTTCACCAATTTAAGTTAAAGAGTTAAAATCAATTCCTCATCAAGAGTCCCCAATTAAACTCGGGTATATTTTTTTCACGATTGTACAAGGAAATTCACTACAGCAAACAGAATTTAAACTTGGAATTGCAAACTTGGAAGGATAATTAAAGCAATCCTTTAGGAGGTAGATCAATGCTAGGAAGCAGAAGGAACAAAAATTCATTGTCGTTGAATGGATAATTGTCATAATGATCATAGTATTCTGATTTTAATTCATTGAATCATAAATTTGACAAATTTTCATAGAATTTGTACATTTTACAAATTTACGTATTTATTTGACAAAAGGCGGATAAAAAAATTTTAATCAATCTCCCTCCTTCAGCCTGATGGCACTTGGCAGCCGTCCAGAGAGAAGTGAATTCTTGCCATTTTTCCTACAACTTGATTCAAATGTGTCTCACATGTCCGCTGTTTGTTAAACAGGCTTACAAGAGAGTCCCGTGAAGGTCACTTTGATAACAAGCTCTTTGACAACAAAAAAAGCTGTTCTGATTATACATTCTTTGACAGGTTCGAACCCTCCGCTCAGCGTCAGATCAGGAGGCAAACTTCGGCTTTGACTGATGTGTGACCCAAATTCACTTTAAATAATCTCTTCGCTCAAAAAGAAGAAACCGGCTCTAATAGCTCTCTCCAGAACCTAATACGCTCTCTGGCACTAATTGCCTCCAATAGATGGGATTTTGTTTCTGGATGGCGATGAAGCAGCGTGATAATGAATATCCCATCCCTCAAAGGAACTCTCCAACCCTTTCGCTATTTATTTACGTCGCAGGATCCGGTGACCTCTTCCAGAAAGTATCCTGAGGAGGAGATTTCAGCTAATGATATTTCAAAAATCTCCTCTACATTTGTGGACGCGGGATTCATTAGTCTAATAGAGTCAGGCGCACAAGAAAAGGGAGGGTCCGCCTTCCCCCGCTCGCTCGAAATGAAAATGAAACATCCTCCACTTTAATTGAGATACCTTTGAAGGTTGGCTGCCGCTCATTAGTCTTGTGCATATCATGGAATCTCTGACGGTACGTCACTAAATTGAAGAGCTGCTTGATAAACATAACGATCTTTAGAAAACTTTCGGTTTGAAATTGGAAATGGAACTTCACTTGTTGATTTCCAAGGCACAGTTGAGCCAGAGAAACGCATCATTAATCTCACCTGCTTTTAGCAGCAATCAGGTAGAGGAATGCTCTTCTGATTATGAGTAAAGAGCAACTTAGCTAAAAGATAAACAAATGGTTTCTGATGATGTGGAAAAATTCCTCAATGATATCTAAGCTAATTCGTATCACTTCCTACTTAGAAAATTAAACTTTGTTCCGCTAATGAAAATACGATGTGAAGTTTGTCTTATGGCTTATTTAGAAATTTCCTTTGCTGATTGGAAGACAATAGGAATGAAACCAAATGCAATAGTCTACCGGTACTAATTCAAGTTCAAATTGTTTGCTTGTGTGAGTTTTCAATTCAGAGAGTCCTGTCTGAAATTTTAAAGTAAATGACAAAAGTAATGATTTATTATAAGCTCTTTTATTGAAAATATCAGAAAAAAGGTTGAAAATCGGTTACCAAAAATAAATAGTTTTTTTTTTCATGTCATAGAATAAGATCTGTGAAAATAATGAGGGAATTCTTCACATTCTACGAATATTTTTAATTATCGAAAGCAAATAATAGTTATATACTTAATTCTTGATAAATATTACTTTTAATATAATAGGAATTCAAATTACTTTAAAAAAGTATAAATAACAGCATGCATTAGATGACGAACAAAAACATGCATAACTTTCCCTTTTATATCTTTATGTCAATTGCAAAGATCTCCGCTGCTGACGTTCAATTTTACTCAAATGCATCAAGTTAATTTTAAATATTCTGAAGTGCACAAATTCTGAATGATGATTGTCTGTATGAATTAAAGAGAAAAATCACAAAACATGCTAAAAAGAAACTAAACATGTTTAATATGAAAATATGATAGATGTAATATTACGCTCTGTATACTACGCTCCAAACAAACGATATTTTTAAGCTATTAAAAAATATTTTACTTCATTATATTTCTAAAATATAATATTCGATTTACCTGATACAAATGGCTGATGACGTAAGTATTCATAATTGTCGAAGTCCAAGTAAAACATGAAATGAGAGATTATGCATGTTAAAACAACCGAAAAAAAAAGTCATTAACCGGATCTTATGCTCTAATTTATCACAAATGCCATGTGATGTGTTATCAATGTTTGAAGACCAATCAATTCCTTGGCAACTTTTTTTCCTTTCGCATAAAATGATGGTGTGCTTTCGCGGAGTTATGGCTCCTAAATTGAGGATCCAATTTATCTCGAAATTTACCAGATTCATTGGCTCATATTGCCCCGAAAACCTATAAATTACTCCGTGCTTGTATTTTATGGCCGAGAAGAGTGGACTCTTCTACCCTTGATTACCCCCGTTGTTTAATGGGTGACCCACTCCCTTTTACAACCTCTACCCCCCACTAGTGTCTACAGTTTGCTTGATGGAACAGACGGGGCTACCAAGAGCAGGAATTCATCTCTCTTTTCTAAAATGTTTAACCGAAGGTTGTAATCATTCTGATAAGTACAGAATTTGTAATTTCATATTCATTTTCCCGCTGATGGGACAAAATAAATATTGCTTCACAAAAGCATTTTTCTACTTTTAATATAAATAGAATACTTATTTAATTGATGGTATCGTTCTAAAGTATGGTGTCCCCAACTAAGAATCTTAAATATTGTAGATTTGGAATATAAAACTGTCATGCAGCACCATTTATTCATCAGTAAAGCAATATTTTTATCAAATCAACGATGAAAATGAAATCTGATGATAAAAAAATGTATCCCCTAAACATCTTTGTAACAATTTCCAAAAATGAATTCATTTCAAAAATCAGTTTGTCCGCAGAGAGACTTACTATATCGGTTTGCTGTCACTGCTCTGTTTTTAGATCGGCAATAGAGTGAAATGGAATGGAGCAGTTTTTTTTTTTTTTTATTTACCCCTCCCCTACCTGCTTCAAATGTTGTGCGGCAGAATGATGTATAATAAACACAACTGTGTTATTATACATCATTGTGTTAGATTGCATATTGTTTTATGGCTTTCTCTTCTGCAGGCTGTAGATTTCAAAATGAAATGAGCGCAGTGCATTTTATTGAACTTCAATGAACTCCTTGATACATGATTTTATTTACCTTTTTAATTATATGTCATATCTTCTTTAGGACATGTATTATTATTAAAATTCCTAGATTAATATCAGAGCATATGAGATACTGCAGCGTTTTTAAGCTATTTTTGTGTTTGAAACTACTTCACACTTTCACTTAAAACCAGATTTAAAATGACAAATTCAGCGATGCGAGGAGCGAATCACACTCGGCTGAACTCTATCATCAATGATTGCTGATGTTCTTCATTACCTCGGATTTTAAGAATCATTAAAATTTATTCCTTTATGCTTAATATTTCTGAGCTAAATTTTTCAACTCAAAATTGCAGGTAGCGATTTATCATAGGGTCGCAATACTTGCCTATAGAAAAAAAAATAATAAGTAACTCATTTTCAAAATGAAATTAATACTCTGTTTCAAAGTATTATTTTTACTTTGAAACTGAATGGACTTATAGACTGAGTGAAGGCGGCTCTGATGACACACAAGGCCCGAGTATCAAACAGCCAAAGTAAGCAAAATGGACATAACCCAAAAAATTTTAAAAACCCAGATTTTTTTTTAAAAAATGTAAATAGGGTTACACAACACAGTACTTTCATTTGATAACCAAGTACAAGAGCACATTCATATTTAAACATATAATTTAAACTACCGAATATTATTATTGGAATTTTTTTTTATCTGTTTTCGCTTGCAGATCAATGTAGCAATGATTTTTTTTCCACAAAAGCTTGCTAATTTACCAGTCAACAGCTTTATCAAGCTTGCATCAATGAGGTAGGATGCATTCAAAACGTTTTATAATTTCTTTAATCATTTTGTATAACATTATTTTTAAATTAATTTTTTTTATACGCTAGTAACTGAAACCAGTTCTCTGGAGGGTTATCCAAAAATAAATGCTGCTCCAGTATTTCGAAACACGCGCTACTTAGAAACTACTTATATTCAAATTATGTTTAGTTTAGTTATATTAACATCCTGTTTTTAAAGCAACACTAGGGCTATTTTTTTTGGGGGGGGGGGGGGGGACGTCATAATTTTGAATCAAATCCATCAACAAGAGGAACGGCAGTCTAGTATGCATGCGAACTTGTTAATTCGAAAACGCAGCGACATAAATTAATGAAAGCTAATGCGACCAAAATTGTTGATTTGCATGAAAATTTGGACTCGACCTGACAAATGGGAGTCTAAATTCCCTATCTGAGTTTTTTATTTATACATCGAAACTCAAAATGCTGTATTTTCGCAACATGCGGACTGGTCTTGTGAATTTGCCTTGGGCAGTTAGGTGCTTCCCTCCTTAGTTTTACCCTATGATACATTTAGGGGATGCAGAATGATCTTTTCGGCTTTACTTTTCCACTTTCGAGGTAGGCAAAGACCGGATATCGAAAAAGCATTACACACGAATAGGAATTGCAATACCGGTATTCCGGGATGCCGAATACCGGTATTTTGAGCCATTTGTACAATTTTGTAATACCGGTATTCACAAGTTTAAATACCGGTTTTTCGGTATTTACTAGAAATTTTTTAAATTGTCTCCACTATATGTTCAGGGATCGCGAACATAGCAAAATAGTATACGTTTTTGTTTTTATGTCTCCCTAACGGGCGAAATTAATTAGCTAATTAAAATGGCTTAATTAATTGCTTAAATCTAAATTAGCGAAACATGGATTATCCCTGAAAGAAGATATTGTATCCATAACGACTGATGGAGCAACCATTGTAAAAAAAGTTGGAAAGTTGGTTGGTGCAAATCACCAATTGTGCTATGCTCATGAAATTCAATTAGGAGTAATAGATGTATGATACCAAAAAAATAAAGAGCAGAAGAATCCAAATACTATGGATATAGAAACTTCGGATTCCAACTTTGAGGAGAGTAAGAGTGAGAGTGATATTGTCAATGAAGATAATGACAATGTAATTGTTGAAGAAGATATTGCTAATGAGGATGAAATATTAACCCATCAAGAATTGTTTCCTATAATTTATAAAGTTCAAAAAAATTTTAAGATTTTTAAACGTTCCCCTATAAAAATGATATATTACTAAAATATACACTAACTGAAAATAAAACAGAATATATGCCAATATTAGATTCTAAAACACGTTGGAACAGTTTACTCCTAATCATGGAACGAATTTTGAAACTGAGAAATCGAATCCAAAAAGCAATAATCGACTTAAACCTATAAATTAATTTTTCAGATAGTGTATTCGACTTAATATCCAGAGCTATATCAGCTCTACTTCCAATAAAACTGACCATTGAGACATTACGTGAGAGAGATTCTAATTTATTAATAGCTAATGCAACAATAAATTGCATGTTGCAGTCACTGAAAGAACAGCACACATCACTATCTGAAGAATTATATATTACATTGAAAAATCGCACGGAAGAATGGCATACCGAAATAGAAAATGTCTTATGGTATTTGCATAATTATAATGATTTTAAAAATGAAAAGTAAAAAGGAGAAAAGAAAATAACCAATTCAAATCTGATTAAGTTTAGAGCAAATCTTCTTAAAATTTTTAATCCACAAACCTATCCACATTCAGAAGAATTCTGTTCAGTTATTGAAGATTATGATGACACTAATGTCGATAGTGAAAAGGAATTGTCTCTTGAACAAAAATTAGAATTAGCGATAAATTAAAAAAAAAAAAATTCAACGAACCAAAATGCACTACAGAAATAAGCTATATCCAAAACCATCCGACGAGTAATCAATTTATTTGAAGATGAAGGATTTAGAAGTAATTACTTGAAAAAAGTATATCGCGCATTGCTAACAGTACCACCAACTAGCGTAGATGCTGAAAGAGCATTTTCGACAGCTGATAATTTTTACACAAAATTACTTTTCAGGCTTAATGGCAGTACAATCGATGCATTATGTTTTTTTTAAGATCACATTTCAAAAATTTGTAATAGTACCACAGACTGAATAGTAATATTTACATTTTTTTTTTGTGATTTAAATAAATAAGACGTTTCTTTACTTTTTTGTGATTCTTTATATACTGTTATAATTTATAAGTTACAAATTATTTTTTGTAATATTTACACTCTCTAATAAAACTGGCAAATAATACAGAGAAACACCTGTGTTTTCTTTCTTTTACAAAAATTTCTAATACTGGTATTAAAACCGGTATTATGGTATTAAGATCTAAAAAATACCGACTACCGGTATTGAAATTTTGGGCCGATATTGCAATCCCTACACACGAGATTTTTAGGGGCCGCGGTGGCCAGATCTCGGCTTCGGAATCGGAGTATTTCAAGTTCAAGACCTGATTTCACCGATGAACCGTCGTGTAAGCAAGCATGGTACACGCGAAATCCGTCGGGGCCAAACGTTCTCTCGCTCATGTGGTGTGGAAGCTTACCGCCCCCGTCATCAAAAGTACGGGGTCCTTCCCAAAATAGCCCTAACAGTAGTTTTAGACGGAACGTTAATACAACAAAGCCAAACCAAACTAAATAAGGCGAGATTTGAATGAGACGTTTTAAGTATCATTCAACAAAGCATAGTTTGGAATTCTGTGAATCGTGAATTATCATGTTCACAGATTCGTGAACACGATAGTTCAAAGATGCATCTGAAAGTTCATCTTAATATTGTAATAATATTATACGTAAGAAAATGCACATAATTTTGCTTGTCCACTTGTAATTTTTATAATAATATAAATATTTGTTTGTTATGCAAAACATTATGTGTTAACTATCGTGAATTAATATTAGCATTAATTAATATTAGCATCATATTAATAAAATAATTAACTAGCAAATATTGTAATCCATCAATAAGAAAATTAATAATATAAGTAGCATAATAATGTTATTAAAGTCTATAGATTTGGAAGCTGATTTCCTGACTATTGTGTTAGTATTAGTTTTAATAATTTCCTATGGGGGAATCAATTCATTTAAAGACAGTTTTGAGTTTGTGATTCATTCCGGAAATAATTTGTCTTGTTGTTTTTTTCCCCATTGGCGAATACTTGGCGATGAGAGAAGGCAACCCTGTCCGCGAGGAGTGGCGAGAGATATCGTGTGTGTTGTATTTGGCGGCCGGATCTCTCATCACTAACCTTTAATGAAGCTTCTACGGGAAGGTCAGAAAGCCGACATAAATCCCGAACCCCGGCCGTATTTTTTGCCCTTCTTTTTTCCTGCACTTTTTGCCTTTTCTCTTCCTTCTAGCTCACAAGTTTCTGACACAAACGCTGTCTGCTCATTCTCTGTTCTGTTCTTTTTTCCCCCGCGCCAACAAACGATTTCTGTTCGGAATTCTAAATGGCAACATTTGTATACTAACGTTTCTCTTATGTCCGATGACCTTTCCGGGAAAAGTGTATGCAACAGAGCACGAAATGACGCGAGTAATGCTTAAAACGAGCAGTGGGAAAAAATCTGAATAAAAGAAAAAAGGTTAGAAAGGCCAAATTGTCCATCTTCCCTCGGCACTCCGCGATGACAGAGCCGGAAAGGAACACAGTATGCAAATGGTTTAGAACAAACATAGATGAATCACTTGTTGCATGTAAGAAGTATGTTGCATGTAAAAGCGATATTTTCTCCATTCAATTAATAAATCACTTGTCAAAAATTATGTTTCGTTGCGAGAGCTTTTTGGTTGTTACTTACTTGAAAATACATAAATAAAAGAAAAATTTAGTGGGCAGAGAGCCATTGCAGAATTTTTTAATATTCTGTTCATAGTTCTTATTTATCTAACGTCTCCAGTGAATTAATAAATCAACACAAGTAAATGCCTGACCGTTGTTTTTAAACAAAACTGTTTTTCTAAAATAAGGAATGGAAATATTTTAAACCTTTTTTTTTTGTGTGTGTGTATGAGTACAATCGTTCTCAAACTCTACGAATGATAAAAGTCGAATGTGTATCTGTTGGCTTTCTGTAAATAGACTGTTTAACCTAGAAATTCCAAATTTGGTACAAATATACTACAAAATTCAAAAACTGTCTTTTTAATTATACTACTTTAGTTACCAGGCAATTTTTTTCTGTATTTATTATAATTTTAAATAAAACTTTTACAATTGCAGTGAAATTTTTTTCTCATTGTTCTGTCAAATATTTATTCGAGGAACTTTTTAATATTACTAAGAAATAAAGGAGAAACATTCTATTTATTATTTTACAAAAGGGTAAATAAGTAATATTTTTTAACAAATTACTATATGAAAGGAACATGTTATTTTTAATGGTATTTATTTATTTGTCGAATTATATTAAAAAGCAATAAATATATAGAAACATAATTTAAATTTGAATTTACAATCACATAAATATTCTACATTTTGTGCTGCATGATGGATGTATTTTCTTTTTCATTAAAAACACACTTCACACAAATTCAAAAATAAAGATTAATAGCAAAGCAACTACGACCCGAAAAGGTAATCAATCGATAATGCAGATACATTCTCCTCATACTTCCATCAACAGAAGCGATGCTTTCAACTCAGACTATTGCGAAATTTTCACTTCACAAAAACAAATTGAATGAGATGCGAATTTTTATCCCTTCTCAGCTGTTTACACGGAAACTTCAAACCGGTCTTTAAAGAATCGTTAGATTTATTCAGACTTCATCAACTGCAATTCATTCATTTTCCTTTGAATATTTTTTTTTTTTCTCGATTCTCTTTGAGATTTTAGTTTTTGTAAAGACTTGAACATTAATAAAAAAAAATAACAAAGCTTGGTTTTTCCAATAAATATTAAATTGCCTTGCTAAATGAACTAAAAGATTTCACAACCATCATGTGTCAAGTAACATAAAAATTATATATAAATTGAGCAGTTTCACTGGATGCGTCATACTAGATTGATATAAAAGAATTCTACTGTCCTATTTAACGTCGATTAGCTGGTTGGCCGGAATATTGGTTGTATCTCATTTCAATGAAGTCTTTCAAGTGTGACTTGAACTTAGAGATACTCTCGCAAAGTAATTTCAAATCTCAAATGATTGTGATCAAATGCGATTTCATAGAAATTGTTGTTATCAAACGTTAGAGTCGTGGTATGTCAATAGCTTTAGAGGTGATAGATGCACTTTTTCAATGAAGTCAAATTCTATGACATCGTAATACCGTAATTAAAACGCATAACTGTCTGCATAATTTAGCTTTTAATTGCTCGTTTCCTTTCGTGGTGCTGTAACTTCATTTTCTTATCCCTCATATAAATTACACGAATAATAAACATAATTTTTTCTCTCTATTTTTTAACAACAGAAGAAAATCACAGGATTCAATATTTGATGAAACAATGAAAACTGTTTAAATTATAACGCAACAATTAAATCTATTATTGAAATGTATGTAAAAATAATATTTTTAATATTTACCAAAATTTAGTAGAAAACAGGCAGGACATTTAAACAGGTATTATTAAAAATGACGCATTTTCGAAAAATATCTCGGAATAGCATCAGAATCTCCTTCTATTTTTAATTAATAAAAATTCTGAATAAAATTTCAAGAAAAAAATGCATCGAATATAACATTTTCAGTCTTCGAAGCGTATCTACAATCAATTTAGTAGGTTAAAAAATATAAGATCAAGCTTAAAAAGCTCTAACATAAGCTCACTTTTTCTTTATAAGTTATAATGTTGTTGCTTACAAAAAGTAACGCATACTGTAAAAATATTTAGCGAACAAACTTCGTAAGTACTTAGCAATTAAGCAAAAATTGTTTTAAATACTCGCTATCTATATCAAGAATAAAGAATAATGTCTGCTTTTATGTAAGAGTCCCAGACGCTCTACAGGACAGATTGTTAGACCGCAAGCTACCAAATTTGGCACAAATAGTCATGGGGGAATGGAAATGTGCCTCCATACAGCGATTTTTTAAAAAAAATTAATAAATTAAAAATAAATGAAATTTTAGCTTTTCTCCGCTATTTAATTTTAAAATTAAAAAAATTGTGTTGTTGGTGATATCAGTTTAAATGATGCACAATTTTTTTTTCTTAATGTTCGTGATTTTTTCGGGAAATATTTTTTTTTTCATAATTTTCAAAAATTAATTTCATTATTGCACCGAAACTCAAACAATTTTCCTGGTTCAATAAAATATTTATCACATAATTTGAAAAATATATTGATATAAATATTCTTTCGATATTCAATCGTTGAAAGCAGCTTAGCAACTTTTCTGTATAGAAATTAGCAGTTTGCAAAAAATATTTATCAAGAGATTACTATTTTTTGAAATTGTTTATTTTACAATTACGGAGTCTAACAAATTGAATTTCAGATACTGAATATGAAGTTTGATACATTTCAAACATATTAACTAATCAAAACATGATATTAAGTTATTTTGTAAGAAGCGAAATATCTTGATCCAGGCCGATCAAATAAGGGAATAACGTTACAAAACAATTCTTTTATTGACAGTCTTATATATGTACAAAAAAAAACTTGTTCAACTAGGTTAATATTATTTACAAATATTAAATAACACTTCAACCCCGAAATAGTTTCTCTATCAAATCGGAGAATAAATCACACACGCAAAAAAAAGCTCTCATTCCAAGGGCCTCTATTCCAGGCTATTCCAGGGCCTAGAAATCCAACAATCTTTATCGGGTGGATTCTAACACAGAACCCCGAATCATACGGAGTTTCTCCAAAAATCAGGAACAACTTCCTTGGACACCGACGTCTCTCCGAATTCCAATTCGAAGCCTCTCACTGCTCTTCTCTCTCTAAAAACAAACAAAAATACCGCATTTTATTTACATTAGATACCCGCCTACGATTTTCTTGTTGGTGAACTTGAGTTCCCCATCACCCAATCGCTGCTCAGCAATACTTCCTCAATGGTCTCCAGTCGATCGTGAGTATCTATTTAGGATCCGTTTTTGTAGCTAACTCCTCTCGAACACATGTTAATTATAATCAATTCACAGCTAACACCGGCTGAAGTCGACCTGGTTTCGACACTTAGTGACCACTGTTGCTTGTGATTGATTGTTTCTTGATGATTTGCGGAATCTCTTCAAAAAGGAAAAAAGTTTAGCATCTGGATATTTTGACGTTCTTCTCCCTTGAAGATATGATGGCTCTATGTTAAAAGATGGAACACATATATGTGTCCCCTGCTCTAGATACAACAAATGTCCAGACACAATGACTCTATCAGTGAAAAAGATTCACATCTGGTGGTCCGTATGCACTTAACTATGTGTGGGAAAACGGCTGACGTTACATTTGGTCGGAGTGCTAACTACTATGTGAGGAAAAAAGAGAAACGTTACAATAGTAAAATATTTGAATGTGGAAATGATAATTCACATATAAAAGTGTCAGAACCTCCATCTCCACACACTTTCCTCTTCGTCCCGTCAAATGGATTACACTCGTCCTAAAATGGATATCTAATAAAATTTGCAATAAATGATCTGCAACGTTCATAGTCTTTTACATGTAATAATTAATAAAAATCGATCCCTCATTAAAATGTTCATCTGAATAACGTTTTAGAAAGTTATTTAAGTATCTTATTTTTATCGAAGAGTAACCTCTAACAAAAGAAAATCTTCAATAAACAAAAAAATATGTTTCTTACAATGCTACAAGAAGCTAAATCAGAACTCATAAACATCTACTGAGAATAATAGAAAAAGAATAAGAAAGGCGGCGTGAAAGAAAAAAAGAAGGCAAACTTTGAGTGAGAGTGAAAAAGAAAAATTATAAGAGCTTCAATTGAAATCCCTTCTGATTGCAGTTCCAGAATACTAAATTCAAAGGGGAAACGAAAAAGTTACTTTTTTTCCTCAAATCAATCAATTAGTTGCATGTACAGTGGGCTCTCATGGTTTGAAAGGTGAATCTTCCCAACAACAAAAGCCGAAAAATCACTTGTTTGTTTGTTAATTTATTTCCTGTCTTTTTAATTATTTTATTGCTTTTTCTATTTTTGTTAATTATTGGCTCTCAAAGGAACATAATAAGCATATAGCATCGTAATCTTATACTGGAAACATGAGAAAACGGAATGAAAAAAGAAAAAAAAATTCAGCTCTGCACCCCGAAAGGACGCGCCATGGCGGGATGCGTTTACTTTAGTTACATTACCGTCCCGCTTTAAAGGGACACTAGGGCCATTTTAGGCCGGACCTCGTAATTTTGAACTGCGGCCAGATGACGAAGACGACACCTGAGTTGGCCCCCCATCTACAAACTTCCGCACCATACCAACGGTGGGGTGGTTGTCCCCGAAGGATTTGATGTACACCATACCCGCTTACACAACGGTTCTTCGATGCAATCAGGTTTCGAACCTAAAACCATCCAGTTCCGAAGCCGAGACCTTACCACCAGGCCACCGAGGCCCTTCGACTCACGGAGAGGAAAATGTAACCTAAAATTCCCTTTTTAAAACAAAGGTATTTTCTAACGTGAAAGTGTTTGAAAATATCCTATTTAGAAAATTATAGAAATTAAATGAATTTCATAGCAAATTTGAAACGAGTTCATTTTCGTTTATTATAAACAATTAATACTTCACTTCTGAAATTAATTTCTAGACTTCGGGATCACGACAATATATTTTTGATTTTTTCCCCTATTTAAGATAAAACTGGGAATGCAACTAAGAGGATTACTCTTCAACTGGCGAATCAAAATCAGTCAGATGTAAGCAGAGGTTCGATTAGCAGCCAAGATAAATATCCGCGGGTCACATGTCATGGAAGTCTTCTAATTTTGCCGCCGGAGGAAGCCGTTCAAAGTGCGAGTTGCGGAAACCCCGGTAATAGATGCTGGGCGTCAATCAGGACACGGCGGTCGGGGATTACTGCGGAAATTTTTGGGGTTTCTCATCATGGGGGATCTTTTAAAAAGTCTGTAATCGATAGCATTTGTTCGGCAGTCAAGCATGCACAAGTTTGTGCTTATTTTCATCAGTAATTAGAATATTTGGTAGATGCTTTGGTTGTTATGCAATTTTATACAATATTTCTTAAATAGTGATATATTTAATGAAAAGTACTTCGCCACTCCTCGTGTGCCATGAAAATAAAGGAATTAAATGCACGAAAACCACATTTTTCTATTTCTTTATTTTAAGAGGTATCTTTAAACTCTTCAAAGGTTATCTGTAAGCTGTTGAAAATATATTGGCGATATTGTGAAAAATCATATTTTCAGAAAGTGTCAGATGCTTTGACATGTTGTTAAAAGCATGATTTAATTATTTGAATATTGATTATTATTGTTTTCACACTTATGATGTTTACTTTACGTTCTTTTTCTTTTATAAAGCAGAACATTCATAAATCAATCGCAAAATGTTTCATTTCAAAATTTTTATCTTCCTTTGTTCGTTTATTTTAATTATTCATTTCTCTTTCGTTTCTCTGTTTGTAAATTCGTTCGCCCACACTACTTAGGAAAAGTCACATGATCAATGCTCGCCAGAATATAATGTAATGAGTATGAATTCAATGAAACCTTAATGAGACGGGGAATAGAAGCGTGAATCACTTGTTAAATTTGCATTAGCATTTTTTTTAGATCGCACCAGTGTTCGGATGGAAAGATAAAAATATTGGATGGCTCCGGAAACTCATTTGATCGGTGCAAGGAACAAAACATTCTAGAATGAACTCGAGGGAAGAAACACCGAGCTGCCAAACTACCGAGACATGTTGCAGGCTTACTTCAAAGGATGCAAAAATGCATATTTAAACTATTGGCTGAAAAGCCAGAAATACGAAAAGTAAAAGCAGCTCAACACGAAGCAAGTTCCTCCACAAAAACACGTTTGTGCTTTTAACCATTTTCGACAGAAAAGAAACTAAATATGACGATTAGACTGCATCTGTGAAAAAAAATGTTTTCTGAAGCATTATTTCATCTGCTTCTGTTTAATACTCGTCATTTTGAATCAAAACACTTAACATCATTAGAATTGGATTGAGATGCAGCAACGAGTCTCCATTATTTTCAGTCACCAGGCATGTTGTTTATTCAATGATCTAATGAGCGATACATTTTCTTAACCTCTTAATTGTTTAATATTTCTTATCATTTAATTGGAAGACACCCTCCACTTCTCAGACTGAATGACATATCCATAGAATATTTCAGATTTTGTGAATTGTATGTCATTTGTGTATCGAATTAAGACAGCTTTGATTGATTGAATTTATAAAATGAAGACGCGGTCATTCGATAGCCATATGAAATACGACGTGTGAGTGGTTAAAATAATTATTTTTATTTTCAGCTTAGAATTATTTTTTTACTTTTTATTATTTCTTTAATTATAAATTTCTTTCTTGGTATTGTTTCAATTGAAATTGTTCTTAACTACATATGCATTAAAGGACATATGAAAAGAAAAAAAAGCTTGGATTCGCTAAACCTGATCTTAGAATGATAACCACCTAAGATAATCATCCGGATTGCCATGGCATCAAGGAACCTGAATGACCCATCCGCTGCAAATACTGAATTCGAGTTCTGAGGCTGATGCATAACAGCCTCCATTACCGGTGCAATCACTCTGCCGATTTCTTGTTATCCAGTCAACACTTTCATTACTGCACCCTCCGGGAAGGTCAGAACTCGCATTTTTCACCGACGATTTCTTATTCATCCGATTTCTCATCCCCACTTCGAGGTGCTTCAAGAAGGATCATCTTAAAACGATAAAGGACCTTCATTTGAATCTACTTTCTTTCAACGTTGAATATTTCAAATATATCGAGTATATTTTGAAAAACTATAACTGTTCAGTGATTTTCTAGTGAAGTGTAGTCAACGCTTAAAGAGCCTTCTCTGTCTCAAATAATGAAAGAAAGAAAGAAAGAAAATTAGATGAATCATATCTATTAACAATATCACTTACAGTCATTTCATATTCTGACATAACTAGCCAACCATTTGCATTCAATGAATCGATCGAAACTTCTTATTTATTCTGCAATGTTTCCGTGATTAAATGGCTAATTTTTAAACCTTTAAAGGGAAGCAAATAGTTCCAACAGAAAAATTGTTTTAAATAACTTAAAGAATTATATTTTATATTGTTTCACTCAATAATAATGCTAGGGGGGGGAATCACTCTATTAGCCCTACATTATTAGTTATATTTAGTAAAATCTTCTTGGCATTTTAACAATGAAAGAAAATCCATTCTGACCTCAAATGACTCGGTTATGAATTTTCGAATTTCATTACTTGGAACCAATCATTGGCGTTTTCTAGGAAACGGAATGTGTTGATCGAGTGATCTTCCTTGAGGCAGCCGTTGAAAATACCTAAAATAATCTTATTTTTTAAGTAGATCGTAGAAGAGTCATTCTTTTAAAGAATATTAATGTGTCAAGTATGTTTAATGAAACTGATTAACAGGACCGAAGGATTGCAAAAAAATTCAGATTTCATAATTTTTTTCAAAAGTATGTTTATTGACTAAAGCAACTTAAATGATAATCATTTACATAATTTAAAACCCTTTTATTAATGAAACTACATGCTTGTTTTTAAAAGTTTCGAAATCAGTTTTGCGGCTATGATTAAAGTAGACAACTTCTATATACCAAGAATTTTTGCAGGATGATTGCTGAAATTCAATTTTCAAAAAAAGTTTCTTGATCACTATCCAATTTAAATCTTTTTTAATTTTAAATCCAAATATGCAGTTTGTAATATTCGAAATGTATTAAGTAACCAGTCGACACGTTCTTTCTAGTTTTGATAATAGCAGATAAACGGGGCAACATCTCTATTAAAGCAGATCCGTTTATATCGAGCAACGTAAAAGGGAACTAAACCTGCGTTCTCAAAACTTTCTCGCGTACGCTCTAGTGAAGAAGTTATTCCAGAGAACGATATGCGTGTCAACAGTTATGAAATTTTAACCCTTGGCATGAATTGAACTTTTTTATTAAATCGATCGAGTCATTCTTGGAGAGGGTTTTGTTTCCGAGAGTCATTCCTAGTTTGAGATAATAGTATCCAAAAATCGAATGTGTGCATCAGATGGGTTTTTTTTTCAACCAATTGAAACCACATTTGACGCAGAATTATAACTGTAGTCATGAAATCACGTATCAAATCTATTTCATCTCCGTGACCGTGTTTTTTGAGTTATCACAGCGACGTGCTTCTGAAAGTACAGACCAACCGATGTTCAGCTCCTTGCTGGATTTGGCTGAAAATGTGCTACCTGACTGTAACATATATATTAAATTTATGTACCGAATTTTATTCAGCGAGCTCTCTTCGTCGTACGGTTATCGCATTAACTTCTGTTCGAACAAAAGTCCTCTGAGTGGAGTTTGCTCAAAAATGAATAGAAATCTACAAATTTATTGTAAAAACCGCATATGAAATGTCGCCCATTTAACTCAAAGTGTTTTTGAGTCGACAGACAGACGGACAGGCAGACATAATTCCAAAAATGTGTTTATAGAACTCAGGGAGGTCCAAAACCTAGAGATGTGTCAAAATCCCGAATTCAAATTTCTGACGATTACCATTTTTCTACATTTCGTATAAGAGAAAATAAGAGCCATGGACTTAAAAAGGCAAAGGAGATCAAATCAAGACAGCGAATTTGAATCTGGGGTGGAAACGTGAAAAGAGAAATTCATTTGGTTAAGTTCCTCACTGGATCGGTCTAAATTCTAGCTCCGATTTCACCAAGTTCAAAGCGATGAAATGTTGCCTTTTTGCTTTACGTGTCACATTTTGTGCTGTCACGTGTGCGCATTTTGATGTTTTCTATGGCTGTTTGATGTGCTGCCCCGGCCTTTTCCCCTTCTTGTTGATTCATTTTTTTTTCAATCTCTCTTCTCCGCATTTATTATTTTTATTTACATCAATCAGCCAACTCTCCGAGTGGAAAAGTGAAGCAGTATTAAAAACAAAAATATGAGTTACAAAATAGATTATAGAGAGCCCTCATGAACGAGCAACCAATGCATATATCGATGCATTATAACTTATTGAAACTAAAAAATACCTTGGAATATTTGAGGATTGAAGAATTCGAAATTCAAAAATATTGCATTCAATGAAAATATCAATATTTTATGATTAATCATGGTATTTCTTAAATCAATTCAATCCTATGAAGATTCTTTGTAATCAATGTCGCATTTATGCATTTACGTTTGTATTAACAAACGTAAAACCGTGTACATAGATAGCTTTTATCAGAAAATATAATAATTTTCGGTTTCATTTAACAGCCTGCGCATAAAACCGATTCATTTTCTATTATGTTGAGCATAAAGGCTTCGCTTCTCGGTGCCTGGCGAATTATTGCAATTTAATTCATGTTATAGACGTATATGACAATAATCCAATCATGTTATATCGAATATCCGCCACCTGCAACGCGTCGCTGACACCAACGCTGATGCCAAATATTTGCTGTTTTCATATACATAACATTACGCACGGAAGCAGGCACTGCAGGAATTCGACCAAAGCGTAATGACATGCGCATGTATTTGATTGCGAAGAAACGCACTCCAGTCGTATTTTCGTTATTGCAGTTTAGTCGACACCGGATAGCGAGTGCATGAATACTAATGCGCATATGTTTCAGGAATTGCATTATAGAGCAATAGATAATCCATCCTGATTTGAAGTGCGCTGTCTACGCTTGATCCCGGCTTCAAAGGATATTAGGGATCCCTGGCAGAGGTAGGGAGCAGCCAGTAGGAATAATCGAACCCATAATACCACTCAAACGCGATTGTTTGACAGGGGATTGCGAGCGATCGCAGGACACTCAAACGTCACCGGGATGCGTGCTCGAATTGCAGAAAGCACCTGCCGTACAGATGGAGGAGGAAGCTCATTTATGCTGGAGGTTTTAAATGATAGGATCTCGCTTTCGGTTTCAAATAAAGATCTGAACATTCAGAGTTTCTACAACCTGGTTTACACAAGCCTAAGAGGTTTTCAAATTGATTTGCTTATTTTCTATTTTAACTGCTTTGTAAAGAAAAAAAGGAGGGGGAGGGGCTTATTTTTCTTCAAAATTTGGAGGATATGCTAGTAGTTAGGGGATTAAATTTCGGTTTTGGGACAGAAAGAGTAATGTTTTTAAACTTCCACGAAAAGTATGTCACATATTTAAGTCAGACGTGCGTTAAATCTGAATCTGAGTTCTAATGTCTGTAAATCAAGACTTTTTATATCTTTTTTTTAAAAGAAAATCTCGTGACAGATACTCGACTTTTTTGACCAAAGGGTAGCAGCTTCGATACCCAATTCCACGAAAGCGTGTAATGGACATAAGGCACTGTAAATCTGTCGAGGGCAAAATCCTCTCGCTGGTATAGTACACGAGTCTGAAAAGGGGTTACAACTGAGGTCTTGTCATCGGATCATGATTAACAATTACAAGGTTTGCTCCAAAATTAAATTTCAGAATCTTTCAGAACGGAGATTTATGTATCTTAACTATTACAGCTCTTAGTCTTTCTTGTATTGCTTTACATAGATATCAGGAGTGATTGAAAAGTTTTTGGTAGATGCTATACATCTAAACGTTCTCGAATAGAATCAATAAAAAATATTCTAAAAATATTTAAAACAACTATTTTTATTGACTGTGGTAACATTTTTGTTTAAAATTTAATAATGCTGGTGCTTGCTGCAGATAATTTTGCGCCCAAACTATTTAAGAAAAAAAAATTTTTATATCACTTCCGAATCAGTTCAAGAATTTGTAATTGCATCCTTCTCATTGTCATTCATCAATTTTTTTCATCATTTTTCATTTAAAATAAAAAAGCAGCACCTTTTGATTTTAAATGAATTTCCATTATAATTAGCGATAAATCCGGCATCATCGTTTTAATTAATAAGAAAATTGTACCAATAGCACATTACCTTAATAATGGTAACATTAAGGACACTCATTCATAATATTTCTGTTTGAAATCAATCTGATTCCATTGACAAAATGATTGGCATTTTAAATGCTAAATAATAGGAGCATGACTGCTTCATGTGGAACTTCACAGAACAAATATTTTGCAGTTTGATATTTTATTATATGAAACTGAAAAATCTGATTTTTTAGTAATTGAAACACTATTTTAATGGATTATAAATTAATGGAATAATTCTAATGGATTAATGGAATATTTCTAATGGATTATAAAACAAAGTTCAGTAATATCCTCAACATTCTGCTTCACCGTTTAATTTGCAGTCGCAATTCCTCCGTACAGAAAACAAAGTATTCCCTGCTAGAATCGGAAAATCGAATTGGTTCTTTTTTAGACTCAGAAATAGCAAACTGATTAGAATAATTCATCTGACTTGGAATCAGTTTCTAACTTTTATCCTTCAAGTGGAAAGTGTTAAATTTAACTTCTGCTTCCGTTCGTAATAAAATAAGATCATTTGTTGAAACTGCAGAATTCGTTGACTGCCCGGGGAGGGAAGGGGGTTAAAAAATGGCTCCCAAACTTCGACAGCAGATTTCATTTTCCCAGCGGAATGCTTGAATCTGCAACGTCCGTTTGAGAGGACGATACCAGATAATGAAATAAAGGGTGAAAGGGAAAAAAAAGCACTGCCAATGCCATTAAGCACATGTCGCTCGATGGCCTTTTAATGCGGACGCCATTACTCCACCTAACGACCAAACCTCGAACTTCAGATTGTAAGCCACAGTGGTATGAGTCCTAACACAAAAAGAAGGTTTGTTCTGCAATACGGAAACTAGAATTTGCCATGTTACCATTGTTTGTACTGTTTGAATTTCACAGAGTCTCCACCTTCTTAAACTAACTTAACTCACCCTTTTCATCTAATTTAACTAGCCGCCTGTACTTCCTCCCAAAATATTTTGCAGTCTTGTATATGAACAAAATAATTTTCCTCTTCTCCAAAATAAATACAATAAAAAACCAAAACAGAAAAAAATGTTCTAATAATCAAGAACTGAACGAAATTTAGTAAACTGTTTATTTTACTTTTAAATATTTAATGATAATTTAAAGCCAAGAGGGTTTTTGAAATTATTTTTTCCACTTTATGTCTAAGAATCCAACTGAAACACTTTCCCTTGCCATCTTCACAGCTTCGCCAGTGGTCAACATTCATAGTTTTAAAAATTCTACTTAAATTACTTATTATATAAAGCCAAAACTTATTCCAAAAAGAGTCTGCATTAACGTTCAAGTGACGTCACGTTTTAGTAATGAATCTCACAACTATTATATAAAAGTTTATTCGCAGTAGAGTTCCAACAATGTTTCCGAGTATTTCGTTATTCATTTTGAAATGTTTGTCCTGAAGTTGGCTCTGAGATCGTGAATATATTCGCGTTTCCAGCTTCATCTACAGTTTAAGAAAAAATGAGCAGGTCATCCTAACTTTTAAGCATTTCAATACAATTTTCGAAATGAAAAAAATTAATTAAACTTATTTTATATATCATTAGTTATTATTTTCCTCTTTTTGATCAAGAACTTTTATTTGTTTATTTGTGGGAAAATGGAGAGAAGAAATAGTTTAAGAAGGCTTATCGTAAAATACAACTCATCGGGTTATTCAATAATCATTATAGCAAAATTAAAGGAGTGAATAAATTCAATATAAACAATTTTTAGGAACTCACTTTTAATTACTGAGCTAAAAAAGTAATTTTTTTTATTTAAATTGTTTTTGAAATATTTATTGCAGTTTATAGTTTCAATTTATAATTCATTAAGCAGATATTATAAAATCTTAAATTGGATTTTTTTGCAAATTCAATGTATTGGGGCGCCACTAGCGTGAAACCAAAATTTCATGAAATCAATCAATTAACTGGTACCGTAAACATTAAAACAGGTGATATGAAAGTTAGTGTAATTATCAAAAATAAATAAGTGCTCAAAATTTCAAAACTCTAACAAATTAGGAACTAAGTGTAAAATTGATAACAAAATCCCTTATTTACTAACACGAAACAATGAAGTTAGATAAAAATGTATAATGAACTTGTTTATTCTCAGAGATGCAGTTGAAAAAGTCGGATTGCCACGAAAGTCGATGGCCACTATTTGGAATTATAATATAAAGGTATTGCTATCAATAAATAAATCCTATTTTTTCAAAAGCTCTAAATGATGTTGCCATCTTCATAGAATATATGTATGAATCCTTTTAACCTGATATGATTTATTCCTTTTGCGTCATTATTTCTTCAAAAAATTCTATTCTTGGCTAATGATGAAAAAGAAAATATCCACTAAAAATATTAATTCCTTTCATTAGTGATTTAACCGTAAACTATTAATAAGTACTTCATCTGAAATACAAAGGGAATGAACAAACGAATTTTAAAAGTAAGAGCATTTCTTTTTTCAAATTTTTTTACAGGCAACAACGTTTTTAAGAATATTTTGTATGCAAGAGATGCTAGCTCCATAAGAGTAAAGATAACAGAAAAAAGATGACAATTGGGTGAATATTTTATTTTGATATTGAAACGAAATGTTCAAACATTGATGATTTCGAAGCTCTGGGTCTTGGCGTCAAGTGTATTTAAATAACTGACCGCCGTGAATATTGACATTAATGCTGAAGTCAGTTAGAAAACAATAATAACCAGTCCATGTACCAACTCATATTATAGGAGGTATCGAGATATGAGCAGCTCAATCAAATCTTCAGGAAATTATTATCCATGTATATATCAGATAATTACTCACCCTATATTTAAGATGCCCCCTAATCTAACAGATACATTAAAAATGCTTCAATTTAAAATTGTTTATAAAAATGCAACGTATGTCCTAGATGGAATTATGAAAATTCACTTTTTGTCCTTTCTGAAATGATGATCAATTTGGATACTTAATATTGTCAAATAAAAAAAAAGGTTTTTTTTTAAAGATTCATAATTGAGATGCATTATTTTATGATTTAGATATTCAAATACAATCTGGTATTATGCTAATTAAAATATAAGAAAAGATTTATTGTTCAAAGCACTTATCTTCTACAAACATGTTACAAAATCTGTACTGTTAACACAACCCTTTGATCATTGAGTTTCCATCTATGAACACTTTCTCTTTTGAGGATGTTTTATGCAAGAAGAGTTCATAAAATATTCGATATGCTGATAAAATCCAGATAGTTTTAATATGAAATTATAAAGACAATGAATCACTTAATTATCATTTGTAAAAGAAGTAAGTACTACTTGCGCTATTTCGATGCACATTTGACGAGTGGATAAATCATTTTAGAGATTAACCTTTCTTCTCCACAATGATTTATCCATGTATCGATAATATTTTTAACATTTAAATCTGTAATTAAATCAAACAATAAACAACTCATTCAGAAACAACAACAAAAAATTACTTGAGTAACTCGTGCCCTTTCCGTTATGTGAATTAAAATAAAGTAAATATCCAAAATAAAATTGTGATCTAATTAGGAGATCAAATACACATGTATGTAACACATATGAATACTTTTTTTAGTCACAGTAACGCTCTCTTCTGAAATGCTTGAGGGCTTTTTTGGATCAAACCTCGTCATTTTGAACAGAGATGATGATGATACCTTAGACAATATTTCCTTACCAAATTTCCGTGCCATATTCGTGAGAGAATCATTGATTCTAAATGGATTTAATGTGCTTCAGGCCCGAATACATAGTTTCATTTCGGTAGAATAGTGTATCGAACCAAAGACCCGTCTTTTGGGGAAACCAAGACTTCTTCATGAAATCACTACGAAGAAAACTGAATAATTGTATGTCTATTGCTTAATAACTGTGAACCGCGTATTGCTTAAAACATTCTATTCAGATTCACCAAATTGTATTAATAAAGAAATAAAGTAAAGAAAAGAAAAAAGATAATTGTTCAATGCTTCCTTGGTATCCGTCTTTTTTTTTGCAGATGCCTGCTCTGGCTAGTTTTGGATTCGAAGACAGAGTGGGCAATATTTCAGAATTCTTAACATGTTTTAATTATCATTTGTAGAAGAATGCTTAGAAAGTAAGATTGCCCTCCAATGAATTTCAAAATCTAAATCAATATTAACTTAGTAATTGATAAGAATATCGATTTCTCTCGAATGCAGTAATCCAAAATATTGATTTGATTTCCTTGATTTAAAGGAGCAAAATCTGAACTTTCCCGAGAACCTGGGTAACAGCCAGCAAGTCGTTCTTTCGAGACTCACGCCATTCTGCCAGTGGAGCGCACCCGATATCTCTTCCATCCAAATAGGGTCTTTTATCGTTGCCATTCCCTCATTAGTTCCTTTTGTACCCAGAATCGAAACCGAGTGCCTCCCCCCATCGTTCTTTCTTTTAACGAGAATAAGAAATTCTATTAGGGATCGAGCAGTGAGCCGTTATTCAACAGAACCATCGTTTTCAAGGGTCAATAGTTATTGTCTCCGCATTTCGGGTATTAACTGCGTCATTCTCATTCTCCAGATGCTCAACTGATTATTAATAAATAGAGCAGTTAGTTATTCGTAAGGACAGAAAATTATTTCAGAATAAAAGGGGTCGCCTTTTTATATGCTTTTATTCCTTTTAATATTTTAAATGAAATATTCAAATACGCACCAGATAAAATATGAAGAAAAAAAACACCAAACGATAAATTTTTAGTTTATATCATAAAATTTTATTCTTAGTATTTCATTGCAAGTAAAATAATTTCAAACGATACTTACATTCTTCAAGCTTCAAATACGTTTAAAATATAGACAATAATTTTTTATTTCCTACCGTTGATACGATCATCAGGGAATTTTAAAAAAAATGAAAAGCCTTTCAATAATATATTTTAATTTTTGAAATAAACTTGTATGTGTATTATTTTTCATAGCATTTGCTGCCTTAATTTTTTTTTAATTTAAGATTAAATACTGAAGTATGCAATATCAATAAAGTCGTGATCTGAATGCTTTAATTTGCAATCTTTTTTTTTTCCTTCAAAAGAATGAAAGGAGTTTGAAAACACAAGCCTAGATGATAAGGAATCTACCCTTGCCTTCCAGATTGCTGAAATATTTTTATTTCTCTTGAATTATTAAGATTTTATAAGTGTCGAGGGAGCAACCGATATACTACTATCAAACATTTCTTCTTCCTATTTATTATTATTATTATTTTGAAACTGATCTTGCAAATTATAAACCTAATTCATAAATAATGTAATTCTATATTATCGAAAATTTGATAAATATCTTCAGTTCGATATGTATCGAAAATTCGATAAGTATCTTCAATATGTATCAAAAATTTGATAAGTAACAGAAGTTCGGTTAAGACCTATCGAGTTCTCAAACTAGTTTTGAAAGGAGTTAGAATTTCTAAGATCCCTGTAGGCCATTGTTTTAAGAGGTGTTGATTTCTTTTCCCTTAACCATTCTTGTGCCCTTTAAAGCAGAGAGGAAGAGAATCCCATTCACTTCAAGGCATTCCTACAAAGTTTCATTTCATGTATGTTGTTACTATTTATGCAAGACCCCCTGTCAGGACAACACATGTTATGTGTGTAGAAAGCATTTATGGCTGAATTCCGCATTGAATTTTGTCGTGCATTCAGAAACGCTGATACTACTCTGTATTATTATAGGGATATCTGGAAGTCTTCAAAGGTTGGTGCATTTTTTACTCCACATTATTTGAGACCACATATAGCTCCATACTTATATTAAATTTTTAACTTCAATACGTAACCGAAAATTTCAGTTTCGCTCTTCTGCTTTTATATTTGTTTATATCTGGAACAAATCATTTGAAAGTTATCTTCTGCATTAATTTTGAACAAAGCCTTATCTCGTGGAGCCATGACTCTTCAAATCTCGACTACATTTAGATGTTATTATCTTACAGTCAGAAATAATATTTGTATTCTTTATTTAAAAAAGTTGCATTTTAATTCCAAGTTTATTTAATAAAAATATTTATATATCAAGTTGCGGCTCCGTGTACTTGGCTGCCTACAGAGATTTTTTAAAAAGGCCAATTTTGACAGTAAAAATGCGTTAAAAATTTTTTATCGTTTTAGAAAATCATTACATCAAAAAATTAAAAAAAAAACAGTATTTTCATTTACAACGTATATACATAAGTAAATTTTTCAAATGCATTACAATATTTAGATTTATTAAAACTTGTATACAAAGAAGTAAACAAAAAAAGATTGGAAAATGATGGCAACGTTCAAATTAAACATATTTGCTCTGGATTTTAAATTTATGAAAATAAATATACGTAATTCTTTTATTATATTTATGTATAAATTTGTTGGTGGCATCATTCAGTTAGAGAACATAAAACAGCTTATTCCAAAATGTCATTCTTGAAGCAAGTATTTTTATATATTAGAATATAACCGTATTTATAGAAATATTAACAAAAATTAAGTACGTTGGGGGAAAACAACGAAGAGGAACAAAAATAAACAGTAACTGGAAACCAAAACGAAATAGAAAATTAATTGTGAATATCAATTTATTGAATCACAGCTATCAAAAAATCAAATTTTCAAAAATATCGAGGTTTTTTTTTCTTTCTTGAAAAATTGAAAATCAGTACAGCCTTATATCGAGTTCTTCTGTATTTGAGCAGCCAGATAGACAGATTTCCTCTTTATAGATTTCGTTTATAATTTGATAAAAAAAAATCTACAAATCCGGTCGTAAGTGCATATGCCAAATTTCATTCGTCTGGCTCAAAGCCACAGATGTGTACAGACAGTTGAAAATGACAGTAATTCCTTTATACTTCGTATACAAGAAAGTAGAAGTGATACAGATAGAAATCGGACAGCCTATACCTGACAATAGAATTAATTGCAATTACTATTTTATACTATTATACTACTATTATCTCTATGTTTAAAATAATAAGGGAAACCAATGAACTAAGTTTACAAACCCAACCTCTACACTGATTTCATCAATTTTTGCTTCATGTGAATGCCCATAAATAAATAAACAGGTTAAAAAGAATCGCCTGCCTAACCCACACCTCTTCATTTTTAAGAGAAATTAAAAACGTTACTTCATTATATTCTCTTTGGGAAAACCCGGGACCGAGTTTTCCAGCCACAAACATTGAAACATTTAAAATAATTACAATCCTTTCACCAGTAATATATTTTTAATAAAAAGACTGTTTTCTTGTAAAATATTATAATATATAAAATCCGATTTCTGTCTAAACTCTTTATCATATGTTTTAAATCAAAATTAGAATACCAATTAAGCCAAACGAATTTTAAAATCTACTTTCTCCATAAATTATTAACATTTGTTTTATTACTACTACAAGCTGTGTTCGAAAATCTAAAGTACAAGAAATATTGTTTTCGTTTGAGTGATTGATTTAAGCTTAATCTTAAGCGTGACTAAATCGCTGCTTCAAGATCAATAATAGCATTGCCAAAAGACGCATTAAAAAGAAAGAAATTTTTTAAAAAATAATAGAAAATAGCTCAAAATGTAAAAAATTTTTTTACTTTCTAATTACATTAATATTAAAAAAAACTTTTATACTTTGAATTGTTGATAGTATTTTATTCTCATTCTTATCTAATACGGCTTAAAATGTGACTGAATTCAAAACAGTTGTTTAGGAAGAGATATGAAACATGCATGCATATAAATCGCAAAGCAATAGTAAATGTGCAATAGTAAAATGCAAACAAAACGCGGCAATGGGCGCATGAATCGCCCTTCCGGGAATGAAATTGATTTAGACATCAAAAAGAATTCTAGCATTTTCTGTTAACAATATTAAATACTTAAGTGAAAAAAATCACTATCTCCACTCGAAATGCTGTGGTAGACCAATGCGGAAAGATGGAAAAAGCGATGCGAAAGTGAGATACAATTAAAAAAAATTGTTTTAATGAAGGTGCATAATAGACCAAAGTAAATTAAATTTGGGAATATACTGAAGATAAAAAAATAAATAAGTAAAAGATATACTATATAAATTACAAATTAAAAAGTATAGCACGAAGAACATAAATATATAGCTACAATAATTTTTTATGTATATTAAAAGGAATACTAAAATGATTCATGTTCTCCTGTGCATGTCCGCTGCTCACTACTTTCCCTTTTTGATAGAGATAGAAACAAAAACATATTTCACAGTAAATTCTATATGGGGTAAAACCTTAACGGAATTCCCCCCCCCCAATAACCACGGCAATAATAGCGAAAAATTTGGTTTCATATGAATGCTCGTCACCCTTAAATACATCGTCTATTCCCTACCACTTCATTTCGAGTAATACTCTCAAAGGAAATTTGAATAGAGCCTTGGCGACAGCAACTGGACTAAGAGCCTGTCCCCAACTGGATGATTTGACCATTTTGAACTGTAGCTAATCAATCAAAATGCCCATATCTTTACTGTGCAAATATAATCTCTGTTTCTACTAATAATAAAGGGGAATGTGTGTGTGCTTGTCTTTGTGTGTCTGTGCTTTACAGGTTAGACTGTTTGACTCAGAGTTACCAAACTTATAATGTATAATTTGGGATGTTGGAATACGGACCTCGCAGCTATATACTTTTTAAAATTTTGATTCATTAAAAATCAAGCAAAATTTCGAAATTTTTCTTCGATATATAATCTTTTTATATATTCTTCGATATATAAAAATATAACAACACAAAAATAACATTTAAATCATCTTGAAATAAAAAATTTTTTTCAATGATAAAGCTTTTTTGCTGCATAATATTTAAATATTTGTAATCAATTTTTAAACAATACTTCAAGCATATTTTACAACAATATAAATATGTTTGTTGATGCGAAACACAAACCGGTTAAAAAAAATTTTTTTTGCTAATATTTCATCCTGAGTTTCTTTTTTTCATTGCTGATAATTAAGATATAAAATTTTGACTTATTTTTCTATGTTAAGTTTCAATTTAAGCATTTTTTCATAAAATTTTTGTTGGAATCATAATTTGAGTTTAACTTTAGAACCAAGCAATGGTAAAATTGTTTTTAAATGCATCCATTTTTAAACACTGAAGCCTGTTATAAGTGTCTGCAACAGAAAAAAACGTCTCAAGATTGCAAAGAACCCTATAAGAAAGCCTCTATCTTTTTGGGAATCTGTCCTTTTCAGTGATGAATCAAATTTTTTTCATTTTCATAACAAAGTATTTTGTTTCAAAAATTAAACTTTTATTAACAGCCAAAGCTGCGAAAAGAAGCTTTTTTTACCCACTGTACATTTCTTAGAGATAAAACAGTCTTCCAACAAAAGCTCATCGATGAGTGGCGTGAAATAAAGCAATCAAACTTGAAACATATTTTATAGTTGACGGAAAATAAACCATCATTTAAAGATTTACCACAGTTTGAGCTACAAAGATACCGCTGCATTGAAGTGCCTCTAACTGAATGAAAAAGTAGAATTTTCTGGCAGATCTTTGTTTCAGACAAAAGCAGAGGGCGCACGCACTCTTTAATTTATTGGCAAAATCCCGAGCAACTGTAAAGATAATAATAAAGTAATCATACTCGAAAAAATCATAAGTAAATAGAAGTAAAAAAAACGAAGACGAAAGAAAGCGTCGAAGGTGCTTTGCCATGAAATGGAGTTCAGACTCAGGGACGACCGACTGAAAATTCGATTACAGAGAAGTTCCCGCCTCCACTTGCCCCCTGACTTCATTACTGAGAACTCTGGAACTTGTTGAATAGCTCTGGACACCAACTCTCCCGAAACTGTTGAGTGTAGTTAGAGAGTCGGAAATGAGATTTGATTAATTTGCCTTTCATTCCGCCTTTCTTCTTCTTCGTTTACTTATTATACAAAGACTAAGGATGGCATTTCGCCATTATAAAAAAAAGGTGAGTCGATTTATTCTGAAAGACGCTCTTGTTTTTCTTGTTACAGGTAATAATATAAAAGATTAAAAAGAAAGTACATACTAGTTAATAATATTGTTTTATTCTCAAACAAGTTAGAAAAAAAAATGTTCATAATGGCTTTAATATGAACTTTCTCGACATATAAAAATAATAGTATTTTTAACTAATAACTGAATTGAATAATTAAAATGACTGTATGTCATTGTTTCTCTGTTTTTTTTATAATAAGTCTTTTAAAATATTGAATTTAGTTTACGACTGGATTCATTTTTGCTTACTTTCTTTCTATCGATTTGTTTTCCATAAATATTTGACATTTACAGTTTAAAATGGATTGTTTAGCTATACTTGAAAGTGGTCTAGTTGTTGAGGTTGAGGACTTTATTTTGTAATATCTCTGAAAATGTGAGGAATGACCGCATATCTCGGAATCATGAACAATCGTATGAAATCGTACAATCGTATCGACATTTTTGTTAAAGGAACTATGGCAAAAATTTCCCTGCAGAGAATGTTAATAGTATTTTTTTCTATTTCTATTGAAAAATGCTTTTTATTCAGATTGTTACTTTCATCGTTTATTTAGATCATTCAACTATGGAAAAGTAAGGGAAAATTAAAATATTACTATACAAGAATCCCAAGCAGCAAAAGATCGTTGGCCAACCATTGCCCCACGGAACGAGCGAGATTAGGGCGAGATCGGAGGCGATCTCGCCCCGACATTGATCATGTCCCTCGGCGGTTCGCCCCAACTTGTTTTCGACGAATTTGCCGATCATTTGGCGACGTGTTATCATCACGGGCGACGTTATACCAAGCATTTCGCGACCTGTTTTATCAATGGGCGACCCAATACCAATCATTTCCCCATGTGTTTTAGAAATGGGCGACCCAATACCAATCATTTCCCCATGTGTTTTAGAAATGGGCGACCCAATACCAATCATTAGGCGATTTATTTCTGAATACTTGCTGGAGCAAAACTGAAATATTAGTTTAGAGGTTATTCAATTTTCTCAAACTCTAGAAACTAGTGTCATAATATTTAAAACTATCATACTTTCAAAATTTTGTCAAAAGACTGAAAATACGAGATATTTTGAATAGTTTACTTTTCTTTTTTACCTATTAATAATAGTGTTTGTTACTTATTTTGATAAATTTAAAATTCCATAAAATACTTGCTTTTGATGAAATTTCATGGAAAATATCATTCTAAAAATTCTTCCAACTCTTTTTAACTATTATTATAGCATAGATTTTACCACAATCTTACCCTATAAAATGTTTAAATGACATTTTTTTACTGCTCTTTAAAAAAATAAACAAATGTTAAAATTATCTGAAATAATTTAAAATTTGATCTATCTACATATAAGATTTATTTCCTTCATTGATATTTCCTATTTATTTTCATTGTTTAATGCATGGGAAGAAATGTTAACACAATCATAGTTTCAATTATATAATTAATCAGTATGATTTTAACTAATATTAGAAATTTAAAAGTAGATGTATTATATACATTGCCTATATCATCTGTTTTTAAAAGCTATTTCATAAAAATTCGAAACAGAAAAATATATAATTCTTATTAAAAAAATATTTTCTTTACTATATACACTTTTATATTGCTTAATGTGAGTAATAAACAAATAATTTCCAAAGAATAAGGAATAAAACACAAATTCCTATTTTAACACCCTAAAATTTAATGCATTGGTTAAAAATAGTTTAAAACACTAAATTATATAATTCCTATTATATGTTTCTTCAACAGAAAACATTTTACAAGAACAAATTAATAAGTTACTTCAAATTTCTAATATATTTTTTTATTATCGATGATTAGTTTGGTTTTATGGCACAAGAACTAAATTTGATCTTTGATTAACACTGAATATTTCTCAAAAATTCCATCCACAAAAATGCAGCACTTCTTTCAATTCTACAAAATTCCTTATATTTACTATTAACATGCAAAGTTACTTCAAGTTGTAGAAATTTTACACATTATAAATGTTAGTGTCAGCTGATGTCCAACATACAACATTTTACAAGCACAAATTAATAATTTACTTCAAATTTCTAATATTTTCTTGATCTATATTTAGTTGTTTGGTTTTATAGCACAAGAACCAAATTTAATTAATGATTAACTCTGAATATTTCACAAAATTTCCATACCCAAACATGGAACACTTCTTCCCATTATAGGAAATTTTATTTACTATTAATTTACAGAGTTACTTCATATTGCATTAATTTTATACCTCATTATAAATGTCAGTGTTAGCTAATATTCAATAACAGCAATTTACAAGCACAATCTTACTTCTTATTTAATAACGTACTTCAAATTTCTAATATTTTTATAATTTATGTTTAGTGAGGTTTAGATTTGTGGCAAAATAACCAAATTTGATCTATGATTAACTCTGAATATTTGAAAAATATGTTTCACAAAAATTCCATGCACAAAAATGCAACACTTCTTTCACTTATACGAAATCTTATTTATTATTAACTTACAAAGTTACTTTATGGTGTAGAAATTTTATACCTCATTACAAATGTTAGTGTTAGCTAATGCCCAATTCATAACATTTTACAAGCACAAATTAACAATTTACTTCAAATTTCATGATTAGTTTGGTGATTAGTTTCAGGATTTGTTTCATGGCACTAGAACCAAATTTTATCTATGATTAACTCTGAATATTTCACAAAAACTCCATACCTAAAAATGTAAACACTACTTTCAATTATACGAAATTTCTTTAGACAAATATATTTTTTTAATTATTATTTTCCCCTCTTTATTTTTAAGAGAAAAGAAAAACAACTATGCAAAATAATTTATTTACAAAGACCTTCATTAAATAATATTTTAGAAATACAAAGTAAAATAATAATTTACTTGAAATTTTTTATTGAATTTTCTGTAATGATTTATACACCCAAGCAAAATCCTGAAACTATGACTTATAATTTAAAAGAATAAATAATATTGTCACAAAGTCATTTATAAAATATTTATTTAAACTTTATTTATCATGTAATACTTGAAGAGTTTGAAATTTCTAAAAATCCACACACATTTCTATAAATATTATATATATTGTTACAAACCTGCAATTCGGCTTCCCATCATAGTTTGTTCCATCATCAGAAAGACTGTTTTAAAGTCATCGGTATTGGACGGAGTCCAGGTGTCGCGTCGGAGGTCCCAGAGCTTGGCGACAAACATGGCGACTTCGCGACGAATTTGGCGACTTTGGGGCCAAAATAGATTATACCCGAAACATCGAGAATTTTCCCGCTCCGTCCAGGTAGGAACCGAGATACGCCTCGAACGTTCCTGATTGGTTGAGAGGCTTCTAGCCCGTCTCCTGAGACCTATAAAAGGGTCTGCAGCTGCCAGAGCAGGTATAGTCGAAGAAGAGTAGTCGGAAGCGACGGTGAAGAACTGGTCTTCCAGGGATTAGCAGAGCAGCGACGGAGTCAAGCTAGTGCTGAACTAAGCTGTGCGCTACTGTCTGCAGTAGATTCTTGTTGTATGCTGCACGTCTCGGCTGAAGTTAATCGTCTTCTATGCTGTATATAGTTGTCGTTTTTGTGCTGTCCTGTGTATATACATGTATTATACATTTATTTATACATTTCACTCTTCCTTTCTGATTACATTTGATGAACCTAGAAAACAATTATAATAGTAATTGAGATTTCGCTTCATTTAAAAGTACAAATAAAACATTTGTTGACAATTGGAGATGAGTAATTAATAAGCGAAAGTTTTATAGAACTTCATAAGCATAATATTTTTGTTCTGATATTGGACTGTGTAAGCAAACTTTATAATAATGTTTGGGATAATAAAGAAGAAGAAGAAAAAAAAAAAAACTCAAACTAATGGGTGTAAAATTTATGTTACTGTTTTATGAAATGTGAAATAATTAGAAACTATTCATATAAGAGTACTCAAAAGTGCCTGCATAATCTCAAGTTTTAAAGATTTTTTTTTTTTGAAGTTTACAATAAATACATTCTGTTAAACATTTTTTTAGCCTCGTGTCAAAATAAAAATAATTACACAAATGTTATTTCAATACCAAAATATAAAAATGTTATTTAATACTTTTTTAAACTTCTTTCCTAGAAAAATTGTAAATGAAAAGGAAAATTAACTAAGCTAAATAGAATTAAAATCACTTGAATTGTCAGTCTGAAAAAATAATGAGGTTGCCATTAAAAAAAATTTATTCAAATTATATAGAGAAAAATAAAAGTTGTACAAAACAAAATTTATGCTTTTCTAATTAAGGCAAATAAGTTTTCAGATAAAAAAAAATCAGAAATTAAAATTTACCTACTTGTCATTCAAGCCTATCACATTGCATCATTTTGAAGTTTTACTGCATTTTTCAAGAAAAGACATTACATATTTTGGCACTTTGTTTAACACATACATTTGATAAATCCTTGGTTGCTTCCACTGCTCTGAGTAATTGCAACTGACCAGAGAGAAATTTTGCGATTTGGAATATCTTCAATTCTAAACAAGTTCTTAGGATATAAAGTGAATTGGAATCTCACATATAATTGTTTTAAATGTCCTTCTGATGTTCCAAGTCGGTAGAAACCGCATACTTCGTCACATTAATTATAACTTCCAATATTTTGCTCCTTTTTGAAGTTAGGAATAGAAACTTGCACAGTAGTTTCCAAACAAATAATGAGAATTTTTTTTTTTTGCTTATATTTATAGATTAATTTTAAAATTTATTTTATCTTTAATTGCATTTTCAGTTTTGAAACAAAAGGTGCACAAAATTTCCATTTCATTGAATGAGAGATGTATTTCATACTTCGCCAGGTTGTCATTTGGCATTCTATAGAATGCTTAGAAAATGTATGAAATACAAATTGTTTCATACAATAATGGCTTGTTTTAGGCATTCTATAGAATACTGGATTTCATATTTTACTGGTAACACATATAAAGAATTATACATATACTTTTCTTCAAGTTCACTCTTCTTTTTTCAGATTTGATGAACCTAAAAAACATATTTCTTAATTAGAATAATGATTGAATTTTCACTTCTTTTAAAAGTACAAATAAAATATTTGTTCACAATTGGAGATGTGTAATTAAGGAGCAAAAGTATTATAGAACTTCTTAAGCTTGATAATGTTTCCAATTTGATAAACTATGTAGGCAAATATTAAAATAATGTTTAGGAAAATAGAGAAAAAATAATACACTGGTGTGCAAAACTTAAGCAACAGATATGTTTTTTGCCATAACTTCACGAGAAATCATCAGAGAGACATGAAATTTAGAAATGAGATACAGCATTTTGTTTTGAAAGAATGACGAAAGCATAGTTGCGCAGAAATGAATACAATGCATACAGTATGGAATCAAACAAAAAAGGCTCCAGGACCACCGAAACGGTCTCTTTCCGTGATGTTACAATCGATTCTCAACGCCAGTTGATTTGGAGAGAGGTCGGGACAAGGTTTCATCCCAGTAACATCACGGAAAGAGACCGTTTCGGTGGTCCTGGAGTTGTCGTCTGGGGAGGCATTATGATGAACGGGCGGACTGAGCTCCACGTTTTCGACAGAGGTTCTGTAACTGGAGATCGCTATTGTCAGGAGGTGATCCTTCCCCATGTGCGTCTGTTCCGAGGTGCCATTGGATCAGACTTCGTTTTTATGGATGACAATGCACGGCCATACAGGACTCATGCTGTTGAGGAGCTCCTGGAAAGGGAAGATATCACTCGAAAGGATTGATCGGCGTGCTCCCCTGATTTAAATCCGATAGAACATGTGTGGGATGCTTTGAGGAGACGCCTTGCGGCACGACTACATCCTCCTGGGAACACCCGACAACTTAAACAGATGCTGATTGAGGAATGGGCACTCTTACCTCAAGAACTGTTGGACAATCTGGTGCTGAGTATGGGGAGACGGTGCGAAGCAACCATTGCAGTAAGGGGAGGGCATATCCCATACTAAGGAACATCTGCTTGCTGTTCTTCCTCTTGGACAGACAATCATGTGTAACGATACTATGAGTTCAATAAAGCCTTTTTTTGTTTGATTCCATACTGTATGCATTGTATTCATTTCTACGCAACTATGCTTTCGTCATTCTTTCAGAACAAAATGCTGTATCTCATTTCTGAATTTCATGTCTCTCAGATGATTTCTCGTGAAGTTATGGCAAAAAACATACCTGTTGCTTAAGTTTTGCACACCAGTGTAGAAACTAATGGGTGTAAAATTTATGTTATTATTTTATGAAAGGTGAAATAATTATAAACTATTCACGTAAGAGTATTCAAATATAACTACATAATTGCAAGTTTTAAAAATTTTTTTGTTTTTGAAATTTACAATAAATATATTCTGCTAATCTATTTTTTTAGCCTTATGTCGAAATAAAAATAATAACACAAATGTTATTGCAAAACCAATACATAAGAACGTAATTTAATATTTTTTAAAAACTTTTTTCATTAGAAATTGTTGTTAACAAAAGGAATGTAATTGTAAATGAAATGTTAAAATATCTGCAATAATTTAAGAACGCACACACAAAAAAAAAGATAACAGGAAATAAAATCACTTGAAAAGAATACGAACAAGAAAAGAAATGATAATGGTCGCTTACGCCTAACGCTAATAATATCACGTGCAACTCCATGTTTCATATAAGCAACGAGTTCGAACGCCTTCAACAAAAATAACCTTTTTTATTTACTATTTAGAATAAATAATATATTATTTACAAATATATAATAATAAATACTTTACACTTACCAAGTTTCTTGAAATGACAGCATGCGTTGCTGGTTGAATTTCAAAATCCAATACACGCCAGGTGATTCATGGGAAATTTCTAAAATATATTCGCATAGCGCCGCCCAGGAAAAGCAACTTTCCAGACATCGAGGTGACTATGAGTCGATTGCTTTGAGCTGGTCTTTTTCACTAAGTCGCCGTAGAAGTTCACCCTGATGAAAAAGCGACCTTCACAGGCGACAGAAAAAAATATGGCCAGAATCCGATGTCGCGCCAATGCAAAGGTGACATTGGCAAAGTACGGACAACCTATATCAGATGGATGCGATGGTTGGCCAACCGTTTGGCGACTTCTCTTGCTGCTTGGGATAGGACTCTAGGATAACACAGCAAATACTTGGCCGCTTTTATTTTCCGCAAATGTTTGATCATTTGTCAGTCTATGCATTCTTATGGATATAAATGCAGTGACTTAAATCAATAAAATTCGGTATGTTATCTTGTGACTGCAACTGTAGTTTCGTGTCAAATTTTGGTAACAATCGGTCGGTAAAAAGGGGTCCAAAATACTAATTCCCTAGATATATTTAGTAAAGATACTAGATTCATGTCAAAGATCCGTATTTCGTAACTGCCGTTCACCAGCTGTATGCAGCCTTACCCTAAGTCCATAATTTTATGCAGATGAAAGGATATAGATATTTATTGGAGAATATATATATCATGCCTTACTACTTTATCGGATAATTTCCAACCATAGCCTTTGTGTGTAGTATGTTCCTTATTATACATCAATAAATGTAATCATAAATTATACTTTCTTATTTGGGGAGAAATTTCCAGAACGTATTTAATGAAAAATAAAGTCATCCAAACCTCCAAGTCCTAGATATCAACATGAATATGTTTCAACTTTGATTCGTATGCCTTGGATTCCATTAGATTGCTCGCATCTTCTTAATTTAACACAAGACAATTTACAGAAGGATGACTATTTTTAAAAATATCATCATGTTAGAAAGTTTTATTTACTTTATTTTATCAATATTTCTAACAAATTTTACAAATTTATATTAAAATAATGAAAAATGTAAGATTCATTTAACATGAAAAGAGTAAGTCTGGAGAATCGGCAGAAAAAGTAAATAGTTTTTGAATTAAATGTTATATTGTGAAAGCAGATTCCAGAATTAAACAGAATGCTGAATATTTCATCAGCCCTGGTAAAAATTTGTTACATCGACTTACATATAATAATTTTTGTAAAAAAAAAAGATTAAAATAAAAAAATATATATAAATGATATTGCCATCAATGTAAAGCAAATTAATTGGATGTTAATGTACGTAAAATTGATTTTGTCAATGAAACGTTTATCTTTCGATTAGTTTTTAATTCATTAAATATCAAATTAAAATTTTGAAAATCCTTTCTTACGGAACACCTACTATCCAAGAAATAATTACGCACCAAATTTGGTAGGTCTAAGTTCAACGGTCTATCCTGTACATCCTCTTGAACAATTTTTTCCCCCATCATTCGCTATGCAATTTGCTGGAAGAACGCCAAGCTAAAAACATCATAATGCTCAATTCCTTTGAAATATCAATAATGGGCTAACATATGAATCCTCTGAACGATTTAAGTTCATTAACCAATTATTCACTGAGTCGCCAATATCAGCATGAGATTTTAAAACAGAAGCACTCAGTTGGTTGATGTTTCCTAAGATTAGTTAAATTTCCCTTAAGTAACAATAGCGAGACTCTCTTGTTTGAAATGTGAATTTTGTAGGTTTCTTTAATTATATTAACGTCCCGATTTAAAGCAACACTAGAGCTATTTTGGGACGTACTTCATAATTATGAACCGCGGGCAAACGACGAGGATGACACCTGAGTTGGCACCGCCTCCCCAAACTTCCATACCACACCAGTGAGAGGACATTAGGTCCCGAAGGATTTAACTTACACCAGACCCAATTACACGACATTATATGACCCGATTACACGGTTCTTAGGTGGAATCGGTCTGAACCCCTCCTGTTTCGAACCTGAGATCTTACCACCAGTCCACCGTGGCCCACTGAATTTTGTAGTATAATTAAATATGAACTATTTTGAGAATGACTGCAATAACAAATATTAAATAATTGGGTCATAATTGCTTATTGGGAAAGTTACACTTTTATCCAAATGAAATTTTAAAATTTGATCAAAGTTTCCTGCCTTCCTCGATCAAACCTTATTACGCACTGTCGTTTGAGTTGTCATCAAATACATAAAATTGTATACATTTAAAATAATGCTTAATCATACAAAAAAAAATTCCAGCAAATCAGAAATTGAAATGAGTTGCCTTTATGTCTAGATTTAATAAAATACATATAATCCACATATAAGAGCAATGAAGCATTGAAATATCTAGAAGGAGAAAAGAACAAACGTTCTATCAAAATCAAATATTTAAAACAAACGTACTATCAAAAATCTTTATAAATATTGTTTGTATACTGTGAAAAATTTTCCGTATCGTTTGGCAATAATTCGTCTCATTGGAATCCTCTTTCTAGCTTCAGTATTAATGGTAAGCACCATTGGCACTTCCTCAAACTAAAACGATAGTAGGGAACGATAGAAAAAAAAATCTTTTCTCTGCAACTGCGTATGAGAATAGATGGAAATGGTTCCTCATGAGAACTCCATTCGTTCGAGTTGTTACTTTCCCCATTGCGCAGAGTGACAAAATTTCAGGTGTCGTCCTCGTCATCTGACCGCGGTTCAGAATTATGAATTCCGTCCCCAAATAGCCCTAGTGCTGCTTTAAAAATGACAGGACGTTCATATAACTAAACTAAACTAAGTAACAAAATTTTCACTTCGCAAAAAATAGAATAGGGAACTGAATTTTATAGCTCGGTGTTTCCTTGCGTTTTATTAGAAGATCGGAAATGTTTCACATCAAATTATTTTCGAATATGGATAGATTTAGAAATGAAATGGAATGTTAGAAATCAAAGAATGAAGTGAATTGAAAACTCATTTTCAAGTTCTGGAATTATTTCTCAGCAAATAAGGTTGTTCTAAAATATTTAGTGCAAAAATAGTTCGGAATTCTGAAGCAATAATAATATACCTCATTCGAATGATATCTTCAATTCTACGGTATTTATGAGGAAACGAAAATGTTCCCTTTGACTTGGATATTCAAATATAGGAATGAGATCGAGATTTTCATTCTTCCACGCCTAAACAAATTTATTCTAATTATCTCGTTCACAAGATGAAATGATTGAAAGGTTATTATGTATGTATATTTAAAGAAAAATGCAGAACTGATCCATCTGAATGAAACGAAGATATAAGAATGAAAATGCAATATGAAAAAATAACGAGAAGATTTTAAATGATCAATAGAAAAAAATAATAGGATTTATCTTCTTAGATGTTGTGAGTTGCGAAAGTGAGTTGGCCAGCTGTTTACGGTGCTCCAAGTGACTACTGAGAGTGTTGCCTGGGGAATCATAGACTGACTGCTCCGACCCGCCCGAAGGCACATGGAAAAACTTGAATGACCGGACAGCCGCAACAGCAACACTGGGGGGAACTGTGGCTGAGGATCATCACCGACCACGGTACAACCTTTCCCTAAGAAAGTTCGTCCCGTCATTGCTAGGAGGTAGCCATCCTACTCTTTCGTATACCCACAAGAGTGGAGAGAACCAACCACCATGCCGGAAGTTTCTCATCATCAATGACGAGGAGCCCCATCCCGTGGAACGGGGAAGATAGGTAAAGCTGTTGATTTTCTTTTAAAGATGAAGGCACCGACAAGAAGTAAGACGAAAATTATATTTAAAATAAAATGATACAAATTTTGGACAATATGTGCATAAATAATGAAATAAAATAAGTAACTTTTCATATAAAAGGTGAAAATAAGAATTTTCATATAAAAGGTAGCTGAAAAAAAATTCAAAAGAAAAGTGCTAAAATTTTCTTATACCTTGTTCTATCTTATAGAATGTAGCATTTCATGTGCAACGATTTTCCCATCACCCAATTTATGGACAGAATACCAATATAAAAATATTTTTTGGTATAAAACTCTAATATAAATAAAAATCAAATTCTTAGTATTATTATGCTATAGATTCGAAAAACTTGTTCAGGAAAGTCGAAGTACGAAGATGGCAAATCGCAATATTCATCATAAATGCATATTTACTTATACATCATCCCGATAAGATGACATGAATTAATAAGGTGCCATATATCTTCCTGACAGCTAATTGATATTCTTTCCCAGAATGTTAAGAACTTACATGGTAATTTGATTTTATCATCCCAGAAGTACGCTTGGCTTTGTGCCATGCATTTCAGAGTCGGTAAAGAAAACGATAATTCTGAAAATATGATATTATTTCATTGGAATGAAATATTATTCCAGAAAAGAGGAATAATGTTTTAAGGGTTTATTTCTTTTCTGAGTAGAACATGGTTAGGGTAGTTTTCAGCTATTATCTGGCACAGAACATCTATTCAAACTCACTTTTTTCTAAACAGAAATCTGTAAAATATTTAAATTTATAGATAAACTTTTCATTATTTTAAATATAGATTTTGATTTTAATGTTTTTTCTCTATATATTTGAGGGGAAAAGATAATATTTCTCAGATACTTAGCATGAGATAAATTAGTACTCCATTATAACAATTGTGATAAAAATATTTTTTTTTTAATCCTTTAGATTTCATTAGGAATAAATGCAATTTCAGCGTATGGATTGGAAATAATTGATAATGTATAAATTTGATACATTTCGTATTGAGTTTTAACACATTGTGTACAGGTCTCGTTTTTAGCAGGCCGAACGTTTTGATCGGGTCACGAAGTATCTCGTCTTCATGTTTTTCGGCTAAATAGATGTATAACCAACTAAAGGTATATATTTAACATATTAAGGACCGCAAAGAAATCTGTAAGACATACGCCTAAGACAACACGTTTCTGGACAAACTTATACGTTCTAAAATAGCAATAACTTTGTTATTTATGAAGCAATAACAGACGGGACACACAACACGAGGAAACTCGTGAGTGGTCCGTAACAGATCGGACGCGAAACACGAAATATTCGTGAGCGGTTCTTAACGTCTTAAAACAAGATACTGCTGCAAAGCGGGCTAAACACTATTGCACAACGGAATACGCTTTACAAATATCACATTCTAAAGCATTATTCAAGTCTGTGAAATAACTAATAGTTAAAATGTAAAAAATCTTATATTATAAATACATATATAAAATATATAATAATATTTAAGAATACTTTATGTAAATATAATACCAAATACTTATTAAAAATGTGCATCATACATGCATCCTTTTTGCTTGCAAAGCATGCGCTCAAAAACGGGGGGGGGGAGAAAGAACCCGTTGAGCCCTCGAACGCAATGTACGGCACTCTGACAAAACTGTGTGTGTTTAACAGTTCACCTGCTTCATGAGGAAGAATTTCTTCCACGAATTTCTAGTATATTAATATAATAGAGCACATTTCAGATCTATGTTAAAATGATGAAAATTGAACTTCTTTTCTACTGATCGCGTCCAAAATTTCACACAGATTTGGAAAAAGACTATATTTACAAGAAAAAAGGTTAAATACTATTTTTTATTGGTTAAATCATTGCATTTTCAAGTTTCATGGACTGGCAAATCTGCAAACAAAGAGAAGACCATTTCTTTCACTGAATCTGGAGCAGAACTATAAATCTAGCTATAAATTTATGCACTTACTTACATTTATCTAATATTTTTTAATTATTGAGCTCACATGGATATGGACGATGACCATAGAGATTTCCTACAAAAGATGTAGTTAGTGAGAAGGACCGAATATCATGCATGTAGCACGAAACATTTCTGGATTGGACATTTAGACAAACATAACTCCATAAAATGTCTTGTGGTCACAAAGAAATCTAAAACTCAAAAATTCATTAAAATATCAAGGTTGAGTTTTCACTATTGCAATGCTTTTTCTTTGAGCCCATCATGTAAGACATAATAAAAATGCAGACAATGTAAAAATTTTGCAAGAATATTTTATCTAGAACAAATCAGTTCAAAGTACTGAGTGATTCCAATAAATGAATGCGTATTCGCTTACTTAAGAAAAAAACTTACAAGAAGAATGACAATCTCGGTGATATAGCACTCCAGATTTTTATAAAAATAAATCAGTCTTTAAGTCATCGCTTTGATGAGTGCACTAAAAAGAGAAAATGATTTTTCATTTATCAAAATGATAGACATCCAAACGAAACCATAGAAGTGTCAAAAGACTGATACAAATACTTCAATAAAATCAAAATTTTAACCACATCCCTAAAAGAGAATATTCGTGTGCTTCATAAATATGGCTTAGGACTGCCAAATGTGGTGCACGCATACTTTGGAAGTAGGAAGTATGTGTCTAGGAGCGATCATTTTTTTAAAATTTTAATTCATTTAAAAATAAAGCCTGATTTTGTCATTTTTTCGCAATAACTACCAAAAATATTATCGCTCAAAAATTATTTTTACATTGCTTTGAAATTTAAAATATTACTTTTTTAATGACTCTCATTTATTTTTCGTATAATTTTTGTTCTCAAATGTAACAATTTTTAAAATGTGTCTTTTGACTCATTTTTTCAACGCTATGTTACTGTGAAATACAAACCCTTTTCATTGCTTCGTCAGATCTTTGGTCACATAATTTTCATCCAATGTTTAAAAAAAAGGAATCAAGTTAATAAGTTTACAAGACAAATAAAAAAACTCAAGTTTATAGTGCCACGAAAGGTGAATGTAGATGAAACGTATAGCTATAATTCAATAGCATTATACTCCATTAAGGAGTTGAATTTAGACGATATATAGAATAAGTGTTAGGCTATTAAAATAACCCGATTATAATGTGCGTTACAAATGGATGCTTAAAGCTACTTCCTGAAGAAAGCATGAACATCAAAGCTATGAATAAAAGATTTCATAGAAATGAAACACGTTCAGTTCCAGACGAACGACTGATCGTTAAAATGGGCTCACTCATAATGCCATTTGATATATGTTTGGGTAATCTCTTTGCGTGATATTCGGTAAAGTGTCATTTCTTCATAATAAATCTTCAATCTTTCGTGTTTTTACGATTTTGCTTCTATATTCATGTTTTTAGTTAAATTAATATATATATGTATATCCCCACATTTCAGCACATCAAAGATGCGCGTTTTTAAAAACTTTTTATTTTAGTGTTTAATATATAATAATCTTTCAATAATATAATCAAATTTTAATTTAAATAATTGACTAAATTAAATTCAGAAAGTGTTAAAATATATATATATATATATATATATATATATATATTTTTGCCATAAAGAACATACAACTGTGTAAATGTATTCGGACATTTTAGACGATGAATGAAAAGTCCTTTACAAAATTCCATTGACGTAAAAATGAGTAAAAAAGTTACAATATTTAATAATCGAAAAAATTTCAAAAACTATTAAACAAAAAGTTCACATTGTAATCATAATCCAAATGAAAATATCATATTCATTAATGACGAATCGGAAGCAGAATTAGCTCTTGTTATTAACAACCCAACTCACCATTTCCATAAGCATACAAATGTAAACTAATGCGTGTCGAGTAAAGAATTTAAGTAAAGATTATTTTTCCTAAAATGTCTTTGTATTTCTTTTTTGGCCAGATTTCTCTTCGTAAAATCTCGTCAGATAATCTCTTCGTAAAATCCTGACTTATATATCCGTCATATATATATATATATACACTGGTGTGCAAAACTTAAGCAACAGGCATATTTTTTGCCATAACTTCATGAGAAATCATCTGAGAGACATGAAATTCAGAAATGAGATACAGCATTTTGTTCTGAAAGAATGACAAAAGCATAGTTGCGCAGAAATGAATACGATGCATACAGTATGGAATCAAACAAAAAAAGGCTTTATTGAACTCATAGTATCGTTACACATGATTGTCTGTCTAAGAGGAAGAACAACAAGCAGATGTTCCTTAGTATGGGATATGCCCTCCCCTTACTGCAATGGTTGCTTCGCACCGTCTCCCCATACTCAGCACCAGATTGTCCAACAGTTCTTGAGGTAAGAGTGCCCATTCCTCAATCAGCATCTGTTTAAGTTGTCGGGTGTTCCCAGGAGGATGTAATCGTGCCGCAAGGCGTCTCCACAAAGCATCCCACACATGTTCTATCGGATTTAAATCAGGGGAGCACGCCGATCAATCCTTTCAAGTGATATCTTCACTTTCCAGGAGCTCCTCAGCAGCATGAGTCCTGTGTGGCCGTTCATTGTCATCCATAAAAACGAAGTCTGATCCAATAGCACCTCGGAACAGACGCACATGGGGAAGGATCACCTCCTGACAATAGCGATCTCCAGTTACAAAACCTCTGTCGAAAACGTGGAGCTCAGTCCGCCCGTTCATCATAATGCCTCCCCAGACGACAACTCCAGGACCACCGAAACGGTCTCTTTCCGTGATGTTACTGGGATGAAACCGTGTCCCGACCTCTCTTTAAATCAACTGGCGCTGGGAATCGCTTGTGGCACTAAAACGACTCTCATCTGTAAAGAGGACACGATACCATTGATGAGATGTCTAGTTTTTGCGCTCCCTGCACCACTCTAAACGGTGCCGTCGGTGGGAAACTGTCAAAGGGATGCAGTGTTCAGGACGGCGGGCGAATAGGTCACCTTTGTGAAGGCGTCTGGACACAGTAAAACGTGACGTCGTCCCGTTGCTGCAGACAGTTGCTGAGCAATGGCGCTTGCTGACTTGTTTCGGGTTCTTTTCGCCTGCAGGACGATATGTAGGTCATCCACTGCAGTTGTTTTCCTGGGGCGGCCACCACCAACCTTTCTCACAGCTGTACCTGTGGTTTGGAAGGCTTTCCAAGCGCGCGAAACGACACTTTTGTTGATTCCGAACTCTTCAGCTACACTGGTCACACTACGCCTCTCCTCCAGCTTTCCGATCATTCTTCCACGTGTGAAATCATCCAGGTGATTTCTGCTAGCCATATTTCACGAATTAACTCACGTGCACTTGCAGCGAATGTCTTTAATTGCGTCTCAGTCCTTCCTTTTATTGTAGTGTTGAGCTGCGCGCGCCTTCCGGACGTGTTTTGCGTACGCTCACGTCGCCTGTGACGTTTTGTTCCTGATATTTGCATACGCATGATCTTTCTCTTGAATTACGTGTTCATTGTACTCATCGCAAGAACTCCTTTTCTGCAATTTCATGGCTATCTGCTTAAAATTTGCATTGTTGCTTAAGTTTTGCACACCAGTGTATATATATATATATATATATATATATATATATATTAAATCGGCCTTTAAATCGGTCTCGGGTCAAATGTTTTTCGCTCATTTGGTATAAAAATTCGCCACCTGGTATGCTCTCCTTTTCAGCTGAAAGATATTCCAAATTATAGGATTCTTCCCCAAATATTTATCGCCTCATTTCAAAACGGGGCGTTGATATAATTAACTAAACTGTTTATTTCTTTTCTCTGCTCGTATCGTCCATTCTCTCAAATTCTGAAAATCATACGAATGAGATATAAAATTCTGATACCCATAGGGTTTGTTTCCCGCTGTCATTTCATTCATGATGATTTGATTTTGTTACTTCGGAAGAAAAACTTTATTGTCTTGAGTACCTAAAAATGCATGTAAGAAATTTCGCGATTTTTTTTTTCATTTGATTCATGCTAATATTTTTTTAATAAGTACTAGAACATTTTAACTATGGTTTATAAGAATCAATTAAAAGACATTTTTTTTCACTCCTTAAGCGCTCTTTTTTCTCATTGCTTAAATTGCTAAAGTGGGACTCCAATGAAAAAATGTTGGCAGTTGTTTTGTGCTACTTACTACTGAATAAGTCCAGGAATCAAAATGGATAAAATTATTCCTATGAAAATGTTCCATCACACTTATTGTATTTTTTATAATCTATACCAGTAACATTATTTTAAATTATTGAACATGCAACTTAGCACAAAGAGTTATTCATGTCTACTATTTTGAATTTAACTCAACTGTCATTATCAAATAAGATGACTGCCGAATTAAGAAAAGATTAGAGGAGGCTCGGTAAAAAAGTATATAAAAAAACCTATTGATATTGTTAAAAATATTCAAAACTACGCTATTTGTAATAAATATAACAAAATGTTATTCAAAACACAAGCAGTAACATATAATTTATATCTTTCCAAACGGCTGACTTCGGCATGTAATAGCTTGATTTTTTTTTATAATAATTCCCACTTATTCTTCTGAAAGGCACCAGAATTTCATGGTTGCCAAACTGGCAAAGCACAGGATTATAGAGAGACCAGTGCACAAAAATTCAATAATAATTTTTTAAAAAGTAATCAGAGATGGACAGCAGAAAAATACAAAAAGAGCATGTTGGTATATGTTAGTTGTTGAGAAAAAAAAATAATGATAACGAGAAAAATAAGATAAAAGGCACAATTACACAATAAATTATGCATTTGATTATTGAAACAGAATAACGGAAATATTTTTTACCATCAAATATAGCTAAAAAACTCTATTTATATGAAAAGCAATATTTTTAAACTTTAATACAATAAAGAATTTTGCTAATGTTTAATTACAAAACAAATCGTCATGAAATTGACAGTCTGAAGATAATGAAGACACTAAATTTTACATTGCAGAAATATGAAAAACTTGGTTATGCTTATCATCTAACCCTAGTTCTACACTATCCTAATTTGTACAGTGATTTCACATCCTTTTACCTCTTTTAGCATGCACGATGGATCTCGATGTAAATGTGGCATGCATATCTTAAGCAGGAGCACAATGCATTTAAATAGAATTTTTTAAGAACTGAATGCTTATTTATGATTCGAACATAATTCTAAATGAAGGGAAGAATATTTGTGATTTGGCCTTTCTTTTTTTTATTCAAATTATTGTGAAGCCAGGTACCTCACTTCCCGCCATTGAACAGCGTCTCTGGCGAAGGAAACGAGTGATAATCGCCTAGACGTGGCGATGTGAAGACGAACTATTACTACGTGTTGTTTAAAAGACGAACTTTTGTGTTAGCTCTGAACCTGATTATCGTAGTCTAATCCTGTAAAGTTGTCATCTTCAATTTGTTCATCATAATTTGTAAATCATCATTAACATAACTATATTGTCAGTCATTAAATTCTCAAATATCAACTAACACAAATTTATTATTGCTTGGCTATCACCCCCAAATTATTTTAAAATTGTGGTATTAAAATTTAAATAAGCTTTTATTGCTAAAAACAGAATATTGCTTCCATTAGTAAAATAATCAGAGGAGAAAAATAATCAACATTCATTTTACTTTCTTGGAAGTTCTTTATCATATTAACAACCGACTCAGTATCATAAATAAACCGCCTGAAACCGATAAAAGGATCAAAAATGAATAAATAAAAAAAATTTATTCATTCAATTCAATTTTTATTCATTTTCATCACTATTTATTCTGTTTTTGCCATAAGTTGATATTAAGATTGAGTATTTTATATTATCTAAAATGATTTAAGATTTCTGTTCAAGAAGACAATTAACAGGAAGTGCAAATAGAGTTTAAAACCTAAGAAATAGCATAAAAAACAATTAATTCTTTTAATTAAAAAAATACGTGAAAGAAATCAAAAGAAACGAGGTTTTATTCTTTTTTTTTCCATCAGCATGATGATACGTAGTCTTATTCTTACACTTGACATTAATTGCGCAGGCGCAAAGAATTTAGTGCCTCTTTTATCTCCTTTTTGCTTTCTTTACGTCCAGTTAAGAGCACGAAATAAGACATGAATAAATGAAATACGCACCGAAACTTAATTTTCCATCGCTAATAAGATGTGATAAATTTCAATTAACATCCGCGTTTGAAATTAAGCCTTTGCGTCATTTGAATGTCAGATCAGCATTTTTGGAATAACTTTTGATATATCGCTTGATTACCGGAAGTGGAGATTTTAATGCAATTTGAATTGAAACCCGACTAGTTCTTAAGACCTTGGCTTTACGCCTTGACATAAAAATATCGCAATTCTTCAAATATAAATACTGTTTATCTTTAAGATAGATGGAAAGAAGAATTATTTTATGAATCTGTCATGCATGTAATTGTTTATTCTGCAGATGATATTGGATACTGAATCGTCAATATCATCTACAGGTGATACGGCCGCTTCAGGTTCCAAATTTGACACAGTTAGTTTCAGTTTAATTGGAACTTAAACAAAACAAAACATCTTCTTGGTACGTTAATAAGAAAACTGTTTTTAAAAATTGTCTTTTTATAAAAACTATTTAAGCAATAAAAGAGATCAACTAAAAAGGCAATATTTTCCGGGTGAAAATCACTTCTTTCTGAGCATTCCTTTCTTTTATTCTTTGCATGAAATCATTTTTATATTCTTCAGATCATTACTATCTTCCAAGTAGCGAGTACAGTTTACTCCCGAGTGTCCGGTTCGCGACTCTGTTACCATCCTGTTTAGTTTTCTTTCATCGTCTTGAAATGAGGAAGGCAAGGCGTTGCATTGCCAAGGCATTGTATATGCTTCCTGCCCTTAAGTTGGGCATTACAGTATTTATGTTAAAATGGGAACAGTTTATATCCTTTCACTTACTTTTTCCTCTGAAAAATTTTTGAAACGCGCAGTGCAGAATATAAACATATATAAACTAGCAATACAGAGCCTTCTATTTTAACTCGACACGTTACCGGCAACTTCTTCTCTGATTCAACAGGCCTCGGCTGCTTTCATATTGAGATAAATGGAGGACTTAGTACTCAATAAGAAGTGAGAAAATACGTATACGTATTATAACAGTGAGCTTTGGTATAAAAACTTTGTCTTCTGATATTGGAGAGCAAAGAAATGAGTTCATAGAACTCCGGCCTATCCAGCTTTTTTGTTTTCTGGCCTACCCTTCAGCCACATTAGACCGGATACACGGAAGTCTACTGTAGTTGAGAAGTGAAAGACCTAATTTACATAAGTGAGTAATAAAGGAATAAAAAGTTATAGAAAACATGCAAGAATTCTTACAAAATAACTTTCACTATGTACTGAAAGGCTCTCAGCTGGTGGTAAATCGTTAGCTGTAGAAGGAAGTGCGTCCAGCTTCGAAATCCTGTTACACATAGCATCCGGCATATAAATGGACTTGGTGCAAGTTAAAACGGATTAGAGATGTAGCATTAGAAATGTAGAGATGGAATTGTCTGTACAGAATTTCCCTCGTCGTCTGATGAGAGTTAAAAATGAGGAGATAGTCTCAAAATAACATTTAAGCTGCTTCGATTTGGAACCGTAATATGACGGGCAACGTAACCCTTAAATGCATATTGTTGCCAACTGTCTGCATCCAATCCCACTTCATTTTATTCAAAATCCCGTTGATAACCATAGATAATAAATCATGTATGAAAAGTGGGTAATTTTTTTTTTTTTTTTTTTTTTTTTACATTTGAGTGTGGTGGGTGATGAAGTTTATCCTGTTACCTGAAGAAATAATTTCTAATGTCGAGTTCCCTATAAAGGAGCGATTTATCTAATCTAATTGTTAAAAAATGATTTATTTAAAATTTTTGTTCTCATCTGCTGTCAGGTAAGCTATCAATGTTTGATGTTGTATTTGAAAATTATCAGATGTACAAGCTAGATTTTTGAGAAATTCTAGTGTTGCTAAATGCCTAAATATAACTTTTTTCAAAATAAATATACCATATTATTATCTTGATTTTTTTAAAAAATTTAATGCTTAACTTAGGACTATTTTCCTATAACAAGCGATTTTTTTTAATTCAAAACAAATAATCGTGCCTTTAAGGGTTCATTTCCCTTGATTACGCGTCAATTGATAATTATTTAAAATTTGGCAGTCCTTGAGTGTCACATAAATTTCAAAACTGCATCAACAATCGTCAAAGAAGTCTTTCTCGATCCAATGAATTCTCGTGCAAATCTTTCGGGGGTTTCGAAACCGTGGGGGATCTGGAAGGATTCCGACGGGTGAAAGAAGACCTCTGCAGTTATTCAAAAAACATATTTCACGGACTCGAAAACAAATAGCCAAAGGCAGGAAATCGGTGTACATCTCCGGGACACCCGATGAGATGCAATATTTTTCCAAATGAGTTGAAATAATCAATCATCAAATGCCTCTTAATTTCGTTATAAGAGGCGGCCAGCGTAACAAGAGCTCAAGAAAACTGCTCTTTATTTTTGCTCGCCTAATTGGGAGAGTCATTAAAAAAGACGTGCAATAAATATAAACCCGCCCTCGTCCCATAAGAAACACATACTCACCTTCATGAATTTGCAGCGATAATCGTATATTAGAAACGTGACGGCTGAATATATCCCTTTATTATGAGCGCCGCATCCCTTTATTTATGGCGCTGTTCCGAGGATGGAGGAGGGCCCATAAAACAGCCAGGAAAGAAGTGGATTCGGTTCAATTTGACAAAATGAAAGTCATGTGTATGTAAATAGACTCGGACGGGGCCGGAGCCGTTCATTTTGAGCCATTTCCTAGAACATAAACGCATTAAGGGAGAAGTTTTTGACCCTAGAAAAAAAATGACAATCCTTGTTTCTTTTAATGGTAAAGACTGGACATTTTGTTTCATGGCTTATTCGGTCACAAAATGCAATAATATCATTTCTCAGTAATCCTCTTCCGAGAGCGTGATATTTATTGCTTGTCGTTCAAAGCTTCATATTTGTAATCTTTCTAGTAGAAATATATGTTTCGGGTTCATTTTGGAAGTATCCAATAAGAAAAAAAATTTTTAATAGTTCATCTGCGATTGTTAGTTTCAGCTGAACTATTATATACAGAAATTGCATATTTTTATCACAAAGTTTTTATTTTTAATCTTTTTATGAGCATTATCTGTAAAAAAGTTAAAAGATAATACTTACTGACAGAGTTTTGAAAAAGAATGGAGTGAAATGTCACGGGAGAAATGCATCAAATGCGCTGGGACATTTTAATTTTGAAATCCATTGCGCAGTTCATATTTGGAGGTTAAAGAATACAATGCAGTACACGGCAAGACAATATGAGATATTAAGTTATATAATACTTTTATCATGTAACTTTGAAATGTAATAAAATATTTTATTATATCATAAAATGCTTCTCCAATGAAATGCTCTTACTTTACGCAAATATTATGTTTATAAAGAAAGAATTTTGCAATCGATTTTTCACAGTAGAATATTTTCAGAACTCTTATATTATTTTTAACTAAAAATCTGCTTCGTAGAGATCGATTCATCTAGAAATTAATTTGAGAATTATTAATTTTTAGATTCCATAATATTTGCAATCATAATTGAATAAACATATTAAAAAGTTAAAAAAATAATAATCTAATATATAAAAATGAATTTTTGTCAGTTTGTATTTTGTGCGCGGCCGTACTGTTCATCCGATTTCAATAAATCTTTGCCAACTTATTGCTTGCATTTGTGCGAAGGTTATAGGCATAATTCAGTTATTATATATATAAAAATGAATTTTTGTCAGCTCGTATTTTATGCGCTGACTTACCATTCATTGCATGGCGACACATCTTTGCCAACTTATTGCTTTAAACCGAGAAAATGGGTATTTTTCGCATGGCCAGTTGTATGTTGGATGCTCACGATTCGAAAAGCCACGAAATTTATTTGTTTTTGTCGAAGACGGAAAGACAAAAAATCTTATCTGACCTGAAGTATACTTAAATAATTATGTCAAAAAATTAGAATAAATATTATATATATAATATTACATATATATATTATGTATATGAATATATTCTTGAATATTCATTGAAAGTTGAGAAACATTATAAATTTAATTAAATTCCAATTTACTTAGTTTCTATCAAAATTCACGCTTTTACGATTTTGTTTTCGTATCGATATTTTTGCTCAAAAATTAATTAATTAAGGAATTAAGAATATTATGAAAAAAGAATCATTTAGAAATTTATTCTTAAAAAAAGGAAATCATTAATGCGAAAGCGAATTTTTTATTATTTAGTAGAATATTAAATATATAGATTTTGCAGAAATTAAAACAATTATTCTTATAAATACAGAATATGAATACAAGATAAAAAAAATAGACGATGAAATTGTGTATAAAATTTAAAAGTATAAATGTTTTCTTTGAGAAAGCCTTCTGATTTTACATAGTGGATTGCTTGTGGTATTGCTATAGTTCAAGGATTTGGATTTGGTTTTCGTACCTATTTTAAATCTGCAATGCATATCTTAAAAAAAGAAAAAGAAAAAAAAGGACCAGATCTAGAAAATAATAAATATAATTTTTTCAAAAACACTCTTTTATCTTAAATTAAATTTTTATCGAAATTCCTGAGTTCAAAAATAATAAAAATCGTTAAAAGTACAACAGAAAAAAATATAAGAAGAATAAAAAGCCACAATGAATTTCTTAAGAAACAAAAAGTTGGTAATCATTCATTGTATAAAAATTAAAACGCGTTATAAATGTGATTAAAATTGTTGTTTACCATCAGCATTTATTCCTGTCCCTCATGGTTTTACGAATTTTGTTTTGACCTTCAAATTTTTGATAAAAATATGTTTTACTTTTTCATACACTGATAAACGAGTCTTTTAATATATTTATTATCTCTGTTTTCTTTCTATAAAAGATTACTGTAATATTTTGAGTATATATCAGCCATTTTTGCTGATTAATTTCTGAGTTTGAGCCATCGAAGCCATTGAGAAATAATATTCTGATGCGCTTTCATAACTGGGATAAAATGATAGTCAAAGAATTTTTGAACTGCTTTCTGAATATTTAGCCTATGAAAGAATCAAATGTGTGGTATTTTTTAAGTTCATGTATTTTTATTTCTATTATTCCTTCAAATATATGCTAAAAAGAATCTCAAATAATTAATGAATGAGAGAGATGGATATGGCTCCGTAGGGATAATACTCCGTAATGAGTATGGATATGGCTTATATAATGCCTCTAAATTTTTAAGTTGCGACGTGGCATTTAATATTATTTGAAACAACTTAAGCTAAATAAATACACATCTTAAAATTAATTCGAAAATTTATTTAAATTTTCATTACTTCTTTGTTTTATGTAAGGAATCTAATCATCAATTTTCTAGTGTGCTGAGGCAGATGATGTTAAAAAGTATTTCTAGAAATCTTCCATTTCATTTGGCTACTGTTAAAAAAACCAGTTCTATTGGACCATTCTAATTTTGTTTCACAACACCTCGGGTATTCTTTAATTATCACATATTTTAATTTTTGATTTTATTTTCGTCTAGACATAGTAATAATAAACAAGTAAGATAGGGTTTAAAAATAAATACACCTGCTAAAATCGCCAATTTCAACATAGCAAAATTTCTGCAAATTTTTGGCTTATTCAGAATATTTAATCATTCGACCCGAAGCCAAACCAGCTTACAACACGTATACTTTTTGAAAATGCAGTGTAATAATAAATATCATAAAGTTGAAATATGTCAATTCGCTAAATTGATGAGTCCTTTAAAAATGGTGACTTTTTAAAAAAATTCACTCACTTAAGGCGATCAAAATTTCCGAACTTAAATCCTGGAAGCTGTCTAAGGGAAAGACAAAGATAGAAAGAAGTTCAGATGAATAAACACAGCGGAATTAAAAATTCAGAAAAGATGAAAAAATTAAGTATTTAATAAAACCAAAGAAATAAAGACTCAGAAATAACATATTTTGCTTATTTAGTTTTCCTTTAGATCGACATTATCCTGCATATAGCATAAAATTAATTAGGGAATTTTTCAGAGACAATTTCTTTTTAAACCATACTTAATTTTTGAAGTACGATTTATTGTTGGGAAAAAAAGACCGTAATACTCTCGGAATAATTCAAATTTTGAAAAAATTTTCAACAAGTACAATTCAAGAATTCATTTTATACTGTTACAAATCTGTAATGTTGCTTCCCCAGCACGCTTAGTTCAATCACTGGAAAGATTTTATTTTGTTGGATGCTGATACGATGTCAAATCAGTGATCTCAGGGCTTGGCGACAAAATAGATAATACTAAAATCTTCAAGAATTTTGGCGATAGAACTAATAGAAGCTGAGATATACTTTATTTTCCAGAACCTTCTCTGCCCTGCTCCGGGAACTATAAAAGGTCAGTAATCCAAGCCGAAGACAGTCGTGTATAGAGCCGTCGAGTGATTTAGAGTCGCCTAGCGAGTCAACGGCGGAATACTTGGATCAGTCCGGTGAAGCGCAAGCGTTGTGGGGATTGCTGAATTGAGCTGTGTGCCGAATCCTGGAATTTATTATAGAAGCAGCATCGAGTAGTGCGTGGAGTAGCTAGTCGTGTTGTAGTGAATCGATAATTGGATACTGCTAAAGCGAGGAGACAGTGGAGAATTGCAGACGTCTGGAGAGACCGTAGAGAGTAGCTACGTAGATTCCCTCCTGCTGAATTCTGTCTGGCCTCTTTGTGTGCTGTGATTGTTGTTAGCTACTGATTACTGCTTGTGGGGATCTTTTTGTACTAAATGTGCTGCTGTGTGTTACTTGTGCACGTCTCGGCTGTATATTTGTAGTCTGTGTATTCGTGTCAATAAAAGACATCGTTTTTTCCTGAGGACTTTTGATTGTGTTTCACCATAAACCAACTACAAGCGAACATGTTGACTTTACGCACTTATTGGAGGAAGTTCCGTAACAATAAGAAAAAAATAATTTCCTGATGCTTAAAGGAAACTATTAAACTTAAATCCAGTAAAGAGTTATATTTAGAGAATTGCATTTCACATTTTCTGCTTTCAAACAACGCGTGTCTTGACCAACTTTCTTTCATCTTCTGATAAAAGCTTCATACTTACACTGACATTATTTAGAGAGCATTACATTATTTTTTTTCAAATAGTTTCCTTATTAGCTTCAATTGTCTTACAATCATGCGCACAGCCGCAGTTCGGTCCATGGAATAATTTTTGTCGCCTTTTCAATGAGGCTTGATTGTCATTATTTCCCAGCTGAATACGGATGTCCCTTGTCGCCCTCTCAAAATCACGTGACTCACAAAAGCCATTATTCGCTTAACACATTTCTTTCCAGGCGAAATGCTTGTTTGAAACGACTCGAAAGCTTTGACTCTCTTTCCGAACTCTCTTGATAATAAAAACAAAAATAGATTTTATTTAATTATATTTTAAAATATATTACCCGAAATCACTCTTCATCGATTTTGTAATAGTTTTATTCATTTCAGAATAAACAAAGATATTTTAAAGTTAAAATCAAGATAATTTTTCGCAAAATTTCTTTTATTTCCTTATAAATAAAATAAAAAAATTATATTCGCCAAAGGATTTAAGTACGGAATTTTTATGAATCCAAGGAAACGTTTCAAGCTACTCTGAATCCAAAGAAACTTTATTTCCTCTGTACATCAATCTTCCGATTTGTCTTTTCGTGAACATGGTCGTTCAAAATAATAATAATAATAGAGAGTTAAAAATATATCTTACAAATGGGAAGAATTAGTTTAATTTGACTTGATGATTTTTATATGAAACTGAAGATTTCTATAAAATTTTGTACGAAGTCCAATCAATAATTTTTTTTTAACTTTCAGCTCATATGCATAAGAACAGGATAATTAAAAGGCACCAAAATAAATGGGATTTTGCATATGCTTCTTGCGCAGGAATTGAAAATCTGAATTCAATTCTGACCAAGCCCGTTAATAGATTCGTGCGCACGAGGGAGTTCTCACTCGGACTCGCAACAATGAGATGAGTGAAATTTTATGCACCAAAATTGCAGATCCACATTAAATTTTAGATACACCAAGCCTACCGAAAGTGGTTAAATATGTTTACACTATTCTCCTTGTTATGCTGCAACACTAATTACCATTTAGTGTGAAAGTCGAATGAAGATCACTCCCGTTGGTTATCAGGAACATTTACTATTTTGCAAAGGAAAAAAATCTGCATTCATCACCGAATTCAGCTCTATAACCATTATAAGTTTTGAGATACACTTCCGAACTTCCAAAACAAATATTTTTATTGATTATATATATATATATTTATATATATATATAGCAGATGTTACATTACTCTACTACCTTCTCTTTTGATACAACAGATGGCGGTACCTTATTAACATCAAGGTATATTTCCCATGATCCTTCTTAGGGGTCATTATTAGATGGTATCCTAAGTAAGGGCCGTGTATTTTGTGACTTAGAAAATGATTAAATAACTGAACTGTTCCTGAAACTCGTCCATTATTTTTATCTACCTCATAATGAAGTTATAAAAAGTCCCGTCCCTCTACAATATATATTTATAGACAGCCTTTAAGTCACTTATATTGGGCCAAGTTAAAATAAAAAAATATTTTGTTACTAATTAACTTCAACAGAATTGAATTCAATATCTCGAATATTAAAAAAATATATTTAAAAGTAGTTTGAGGCAAAATGGTGGGAAAAAAAACTGCCCTGATTTGTAATCTAAAAATATGTCCTAAGAATAATGTTTTGAAATGTCAATAATATTTGAATGCGTTCAAATACGTGAAAAATGAACCTAAGGACAATGCTCTGAAATTTAAACATTTGAATATATTTGAGTACATGAAAAAAACACGAGAAAAAATCCCTAACGTGGATGCTCTGAAACTAAAATGTTTGAATTTTATGTGACTAAGTTCGAGCCAGTGACTCCTGAAAATCAAATAAAGTACGAAATTCTGAAGCCTTCATCCTCCCTGAAGTGGCAAGGTCCTAAGTAACTGCCCACTTTGATTATTTGATAATCTGGACTAATGTGACTTACAGTTGATCGATTTGCCAATTTAAGGGATGGATCACGGAGTTCTTGAACTCGAAGTTCTTAAACTCTGGTCATAACAGATGATATGGGTATTGACATGGCATTTTCATTACTTAGCAAGCAGTTGTGCATAATGAATAATGACATAAAGTAGTAAAATAAATGTTAATAATATTTCGAGTCCATCTGGCAGAAATCTGTCGGGTACTTTAGGTGTATTCAAGTTAATAAAGTAACATATAATCAGTATTATTCTCATGGCTCTAATTTTGCTTCAATCATCATGTAAATGATAGCTTAATAATTTCCTGATTTTTCTTTCTTTTCGTTGTACTAAAAATAGTACCGCACATTTGAAATAATATGAGTCAAAATTGAAGAATAAATTGCAATCTCAGTTATATATATGAGCATATTAAATATCTAGACAATTTTGTTTTTATTTTTCATGTATATGTGGCCTTACATTCACATTTAATTATATTATAATGACAGAAAATCTATTTACCTGACCCTTTGAAATTTGTTCACCGCAAATTTGTGAATGCAGTTGTTTCAGGTATAGGCGTAGAAAGTTTTCCTGCAAAACTGCGATCCAATATAGAAAGCTGATTGCTAACTGCAACGGAGGATTCTGCAGAATGAAATGACAGTTGAAATTGATGTGATTAATATATATGTATATATATAATATATTCCTTAATTATGTTAAAAAATTTCAACAATTTAGACAGTGAAATATATTCTTTTTTTCTATTTTAAAAAAAAATCAAAATTTTAGTGAATATTGTTTTTAAAGAAAGACTATGAGATAATCTTCAAAACATCTTTAAAAAAGAAGACGTCTTCTTTACCTTAATCAAAAATGAATGGACGTTTAAAATGAAATTTTTTGGTTTTCAAGATATCGTTACTGTTATGTTAAAATTTCGAACGACAATTTCGCCAGGACATTTTACTGACGCAAAGCACTTGAACTATTCAGTTACATCCGCTATCGGACTAATACATGTTCTCTATGGTTATAAAATACCACATGTCGCTAGTAATTCTAGTTATTACATCAAAATCCGTATTTTTTGCTGTGTGTTGTGTTTGACATTCGACATTTTCATATTCAACAATATCCAGATAGATCTCATTATTAAGTAATTCTTAATTTGAAAACTCTGCTGAATTAAAAACATATGGCACTCTGCTAAATTTCTATTTGTGGCACTGAAGTATGTAAAATTAATAATTTCCTTTGCCTAGAGTACCAAGTTCAGTAATATTATCATAAAGACATATCATGATGTATGTCACCATGAGTGTTTCATTTCGCAAAAGTTCCCAAATTAAAATTGTAATGTTTCATCATTCAAAAAAAAAAATGTAAAAGGAAAATAATTTAGAAAACGGCACGTGACAGCCTACACAACAATGAATTGAATAGTCCAGTTTCTCGTAATGAACACGTGATATTGAGATATTGTGCATTCGAAAAAGCAGTTGACAAAAAAAAAATCGTTAAAAATCAATCAATTTAAAAAATCAATTTGGACATTCATTGAAAGTTAAAACCAATTATATACCTTTTCAGAATCTTCTCATAATTCTTACAAAAATTCATTTTTTAAATTTATAATACAAAGTGTATTAATATAATATCAATAAAGTATAGATAATTTTAATTTCAATAAAATATCAACTTACGTTAACTAAATTGTGAAGAGACGAAACTGTATTTTTTCCATACAAAAATACTTTCATCTGGATTAGCCCTATTTTTTAATCTCAACGAAAATTTTAATCCTATCATAAATGCTTAAAACGTTTTTTATGTATATCTCGAGCCTCCTGTCACATCAATTGGTAGCATGAATAACATTAACATCTAAATCTGCTTTGTCACTTACATCATCACGTGTTTTTTTTTGTTTTTTTCTCCTTCGTTAAATCTTTATTAACATCAAATCAAGATCACTCTTTCCCATTTTTCAGCAGCAGATTACTTTTACGGAATGATTCCTTCATTTTGAAATACGGGAAAATTACCGGGCCCCGGGCCCTACGGAGATCTCCCTAGATCCTCTGAGATTTAGACTGATTGACGGCTGCGAAATGTGGCGTCAGTTTTAATTTCGAGAGCATTTCTCCCTATCTTCACACTCTAATGCTCGGAGGAGGGGATGCAAGCAAGAAAAGCCCACCACTTGCCATTGAAAACAAGACCTTTGCATCCATTTTCTAAAGCACTTAAAGGGGAGAAAACAAAAGCGCAATCGCATGCATTTGCTATTAAAACGTAGAAGATAAACGCTTTATTTTAATCAGCTTTATTTTGACAGCTTTCTTTTTTATTTCAATTTTTTTTTTCAAAACGATTTTTCAATAAAGAATTCTATTTACCAGCGTTCAGAAAAGGGTTTTATTTTAAAATTTCAAAATTACTTACGTTATGAGATGGCAGCTATCTTCTTTATAATTTTATTACATTTCTTTATTTACTTATATATTAAAAAAATTTGATTAAAAAATATTATTCACATTTGATTTTTATTCACTTGCACTCTTCCCAAAAACCATAATTTATATAATTTGAGAGCAATGAATGTCAACAATTTAAAGTTTGATGTAAATTCTCTGCAGTGGAAAAAGTGGCCCACTTTTTCAAATGAAAGAATACGCAATCGTCGTTTGAGTCACAAACACGCTTGGAAGCAATCCAAATACATTGCATTTTCTGCCTTTTAGCACAGAAACGAACGCGAGGCATTTGCCCCGGAAGCTTTCCATTCCTTTAAGGAGCACTCACTAATGGTTGATAATTCAATTTTACCTCTATTCCGAATAAATTCGATTTTAACAACTGCTCCGCTGCATGAGAGTCTGATTAATGGGGTTTTCTTTGGATTGCATCATTTTTTTGCCTTTCAGCGTAGAATAAAGCGATCCGTCAGGAAAAGAGTAATGAATTTCCTGGAAAACAGAGAGAGATTCGGAGAAACAGAAGACGATTTTTAACCTGAGCAGTAGAAATCGTCTGCTTACAGCATTTTGAGATGGAAGTTTTTTTAAAAATACACTAGAGCATGTTTTCGTAAATTTTTGTTCCTTATATATTAAATTAAAACAAATATAATCAATTCATTGATACATTACTTATATAAATACAACTACTTAGAATGAATCTTATTTAAATAATTTATCACGTAAAAATTAATTTCATTGGAGAATCAATAAGTGGATTTTTGTTCTCAAATTTCTCAAATCCAATTTTTTTTTTTTTTTTTGAGAGAAAAGTTCCTGTCGATTCTAAAATAATAATAAAAAAAATATGTAAAGTAATTTAGAATAAGAGCCAAAATTGTTAAATCAATGAAAGTTATTTTATTCAATATTGTGCGAATTTATAGGAGCTTGTTCGTCTTGAAAGCAAGGGAGAGATTTATTTAGGCTGAATTGGATGGATTTATATCAATAGTTATCATTGAAATACATATTTATCACTGGATCAGAGAAACGAATTTTCTTAAGGTAGTTTCAAAAATAATATATTATATATATTTGTAAAAACACGTGAATATTATTATGATAAAAGTATTTAAGTTCATTTACAATCTCTATTAATAAAAAAAGAATTGTTTCATTTGGTGATTGGAATTTCTTAATTGATTTTAACTATATATTAAGTGTGCTGATTTTAAATGTGAAACAATTTTTCTTTATAGCATTTACTTTTTGAGAATTGTAGTGACTAAATTATTTAATAATCAAAATTTTAATGAGTTTAATATTTTTTGAAAAAAAGAATAATGTTACAAACCTGCAATTCGGCTTCCCAGCATAGTTTATTCCATCAATAGAAAGAAAGTTTTACAGTCATCTGAATGGGACTAGTGCGTCGGAGGTCCCAGAGCTTGGCGACAAACTTGGCGACCATTTGGCGACTTGGCGACGAATTTGGCGACTTTGGCGCCAAAATAGATAATACCCGAAACTTCGAGAATTTTCCCGATCCGTCCAGTAGGAACCGAGATACGCCTCGAACGTTCCTGATTGGTTGAGAGGCTTCTAGCCCCGCCTCCTGTGACCTATAAAAGGGGCTGCGGCTGCCAGAGAGTCAAGTCCGAGTTGAGAGACGACGAAGCCAGTAGTCCGAGTTCGAAGGTAGAAGGCAGTAGGAGTTCGAGACGACGGAATAGTCCGAAGACGGAGTGGAAAAGCCAGTAGTCCGAGTTCGAGAGCCGCGAAGTCAAGTCAGTAATCCGAGCCAGAGTCAGAGAAGTAGAAGACGGAGGAGTCGGAAGCGACTGAGGCAAGCTAGTGCTGAACTGAGTTGTGCGCTACTGTCTGTGGTAGATTCTGGTTGTATGCTGTTGTATGCTACACGTCTCGGGTGAAGATAATCGTCTTCTGTGCTGTATATAGTTGTCGCTTTGTGCTGTCCTGTGTGTCTTCGTGTAAATAAACGTCGTTGTTTTTATTCTACTTCTGCCTACTGATTGAGCGTTTTACACACCATATCACTACCACTATCCAAACGAACCCCGGTAAAGAAATTTCGTAACAATAATTTGAAAAAAAATGGATAAGAATATAAGTACAGTGGCTCTATCAATTGAGAGTACACCCTACTTTTACTTGATAAATCCGATTTTCAATATAAATAACACATTACCGGGAAGTGCAAACATGTTTTTATTTTTACACATGAAAAATGATTTAATTTAGAGTAAAAATAAAGAAAAATCAACGAAAAACTTCTAAATTAAAAAGTTTCAGAAGCATTTTAAATAAACATACGCAGAATTTTGCCTCAAAAAATTGAGAATACACCAATTAAATTCTTGTAATATCTCGCATAAAAAGAACGTGTCAGTATTTATTTGCATGTCTTTTGGATTTTATAGTGGCCTCTAAACGTCGTGGTACCGATTCGACCCATTTTGGGTGGTATCTGAAGATGTTTTACCCCATTCTTCTTGTACTACTTGTTTTAAATGGGTTTTGTTTTCTAACTTTGTATTTTCCGACCATTTCGAGTATGGCCCACAGATATTCAATGGTATTGATTTCGGAGTAATGTGGTGGTGTATGTAACTGCTGTTTACAAAGAAAGACACCATATTTTGACGTTACCTGTATTCTGTCTGGGGTCTTTGTCTTACTGGAAAATGAAATTTCCATCTAAACTCAAATTTTTAGCATTTTCCTTTAGATTGCTGCGAAATATATTCAAAGTAAACCATATCGTTTATAATGCCATCTATAAAAATTAAATTTCCTACCCCAGAGGAAGACATACAGCCTCAAATCATGATGGAGTCACCATCATGTTGAACTGTAGGACGTAAAATTTTTTGGATCCAAAGCAGTATTAGGCTTTCTCCATACAGTACGATGGCTGTCTCTGGCAAAAATGTTGAGTTTCCTTTCATTACTAAATATAGCTTTCTTCCAAAGGTTATTGGTCTTCAATTGATGAGTTTTTGCAAGCTTCAAATGCTTTTTCTGAATTTGCATGCTGATGAACGGATTCTTTCTAACAATGCGACTTTTATATCCAGCTTGTCTAATGGCATTTCGCACAGTTTCAGCACTTACACTTATGCTTATGATTTGAAAAGTTTCTGCAACAAGTTAGATGAACCATATTATCGCAGCAATCTAAAGAAAAGTGTTAAAAATTCGGATACAGATGGAAATTTCATTTTCCAGCAGGACAACGACCCAAACAGAATATACGTAACGTCAAAATATGGTGTTTTTTTTCATTGTATACAGCAGTTACACACACCACCACAGTATCCCGACATCAATGCTATTGAATATTCGTGGGCAATATTCGAAAAAGTGGTTCAAAAACACAAAATTAGAAACAAAACCCGTTTAAAACAAGTGTTTCAAGAAGAATGGGGTAAAATATCTTCAGATACCACCAAAAATGGGTCGAATCGGTACCATGACTTTTAGAGGCCATTATAAGAGCCAAAAGACATGCAACTTAAAAGTGACACTTAGTTTCTATGCGTGATATTGCAAAAATTTCATTGGTATATTCTCAATTTTTTGAGGCAAAATTCTGCGTATGTTTATTTAAAATGCTTCTGAAACTTTTTAATTTAAAAGTTTTTCGTTGATTTTTCTTTATTTTTACTCTATATTAAATCATTTTTCATGTGTAAAAATAAAAACATGTTTGCATTTCTCGGTAATGTGTTATTTATATTGAAAGTCGGATTTATCAAGTAAAAGTAAGGTGTACTCTCAATTGTTTGAGCCACTGTATATGGTCTCACTAAAAAATCCTTTAATGAATATAAAACAATATCATATTATAGCTTTGATCAGAGACAAGACTAAATTTGCGAATATTCATTGAGTAATAGACATAAAAAACTATCCCTTTGGTCAACAACAAGGAGATTGCAAGAAATACTCTTGCTTCTTGTGCATATGAGGTAGCAGAACCAAATAATCCTTTGGAAAAAGAGCTCGCTCTATCGGAAACGGTGTAGTTAATAGCGAAAGAGATGTAATTCGTGATCCCTTAATTGAACAAAGCATAGCCATCTTGCATATAAATATAGAGCTGATGAAGCATCTTCATAATCAGATGCTTTGCATGCATAAAACAAAAAAAAAATCTGGAATAAATGGAAAAAATTTTAAACCTGGAATTTTTTATGATCAGCAGCGGATTCCCTGAATGAGAGAGAGCTAAAAGCATAATAATATTCTCTTTTACTGTCGATAACTTTCTGGCCCACTAAAAATCTAATAATTGTCTTGATTTGTAAAAAGTTAAACAGCTTTATAAATTTCGGTTGTAGTATGTGCAAACATATCCATTATTGCCGCAGCCATTTATCCAGTTTTCCTGAAAATGTTGATGGTGTTAGCAAGATATTATAAATGAACGAAGGTAAACTATTTCAAATGCACGCAAAGCCAGAGGAGGATCCATACCAGGACAGATGGGATATTCATAATATGGCAAACTGTTGCTGGTATTTGCAAATGGATTGGGTAAACAAATTTCATTCAACACTGTCAAAGAAAAAAAATGATATTAAAGTAGAAGAAAACAAATATTTTTATTTCATTCTCCTATTTTCAATTATGATATTGTGGGCTTTTTCTGCTTTTTCTCAGTGAATTAAAATATTTTGCAGAATTTATTAAACGAAATGTTTTTAATTTAATACTTGTAATTATAGCGAACAAAATAATCTTCTCTCAACATTTTCGCGATGATGATAAAGTGAGCGATTTCCGAGACATAAGGATACCAATGCCAGGGCAGATTTAATATTCATCTGATCGCAGATTATGCAACTTTTTTATTGAGTCCAGCAGTAAACACACTTCATTCAAAAAATGCCAGCCAAAGAAACTTTCGCAGTAGTTCACAAAAAGTTTTTATTTTATTTTATTATCTGATTGTTAATTAATCTATTGTAGATTTATGGGATGTTTTTCTTAAATTGTATTTTAGCATATTTAGAACATATTGCTGTCTTTTTAATTGTTTTACATAATTTAATAAGGAAATACGTAAATTGGCAGGTTAAAGGCTTCATTTAATACGTTAACTTAAATACTACTACATCATATTTTACAAGCAATAGCTGATGGACAAAAACTAAAATCGTATTTGTTATCAACATACAAAAGCTTTAAGAACTTCCGGCTCCAAAACGAAAGTTAAACAAAGCGTGATGAAGAAGAAGTCGACAGGATCTTTCGATCTAGGAATATCAAATTTCATATATTTTGAAGGGTTTAAATGAGCGGCGTGGAATTATTTTTTAAATGTATTAGAATATTAAATAGTTAAAAATTCAGCTAGATATTTCTGCGATAATTCCTGAAAATATTACTGCACGACAAATTTTTACACTACTTTAAAATTTCAAAAATATAAGGACACAAACATTCTAATATTCAATTTTGTATATTAAAAGTATATTTTGTATATAAAAAGCTAAAATACAAAATTTTTCGCTTCTGTCTGTAAAATTTCTGATATATAAAAAGCTAATTTATTGACTAAGGCCAATTAAATACACATCTGATTGGGGTTTGAGCGAGGTTTTTATTGTAATTTTCAGGAATAATAACCATATCACGATGGATTATTAGAAAGCCAGAATCGGGAAATAAAGATGAAATTGTTAAATGACTTAAATGTTGAATAATGGTCAGGTAAATACATTTGTTGAAGCATTTATAAACTTATTTAAAATGTATACCTTCGACAACTATATAAAGAAAATCTTTTAACAATGCTCGCGCACATGCGACCGAATTCATCACTCGTTACTTAGAAACAATATTTTTTTAATCCACGAGCAAGGACTTGCAGAGTGTACAATCAAAGGCAATTCAGGCATTCAAAACTAACTGAATATATCGATCAGCATTCTGTTGCACAAAATGGAAGCAACAAAAAAAGTTTATAAAAATGCCATACCACATATTAATAGAAAGTTGTCACTAGGGATTGCAATATCGGACCAAAAGTTCAATACCAGTATTCGGTATTCTTTAGATCTTAATACCGGGATACCGGTTTTAATACCTGTATTAGAAACAAGGGTGTTTCTTTGTTTTATTTACCAGTTTTATTAGAGAATGTAAATATCACAAAACTGATTTGTAACTTATAAATTATAACAGTATATAAAGAATCACAAAAAAATAAAGGAACATCTTTATTTAAATCACAAAAAAGTAAAGGAACATCTTCTTTATTTAAATCACAAAAAAGTGTTGTTGTTGTTTCTGATCCAAAGTGGTATAGCTGCGCTGTACTACCTCCATGAAACCAAAAATCTCTAAAAAGTCCAAAAACAATAGTGGATCCCTTAAAGTCTCAAAAATCGTAAAATTTAAACATTTAAGAATATGATTGGGGGAGGCTTTATCTGCCTTGCACCAAGGACATTCAGCAAAGATCTTCCTTCCGTGTTGGAAGGTGGAATTGGTGTGTCCACTTAAAAAACGAGAGAGCGCCATTTGCTGTTTTCTAGAGATATTCAGACGGTGACACCAACCGGGACTCTTACCAAAGTACCAAGCATGAGCAGGTGGGACTCTCCAAAGTGCACTCGACTCCATCTTTTTGATAGAGGCGATTTCAGAATAAGTTAGTGGGGGCATCACCATGAAATATGTCAGATGAGGCAATTTTAGCTAAATTATCCGCTATCTCATTACCATTTAAACCGACATGTGAGGGGACCCACTGAAAGTGTATCGAGTGTTCAGCGGAGAACCTGGCAATAATAATATTTAGATAAACAAAAAAAGTGTTAATATCACTATTCTGTCTGTGGTAATATTACAAATTTTTGAAATGGGATCTTAAAAACAAGATGCATCAATTGTACTGTCATTAAGCCTGGAATGTAATTTTGTGCAAAAATTATCAACGGTCGAAAACTGTCTTTCGGCATCTACGATAGTTGGTGGTACTGTTAGCAATTTGCGATACACTTTTTCCAAATATTTACCTCTAAATCCCTCATCTACAAATAAATCGATTACTCGTCGGATGGTTTTGGATATAGCTTATTTCTGTATTGTATTTTGGTTTGTCAAATATTTTTTATCGCTAATTTTAATTTTTGTTCAAGAGACAATTCCTTTCACATTAGTGTCCTCATAATCTCCGATAACTGAACCGAATTCTTCTCAATGTGGATACGTTTGTGGGTAAAAAAATTTTAAGAAAATTTACTATAAACTTGATCATATTTGAATTGGTTAGTCTCTTTTTTTCTTTTTCATTTTTAAAATCATTATAATTATGTAAATACCGTAAGGCATTTTCTATTTCGGTATGCCTTTCTTCTGCGCAATTTTTCAATGTAATATATAATTCTTCAGATAATGATTTTTGCTATTCTTTCAGTGACTGCAACATTAAATTTATTGTTACATTAGCTGTAAATAAATTAGAATCTCTCGGACATAATGCCTCAACAGCCAGTTTTAATATTAAGTTTATATTAAGTTATAACAACCTGTTCTGGATATTAAGTCGAATTCACTATCTGAAAAATTAATTTGCTGGTTTAAGTCGATTATTGCTTTTCGGATTGAATTTCTCAGTTTCAAAAATCGTTCCATCATTAGGAGTAAACTGTTTCAAAGTGTTTTAGAATCTCCTCCTAAACTTCTCCTTTCATCTTTCCTCTCACTTCTATTTTATCAAAGTCAACCCATACTAACGCATGCTCAAAAGGTGGAGGGTTTTACAATCCATTGTCATACAGTATTTTATCACTTCTCTTGATTGTACGATGCAACTTTGTATTCACAGTCTAATTAATTTTGCCCGTTAAGAAGACATAAAAACAAAAACGTATACTATTTTGCTATGTTGGCGATCCCTGAACAATTTAAACAATTACAAGGCAATTTTAAAAATTTTTAGTTAATATCGAAAAATCGGTATTTAAACTTGTCAATACAGTTATTACAAAATTTTACAAATGGCTCAAAATACCGGTATTCGGTATCCCGGTATACCGGTATTGCAATTCCAAGTTGTCACTGATGATAAAACCTCTTGCACGAAGAATGAATTTCTATTGCTTCAAAAAGGATAGTTCTGGAGATTTATGTTTCTATCTCGATTAAAGAAAGATTCGATTTTACCTAAGATATGCCAAAATGTAAAATTTTAGATGTTGCCCGCTCGTTGTGGATATTCGTGTAAATTCGTGGAGCTCGTGGGCTGGCATCCATGGATGTCAGTTATTGTGTACGCGGTCGGTTTTAGAATAGTGAGATTTGAATTTAAAATATTTTATTTAAAGAGGAAAAAAATTAATTTTTTTAAACGAACCTTTTGCTATTACTTTCCAGCACATGAATTTTCATACAAATTTCCGTCCTTTATACAAATTTCCGTATATATATATATATATATACAGGGTGCTGTCGAATTCGACCGAAAAACTCAGAGGGGTGATAGTAGGCATCAAGAGAATAAAGAATCACCATACAACACGGGGTTCCAAACGACGTTTAGGGGGTGAAAATCGCAAAAATATAGGGA
>JAPMOR010092447.1:161802-209881 GCA_026543865.1 Argiope aurantia
TATATCCATTCCAAGTTTTTTATAGCTCTCTTACGCCTGATAAAATATTTAAATTATACAGGAAACCTAACTACCCGCATGCTCACTAAGTTGTTCAAATCTCGCAAGCATCGACTTGATTGTAGAGGGTTTAGAAATTCTATTTAAAAGTATATTCAGATGTTAAGGTTTACTTTCCTTTTTATTATATTCCAACCGACAACCTATATTAGGTGCTCTCAAATTTATGACTATTAATTGCACCTTTACTAAGGAAATCTTTTGATTATAAACTAAATTTAATCAAACTTTTACCGAGCTAAAAGTGTAAAACGAGACAGTTTACTCATATATGAATTCAAAAACGTAATCAGTTGTGTGAAATTCCAGAAAGAAGTATTAAAATTTATTTTACTTCTAAGTGTGGTCCACACCTGATTCACCATTCCCTGTCCTAATGGAGTCAATTCAAATAGCATCGTTAATGTTAGATATCATCATATATCTAGGGACACTTTGCATTGTGCTTGCTGTTCAGTGACATCACGTCTATTTTTATCTCTTGAAATGAAGATAGATTTATACTGAGATAAAATTGTATTTCATCAAAAATATCTTCTCGGATATTAAACTGGGAAAAAAGGTAGCATAATATTGTAAGATACTAACTGATGACATCACAATCATTAAATTTAGAAACAATGTAAGTACCTTACAGTGACTCACAAATCTGCATAATTAGAAAACAGGCATCCATTTCGTATGCAAATCTCTCATGAAACAGCATCCTTCCCCTAACTCCGCCTTAAAACAACCCTTCCACCTGTCTATCTCTTCCTGCTGACAGCATTCGTGTCATCCGTTATCTATAAATTTTATAAAAGCCAAGAAAAGCGATAAGCCGATGGTTTCGGCAAACCCAACGATCGGCCTGCCATCTTGATGTAATGAAAAGAAAGCTGAAGGAGGGGGAGGACCGCTATCGGGTAAAATCGCAGACAGCGTTATATTCTACCCTTTTAATTACCCTTTCGTCGCGTGGGAGGGGGAAGATCTTTTTATTATTTTTTTCCTCCATATTCCACTACCACTTCCTCCTTTTCTCGCCTTCATTCATCTTCGAAGGGAGATCTGGCATCTTTATCGTTTCATTTTCACGCTGGATAACCCTCTCTCATTCATAACTGTGGTGGGTGTGGTTGAAGTGAAGCACAGAGAAAAAGAATTTCCCGCATTCTTTTTAAGGCACAAACCCTTATGGACATTAATTGGATTTTTAAAAAAAATGGAAGAAGAGAATGGTTTGTCCTGTTCGTTGGTCTGTCACTGCATTTGTCAGTCTGTCTTCTTTCTCCGAGTGTGCCAACTCGCCAAACTTAATGAAAGGTTATGAAACTTGTGACATTTTACTCTTGAGTGCTTAAACCGAGTGGGAATCAATCTTTCTGGTTGCGGAATGAGCACTTGGAATGATTTATTAGTTGGCTTCTGTGCGGGACAGACAAACACTTCAATAATTGTCCATTATCTTTGGCGGTGTATCATAGTTTTGAACCAGTAAATAAATAAAAAAAATGAATTCTTCTATAGTAATCAACAGTTACGAAGAAAAAGATTTATCTCTTTGAAAATTCAGTTATAAGTAGGTACCTTCAATGTATTAAGATGACCATCCATTTTTGAATGAAAAGTCACATTTGGTTTTAATTCTTCCTCTGAAAATTTGTTCTTTTATATTCTCAATACCGCTTGTATTTTAAGTCTACGATAATTAGAAATGAAGTTAAAAGCGTTTGAATAGAACTTAAAAACAGAAATTGAACTATAAGCAATACTATAAATAAGCAGTTTTCATTACTTTTTATTTCAGTTATTTAAAATTGTTGTATTTTTGTTTTCTTTACCATATGCTAGATATCATTTTGAGATATTTTTAGTACTATTTGTCTTGTAAATTTAGGTAATTCTAAATTACTAAAATATATTGATTTTCCGCTGGTGCTCTAATTTTGGAAAATAAATGCACTTACGACAAACATTTATTAACAAAGATATTTCCAGATTAGTTAACATGCTTTTTCAAGTAAAAAGGTTGAAGAAATATATAAATCTGCAGATCCATAGCAGATTATAATAAATACTCATTAGAGGAAATAAAAAAATAAATTTCCAAAAATGAAAATTTAAAAAAATGTCTTGTGCTCGAGGAAAGATCAAAGAACCTGCCAGTCTGAAGTTTTGAAGAAAATTTCTTTTTCCATCTCATTAAAAATAAAAACAAAAATTTTAAATTCATTTTTCTCGAAATGTCATTTTTACAAAAACGTTTTATTTTTCAAACACGATTATTAAAATAATATTAAAAATATATGCATGAAATCCGGGATATATTCTGTTTATAATATAGGAGTATAAATCAAAATACAAAAAGAATGATGAGCCATTCTAAAATTATGCAGTTTTTAAGCTTTGAAAGAAGCTTAAAACTTCAAAGAAAAAAAAATAATTTTACCTCAAAACTTTTGTACTTATCAAGAATTTTTAGTTATTTCCAAACTATGCTCAGTTTTAGTTATTTCCAAACTTCAGTTCCTAACTATGATTGCATGTACGAAAGGATATATCATTCGAATCATTTATTTTCATTTGAGATTGTTTGAAAAAAGATCAAATTCGTTGTAAAAAATCAAAGTCTTTTTCCAAATATTTAAAGATTATTCAAATGATAAAATATTTTTGTATGATATAGCTAATTTTTGCATAAATGTCATTTTTTAATAGAAAAATATTGCTTCGATTACCATTATTAAAAAAAAAAAAAAAACTCCGAATGTGCTGGGAATTGAAGCTCAAGTAACAAATAAAATTTTGAATATATTTTTTAAGAGTTATGATAAGTAAAACTGAAGCAAATACATTTTAAATCTGCTCAACTTTCATACAATTGTCTAATTTCCTAACTTAACTATCTACATTTAAGATAGAATGTCAAAAATATTGTCTTTTAAATAGTTTATTGTGTGTCATTATTCCGTGTTTTTTAATGCACGAAAGAAATCAAGACGTCGTCTGTTTAAACAGTATTTAAAAATTCAATTCGCTTATTGTTTTACTAATATCTTTTGCAAAATCCATGAAATAATATTTAAAATTTTGTTTACTTTCTACTCCTTTCGCTTCATTTATTTTTTTCCAACAGCGTACGGTGATGTTCCTAAACCCACTTGAATTAGCATATGTAGCCAACTGAAAGGGTTAAGGAATTATGCTGCTGTTGTTGCTTATCCTCAAAAGATCTGACATGTGTCAGATCAGTTCCAGTAAGTTGTTGACTGCCAAAAAAATCTTTAACCCTTAACTGGGAAGGTGAAATTTTAGGACTTAACTGGGAAGGTGCGGTCTACGAGGCCGCATTTCATTTGCACTCAAATTAAATTTTCTAATGAATGTATTAGTATGAAAAACTGCCAATATATTTTGCAGATATTTTTCTTGATATATAGATATGTTTTAGAAATTTTTCAAAATATATTATCATTGAAAAAAGTAAATGCGATGGAACGTACATTTTCTTCTCAAATTGCATGTACAATAAATAATATTCTTGAAAAAAACATATTACTTTTTACTTTTTAAATCATATTTACTTTTATAGTATATGAAGGTATATAGAAGACAATATAATGTAAAATTCAATAATTATATGAAAAATAAAAAAAATACAATAGGTAAAATTGGCCCTTTTTTATCGGCTTGTGTGACTTTCATAACACGGTTTTCTAGGGCATTTTAAACATATAATTTAAGAACTAGTATAAAAATCAACCTATAAATTCTGTATATATATCTCTTGTTATATTAATATATTTTATAAATTTTTGAAAATACATTATCACTAGAAAAATTAATTATGCTTGAACATACATATCAAAATCAGTTGAATGCGATCTTTCATCGAAAAGCTCTTCTGTACAATTATCCTTATCACTAAAAGCACTTTCTGCTTCATTTACAAGTGTCTGGAGCACTGCTTCATAATAGGATCAGTAAACTGGATGGTATTTCGGGGTCTAAGTTTTAGCGCCATCTGCTAAGCCTTATTTATCCCTGGGACAGTAACAGGGAGAAGCGGTCTTACAGACCGCGCTCGAAGAAATACTAAATTATTTTAAAAAGCATTTGCTGAAATCGGTTGAAAAAGTGCACGTGTATTGAAAGTCACAAAACAGGAAGCTACAGGGTCAATCCATTCAATTGAGCTAAAAATAGAATAGGGTTGACAGAAAATCCATCGCTAGCGGTCTCGCAGACCGCACGTCCCCAGTTAAGGGTTAGTAATAAAAGGATCGGGTGTCTCCTCTAGAAAATTCGATGCAACCCAGAATGTGATTCGATGAAGCTGGATGGTCACAGCATTCTTTACAAGTTGTATGGATTTTTCTAAAGATACTTAAGGTGATCACTTTTTAGTCTAGCCAGAGTAGTCTGGAAGCCACCGTCACATTTGATTTCCAGCGGAGCGCCAGGAGATGTTCCCGTGTACCATTGGTGCGCAGGTGGAATACGCCATATTAAATTGAGTTTAGATCTTTTATTTGAGTATAGTTCTTCATAAGTAAGCGAAGAACCGAGTGGCCGTTTCGTTCTCACTACCCTCTTTGGCCAATCTATCAGCGACCTCATTACCTCTGTTTACGCGTGATGGGATCCACTGGAAGTAAACATCGTGGTTTTGACAGATCTTCCTCAATTTTGTTGAGGAGTCATGATAAAGGACAGATGTGATAAGCTGTACTGTTCAAACCCATGTGATATAATAAATAGATTTAAAATAAAAATCTGACACCTTCCATATGTAGAGGAATAGATTATCTCCTAAGAGCCTCTTAGAGAAAGCTGGACACATTTAGGAATTGCTTGGAGAACACTTCCCATAGCCAGCACAAAAACAGATAGTAATTCTAATTAAGCGAGAATCATTCTACCATTTTTGAACTGCTGAATGCTTTGAATGCAGGTAAAAAGAAAACCCAGAGATAGAACCTGTAACCTTTTCCTACTCAGGTTTTTATTTTTGTATTGAGTTATAAATTATATAATACAATTATTGTCTAATTGAATACATAATTTTAAAACTTTTCCACCCTACATAAAATTCTATTTACTTCTACTTTTCAAGTGACATAACAAATGCAAAACTTTACGAAATTATGAATAAGAATATTTATCTGACACTTTTTTTTTGTAAGATATATTTAAAAAAAAAAAAAAGAGGGAACATTTTTCTAATATTCCTCTAAAGTTCTGAAGCAATCGATCCAGTCAAAAGTGGTCACGGTGTACCTAAAAATTACATCAAATTACTTATGCAAATCGGAAGCACCAGGCCGGTAAGTTACCATCCGATTCCTGCTTCATGTGTATAAAAAAGATAAACCGAACCATTCATCGCACAGCGAGGTGGATCAATGTCGGGTTTGCTCCGCAGAGATTATTTGCTCTCTTTATTAGACGAAATTGTTATTGCTGCTTTCCAGGTCCGAAATTATCATTTTGAGCTTATTTTATTGCACGCCGAGGGCGCACGCCACTCCACTCTCGCATCCCCCAACTGTAAATATAATGGCCTCCGGACTTTTCAGCTTTATGTATACACGCTTCATTCACCGTTTACATTGGCCCTAACTTTTAATGCTCCTGGCGAGTATTTTTAGGGGTGAATGCTAACGTGTTTACTTTGCCGGTGTCTTCCACGCCAGACTTTCTGGAGGCGACGTCGTTAAATTTTCATGGCAAATGGCTCTCTCGAATAACCTTGTTGGTTGGAATGGCAGCTGTATATCTCAGTCTCTGGCACGGTTTGGTTACCTGTTGAATGCCTGCTGCAATACTTAGAGTATTTTCATATTTTTTTTTTTTAAATTATAACAAAAAAGCAATTGTCTGGTATTGAGTAATTTGTAGCTTCGAAATTTTATGTTGCTTTATTTCGGTAAAAGGAGGATTTTTGCCTAACTGAATTGTTAATAATTAAATTACTTAGAAAATTCTTTTGGATTGATTTGGTTTGTAAGATTATACTTCTTTTCACAGGCAATGAAAATGTATTAACAGTGGATGTTTCCCTTATACCTAATAGATGATACAAGTGAATTCAATGCACCATGTCACTCACTGCATATGTGTATATTGTATATGTCTGTCTGTGTGTGTGTGTGTAAAAAAAATATTTTTAAAGCAGTTTCGTGGCAGAAGAAACTTTGAATTTTTAACTTCGCTTTTATTCCATCCCGGGAGGCATAATTTATGTACAAGCAAGAAGCGACGAGGTACGTCAATCTACAGCAGAGGAGCGAAAAGAGACAGAAATATTTCACTCGGTGATTATATACTATGAGATTCTTATAAGGATTTCTTTACACGTGTTGATTTAGGATAGGGGAACTGAGGTATGTTTTAAAAGAATTTGTTTAGCTTGACAGCATTTTCAGAGCTCGCGTAACATTAATTAAATAAAAAGGCTGTAAATGGATCAGGAAATAAGAAAACATTTTAGGATGAAGCTAATAAGGGTTAAATTAAGATAAAAATTAGAAAATTTATTAGGATTTAATTTAGATTTAGATATATATGCCTACAGTATATCTAATGGCCAGATTGAATAGTAATAAAGGAAAATCAAACACTGAATTTTTAGCTACAGAAAAAGCAGAAGTCATACTTTCAAATCATATGAAAGAAAAAGAAGAACCAGGGGTAGATAGGGAACGCTCTCCAAATTGTTTATTAATATTTTTGCCATCAGAGGAGATACGAAATTGCTCATAATCTGAAACTACTTTTACTTCGTGTTCTAAAATTTAAACTAGTTTTACTTTTCAGTACACGAAATAAACAATAAAAAAATGTTAGAGTCGTCAAAAATTCGAACTAGATTTTGAATAACCTATTCCTCATAGAATTCCCATCATTTATCCTTCATGCGCATAAACACTATAAATATAAAAAAATAAATGCAAATAACAGCCTGAGAGAAATTTATCATATAGATTTCTTAATAGAACTAGGCATCGTCTTCCAAACAGATTCATTACCAGCACCTTTGTGCTCCACACTGCTTTCTCCAATATAGTTAACAATATAATAACACCAATTATTGCGTTAAAAACAAGGACTTAGGTTGGAGAATGATAGCAACATTATTGGGGATAAAGATACAAAAGAAAAATGAATAAAATTTGGAATGTTTTTTAAGCCAAAATAGCTGGTATTTATTAAATTCTGGACCCAATTGATCAAAGACCGGATTCCAGAATATCTAATCGATTCTTGCCGCTATACTTAGAAGTTAAACACAAAGCGTTCCATATTCTCTAAATATCTCGTATAGTGACACGAGAAAGTCACAGGATCCTTTCCTTTCCCCCTCTTCGCACTGAAAATAGAAATGCGAAGCTTCCTGTGGAAATGCCACGGAATTTAGAATCCTTGTCAAATAAATGACACTGTTTTCAAGATTCCATATTGCAGCATGGTAGAGTTCTCTATAGAATTAATATGCTCTTCCCCAGACATCTTCTCAAACATATTTCCCGAAAGATTATGTAATGGAAACTCAAGACCTATCTATTTCATCAAACAGAGGAGTCATTCTAAGTGCTGAAATACATTCTGTTTCAAAAACATTGGAATAAAACTGGCCGAAAGAAATTATCAGATTTTCTCTAATTCTTTAGACATTTGGTAAGGAGTTTTTTTGGTATAAGCTTACAATAGAGCGTTGCTCGGATTCATGAGCTCCATTGATTCGTTTTCTACAAATGCAGTCATTAAATTTTCTTAACTTGTAAATCTCTTCTGTTGTTGTAGCTTATGGCATTTGTTATAGACAAGCCCACTGACAAAGTCAGCGATTTTAAGCCGAGTTTTAGCATCTCTTGTTTCAGTAGCGCCAAGAGTGCGTCTCAGCTACTCATATGTCACAGCCCTTTCGCACGAGGCGGACTTCATTCACACATTGCATTCGGTCATCTACCAATCGCAATTTACACCTGAATCAGGCATCGATCACCTCTGATTCAGTCTCAACTTGGAGGACTTCGTGGCTAAGATGAATTTGTGAGTGGACCAGCCACCATGCATATGGAAAGTCTTCGGCTGGCGGGATTCGAAACCACAATCCAAGGGATGCGAATCGAACGCCTTACCAACCTGCCTATTCCGGTATTTGAATCGCTTCTTGCTCAGATAAGCTTCTCAAATCTTGTCACAAACTGTTCACAAATATTCTGGAGTTCCAGCAGAGGAGATAATTCCACTATTAAAGTATTACAACAAACGACAGATAGGCGACTTTTCTGCACAGCACATAGAACAAATGCTCTATGTAAATTCAACATTCATGCAGATTTTAGATTCATACATAAAATTGGAATTATGATTGTAAGCATACAGGCTAAACAATCAAAAGTATTCGGAGATTTCGGATTTACGCATTTTTCCGAAGGACTGAATGAATAGTTTTTGAACTTCAAACACTCTAAATATATATAAGAACTCACATTTTACGTCGAAGTTCCCTGATGTGGAGGTAGGGGGGGGGACATTTAAAAGTTCGACCAGAAATTGTTGAAGAAGAAATAGATTTTAACTCACCAAGTTACACAAAAAGCAAACAATGATTTGAAATTTTCAGTGATGGCTTAATTTGCTCTGGGCAATACTTACAAGAGTTTCCGGAAAAATAATATATAAAAGTTTTAATAAAAATAAAGAGATTATCCAAGTTTTTGAAACGTTTCTGATCCGGCTTCAGATCCAAATCTAAACAGGGTAATCAAACTCCTCATCACCTGTGGAATGAATTGAAATTTAAAATTTAACCTTGGCCATAACGCCCCACATCACTGATGGAGCTGTTTAGTTTCTTTTAAAAATGAGGTGCAATTCCTGTCGAAACATTCCAAATAAGTATTGGATAGCCTTCTTCATAGAGTTTCAACCGTTTCTCAAAAAATGTGCCATCACCTCATATTATTATTTGATACATGAAAGGTAAGCAAAATATAAAGTTGCCCGAATACTTTGAATTATATTGCACATTAAATTACATAACGCTAGAAGCTTAATGTTTGCGCAAGTAGTAATAAATAAGATAATAATTTTTTTATAAAAGATGCCTGGTTTCTTGCAATTTATTATATAAATTTTGAAGTAGAAAAAATATTTAGTATTAGTAATGGGCTATATAATTTTTTTCTAAAACTCAGGGTAACTATTAAAAATTCAATTTCAAAGAATATCAAATTGTACAAATCTCTTTGTCTTCCGCTTCCCTTAGAAAGAAACTGAATTTCAACTCCCTGCCATGTAGCTATCTTTCTGAATCTCAATTGTGTTCTGCTTTCTATAAATTAATTAATAATCTGGAATTTTTTATGCAAGCTGCTGTATGTATCTTGATTTCAAATTATGCAAGCAAAAAGATGCCGTAGGTAAAATTTATTTATTAAAAATATCCAATTTTTCTTTATAATTCTCTTTAGATTTGAACATATTGTTTTAATAACATTTTGTCGCATAATAATTAAATTTTGTATGATCTCATCGAAGCGCCTGAATATTTTAATCAAAAAATTTGTGAAAAAATGTTAAATTTTTTCTAAATAAAAACTTTTTTATGCTCCCGATTTTATGTCTTATTTTTCTGGTAATGTTTCTTATTGTCCGGGGCAAATTGTTGTCATCGTTGAAGGTTTCAAATCATGATTTGCTTTCTGTGATAGGAAGCGATCACAAATCATTTTCTTCTTCAACAATTTATGGTCGATCCCTTAGATGCTCCCGTGATCGAACATTTACAGTAAACTATAATTTCTTATATACTTTTTCTATGATTGACGTTCTAAGATTGATCGTTCAGCCTTTCTGGAGAAACTTGATAACATTCATAAATTCGAAAGTATCCGAATACTTTTGATCACACAGTGCATGTTCCATTGCACAACGTTCAATACACAAGATTTTCTGTAAGTCCATCTACTGTTATCAGCTTTAACTGGTATATTATGCTTCTCTTCGATTTTTTGTTATCTTCGAATAGCTTACCCTTTTAGTATTCGATTCAACTCTGGATTCAATCTCTTTCGCAAATTGTCACTGTCTTTGATCTCCCTTTCTTTCAGCATTTGTCCTTTTCTTTCCGTCTAAAATTCTTTACACAAGCGGAAAGTTTGCTACAGGAAACTTGTTTCTTTATCACGAAAATTCCATTCGAAATCACGCTTTCTCTTGATAGATCAGAAATTCAATGACAGTTGCTCATTTTATCACATAAAATTGTTAAATTAAAAAAAAAATTAAAAATTAACAAAATTGCAATTTTTTCAAAAAAAATATCTGTAAAGCAAAACATATAAAGACAAAAAATAAATGCAAAATCCAATTAATTAAATACATTGTCTGATGTCCGAATAATTAGAGATCACGGCGGGCTGGTGGTAAGGTCTCGGCTTCAGAACTGGTTCGACACTCGATTTCACTGAGGAACCGTCATGTGAGCCGGTCTGGCGCCCGCTAAATCCGCTGGGGCCAAACGTCCTCATGCTGGTGTGGTGTGGAAGCTTGGAGAGGGGAGGTTCCAGCTCAGATATCGTCCTTGTCGTCTGACCACTATTCCAAATTACGAGGTCCGTCCCAAAATAGCCCTAGCTTTGTTTTAAAACTGGACGTTACCATAACTAAACCAAAGTCAGGATAATTCGTATGGAAATAAAGTTTCATCTTGCACGAAGTTAATAACTAATGTAAAATATTTTACAAGATGTTTGCAAAAGAAAACTGGTTCGTCAAAATTAAAAAAAAAAGATTCAAACTCAGGAAAGTTACTCTCAACTTGAAATTATGGTTATTAAGAAAGGTTTTTGGACTTTGCATTATTATAAAAATTACACACCTTCGATGAGAACAAGTGGAAATTTTGCTCATATATCCAAAAATGCCGCATCAAATAAACGAAGCACTATTACATATTGTGAAATAATTTTTATAGCATTAGCGCCCACTATTCTCGTACATCAATTTGTGAAATTTAGTCCTAATTCTTGAAACGGTATGCCTGTACATATCAATGCTCAAAATGGATATACTTGCAATCTTTTAAAATAAAAAGATGTGCGAGACATTTTTATAATTACTACATTTTTAATGTTTTTCTGAAATGTTTAAATTTAAATATCTGCTATTTTTTAATTTTACCCACCATTTTACTTAAATAAAAAGTTTTATTTATTTGCCTTTAAGTATAGTTAATCTTTATTACTGTTATAAGCTACTGATAGTATGATGCCTTGTAAAAGATGTGAGATTCTTTAAAAAAACATTCACGGAGTTAAAGGTTTGTACCCATATAAGGATAATACTAGTGACATTTTGTGATTTCTAACTAAATTTAGTGTAAGAAGGCATACTTTTGCAGATAAATGTACATAATTAAAATAAAATAAAATTATCAGTTTGTTCTTAATTAAATCTAAATAATTATTGAGAATAAATATTAATATTTTTAATTGTAAATAGCTTTTAAATACAAGCTGAAAAGATTATAGGATTTATTTTCACAATTTAGAATAATATATAATTTAAAATTCAGACTTCATTCTTTCCAGGTTTAATAGTTTCATTTTAAAAATTGTTCATGCTATTGAGGTATAAAAAAATAGAAGCAGCTGGCAACCAATTTAATTTGATTCATGCGGAATTCCATATCTACAGTGCCTGCCCGAGATGAATCTAAGATGTGGACTAGTGACGAGAATAGTCAGTAACTCGTCTCTACAAACTTTCGTCCCTCTATGAAAAGGAGAATGTGTCGGATTTTATGTGCATCAAGCCTGCGCATATAATCGATCTTTAATGAAAGCAGGTCTGAAACCTGCAGCTTGAAGGCCTGATGCCCAAATGATGAGACCACGTTTCAGTAATCAGTCAAATTTACAAAAGAAAGATCCAAATAAGCTCACTTCACATACAGTCATGTTACTTCTTTTACTATACAATTTCTTCATACTTTTGTCATTTATTTATTTTATTTTCCACTACTTTTATTAAAGAAATAAATTAATTCTTTTAGAAGGAAAAAATTTCCTCTTCAATAATTTTTTTATTATGTTTTAGAGATTACTAAAAAATATTCTTGCAAACGAGAATTTCTTTACAAAATGAGCTAGCTGAGAGCACAAAAATTTCAAAGAAAGCAAGGAAGTGCTTAATGTCTGTTAAACGCTATTCCATCTTAAAAACAGCTAATACTCGCGGGAGGAAATGAAAGACTTGAAGATCAAAGAAAATCTCGCCTTTCATAAAAAAAAAAATAATAAGATCTTGGTATTGAAAAAAGAAAGTAAAAAGCAAGAGTATTTCAAAGATTTATGGGCAAATAGATTTGACTCGTTCTACTGGGAAAGCATACATGATTGCTTCAGGTTGTTAATGCTTTCGAAACTGATGCAAAAAATAAAAGGAAATAATAGTCTCATTAGTTTTAAACTTCATCATTGCGATTCGTGCTTTGGAAGATGAAATTTTCTTGCATTGTTTCAAGGATCAGTGCACAATTTGTAATATCCCTCCATCTCTAAATCACGGTTTCTTTTCCCTTCCCTGATGTAGAGGCAGAGGGTAAGATTCATGGTTTCGTGGTTCTTCATGGTTTGTAGCGAGTTTTCTTTGTTGCATCAACGGATTCAAAACTGTGTCCAAAAATGGGCGGCTTCAATCGTAGGGGGAAAAAAGTTACGCACTGCTATATACGGTGAATGCAGAAGTTGTGAAGCCCATATTATTTGAATTTTTTTGTCAAAATTCCTTGAATAATTAAATGTCTGGCAAAACCCATAAATTATCTCCCCACAATTTAGGTCAATTTTAACGTATTCGATGTACGAATTTTTACATTAATATTTCTAATTGTTAAATGACAATCACAAGACAACATTTCGCTGATCTAATAGGCAAATGGATGATCCACCAGAGCGTGATTCATCTGTGACGGTATTTATTTTCTTTAAACTTTTTACATTGTTCAAATATTCTTTATTTAATAAACTAAAGATTTCCTGCAAAAGTTTTTATATCAACATAAATTTTGTAGCGAAAAATGTAATTTTTTTTGTATCAAAAATTGTATAGAGGGCGCAAGTTTTCATGCATTTTCTTTGCTCAATGGCATTCCCCATTTTAAAAAATCAATAAAATTAAAATTCTTCGTATCTTAGTAAAAACATATTTATTTTCAGACGATAATATGAAACCTAATATGGATGCTAAATAAATCAATCAGCCATCAAATACAGATATTTATGCAAGTTCTGAAAACAGTTAATAAAATTTTTAAGACGATTTCTAGTATAGATATATTTTAAAAGACGCATCCTCGATACATTTTGACCAGAATAGTAAAAATCACTATAAACTTGCGAAATGTTATCTTTTCCAAGCACTTACTCAAAAATGATTTCGAAAACAGATGCTGAAACTTCTAATTGAAATTTTAAATAGCAAATGTCTGCAATTACATTTCAAATGCATTGCCAGAAAATGCGTTGTGATGGAATTCATGAGAGATGTCTTTATTGGATTTTAAAATGGAAGCGAAATCAATTATTATCAAAAGTTTAAGGCCATCTTTAATATGCAATAAACTTTTAAATGAATATGAATTACTCTTTTTGAAAGGCGAAATGATTTGTCAGTGAAATAGTTTTATTTAAATGTTATGTTAATAAGCATTTACGCTTATAAACTAATTATTTATCGTAAAAAGCAATTCTCATTTATTGGAAAAGACATGCTAATTTAATTTTTTTTTTTTTTTTGTCTGAAATTCGGACATATTTGTAAAAATCTTTAAGGAGAACTTTCGCAATTATTGTAATCGATATCGGCTGAATGTATTGCTGTATTTTACTGGCGTTTAAATCATGATAAAAATCTATTTAATTGCTAACAACGTTTCACTAATGCCTTTTAGATTACTCTTCACTCATAATAATTATCCTCGATAATTTCTACAAGTAATTTTCGAAAATCAAAATAATTCGAGATCCAAGTCGAATGTACAGGGGACTCGATGGTCTTTTCCTTTCAATACGATTATGAATTAGTTATTAATGCTTATTGCATAGGAAAACATGTGCCTAGCTTTCATAGCGTGTCTTTAATATTTTCATTTCAATTATTAGTCATACAGATTCTGTCTTTTCTGTTTTCTTTAGTTCAAGTCTTAAATAGTTTGTAATTAAGTGCAAAGCCGTTCGAAGGCAGCCAGCAGTTTCCTTGAAATTTTTCCAGAACAAATAATCTATGCTTTTTACATTGAATTTGACAAATATGCATTATTTTTAAAGAAAACTGATGCTGTATTAATGGAAAAATGGCTCTATTTTTAGCATTGAAAGCCGATTAATTCTTATCATAAAAGACAAAAACGAGATTTAAATTTAAAATCTTTTAATTTCATTAAATATTTGATAACTTGGTTTAACAGTGTTGTCTACAATTTCAAAGAAGGATTAGCGGATTGATATATTATAATTAAGAACTCTTTCGGGGCATCAAAGAATTCCTGTAGCCAAAAAAGATATACGTTACTTAAATGATATAGAGGGGTGTTCAAAATGCAGTGTACAAATTGCTATGGGAAGTGCAAGCGCGAAAAAAAAATCAGATGTAGAAGTGGCAAGCCAATAATGAGTAGAAACTCCTTATTTGGACATACAGTCGGAACCCTTTTAACAAATTCTTCAGGCCGAAATTTTTTTTGTTAAATCTGGAATTTTTCATAATATCGGAATCCAAAACAAAAAAAAATTATAAATTTCTGTACTTACCTAATTAAAGAATTCCTAATAGAAAACGATGCAAAAATATCCATAATTAGATATTGAACATTTTTTTTATTCTACAGCTAAATATACAAGAAAGAATTACGCACTTGTCAATTTAAAATTTTAAATTCTGTACTGAATAATATTTGAGAATTTCCTTTTTTCAGCTTTATAGACAGAAGAAAATAACGTGTCGATTCCAGCTTGCTATATTAGGTATATTACCAAACCATGTAAAGCACAAAAAAGTAACAGTTTTAATAGAAATTTCATTATAAATTTCTTAATCAAAATTTATTCACTCCGATAAATTAACAATTTCTTCAACATCAGTTGCATAAGCAGACAATCCGTCATCACATGTGACATAATTGTTAAAGTCTGTTCCAAGAATGACTTCTTTCCAAATGGCTTCTTCTGAGGCATCAAATGGGAAAATGAAATCACCATTTTCCATTTGCGCGGTTCTGGGAATCCTACTTTCTGAAAGCATTTTTCAATTGTATTTTTAGAAATTTGGTCCCAAGAATGTTTCTCAAAATAGAGAGAATCCAAAACATTGATTCTCCGCATTTTCATTCAAGGATTCTATAATTTTTTTCATAAGACTCTTCCTATAATTAACTTTTTACAAAACGAATGTTACCAAAGTCTAGTGGTTACTTACACTTTTCGGTGGGAAATACGACTTTGACGTTTTTTTTAAATTGCAAATTAAAAGATTTAGGGGCACTGATGAATAAACAAAAAAAAATTTGTCCTCTGTTTCTCCATAGACTTATCTAAAAACGATAAAAAAAAATCGTCAATGAGAAAGAAGTCACCCATAATTCACTACTATAGTGGCGGTAAGGTTTATCCGTTTTTAAAACATCGCGAGTTTACACGTTTTCCTATCACAAATGGCTTGAACTTGTTCAGTTTCATTATCATTAACTGCAAATAATCATCAGCTTGCTTTTTTCCCCAGCCTAAACATTCTTCATTTCTATCAGTCATTGGTCTTCATTTGGTCAAGTTGTAAGTCATAAAACAACCCTGTTTCATTTGCGTTATAAATGTCGCATAATGAATATCCTTCAATTAGGATAAACAACTTTTCGTTCCATTCTTTTACTACATTTTCAGTTATATTCGCCTTTTCTCTGCACACTTTCTTTTGGGCTGAGTGGTAACTTTTCTTACAATGGTCGATCCAATCATTGAATAATAAGTCTTTAAGTCTTTCACTTTATGCTTTTCGGCAAGTTGACGGTCTTTTTCTTTGATCAGAGGCCTATTAACGGCTCCTCGTTGTTTAATTTCTCCTCGTTGTTTAATGATTGAATCTAATATCGAAGTGGAGATTTCAAAACTTTCTATTAAACGGTTTTGATCAAATTCGCATAAAATGTTAAACTTTTCTCTGAACAAAAAAAGTAAACAATACTTTAAAAATCAAACGTTCTGCAAAATGGAGTGTCCAATATACCCCATTTTTTTTGTGATGTGGAATGTGGAGATGTAAGAAAGGAAATTTCTATCTTATCCAAGTGAAATGCAAGTGATATACTCATCTATAAGGACTTATTTATTATTCATTTACTCCGGTCAAGAGGGATACGATAGTCATTTAAAAAGCAAAGATTTTCATCTTCAAAAAAAGTTTGTTTTTTTTTGGCGATCATAATTCTTTCTCTATACTTCCTATTCAAGAAAGTAAGAAGTAAATGGATTAAGGTGTTTATGTCTAAAAGCATGTACATCCAGTAAGCTTATCGCCTCAATTACTGGATGAACCTCTTTGGCAAATATAGCAAAAAGAAACGTATTCACTGAGTAGTCTCGTTTCCATTGCCACAAATGCGTAACACGGCATGATTCTCGCCAAGCCAACATGACGTCTAGCTGTAACGATCCACCTCAACCGCTAATTCCGTACGAGACGTTTATTGTATTTTTATGTCTTAATAGCAGCCACGATAACCAATCCGCAGGGCAACGTGGCCCGAATCTTGGCGCAATCTTCCCACTGCCCTAATCACAGTCATTACCGTCTGGGAACGATCCCTGTGATGGACGTCATCAATAACTAGCCTGGCTAATCGCGAGCGGGGGATCCCAGAGATTATGGAGAAAAATGGATTTCCGTTATAGAATTGTATACGTCCGCTCGGTTGTCCAGTCCCATCATCTAGACGGAATAGATCGAACGAGGCAGAGGGTCGGGGGTAAGGAGGATGGACAACTATGTCCACCGGAATGTGCCTTTCTATGCTTCATTGTAAATCCTCCCCCTTCCCTCAATCCTGTCGGATAAATTGAATACAAATATTTCTGTAAAGATGCGCGGTTGTTTCGTGGTCGGATGCTTAAGGATTTTTGTCTATACTTAAATCTGAAAGCGATTTTTCTGCTTTTTTCATTATCATGTGAGAACATGATGTTGTTCGGTTAAAGGGTTTTGAAGCTCGAAATCGCGTAGGCAATGAATAAAGTATAAATGGCAATTTTCATCATCATCTTTTAATCGCATATATTTTTTTACCTGATTTTACCAGTATTGCATTATTATTATGTATGCTTCTTAGAAAGCAAATGCGTTTTTAAAAGGTTGACTTGCTTGTACCAGTATTGCTTTATTATTGCGTATGCTTCTTTGACAGCAGATGCGTTTTTAAAAGGTTATAAGTAGAACTATGACATCATAGCTGTTTTTTCATCTCAAAATCGGTCGAGCTCCAAAAGTTTGTTTGTCAGCTAGAAAATTGAAAATGAAAGTTTAAAAAAATTATATATATATATATATATATATATAGAGAGAGAGAGAGAGAGAGAGAGAGAGAGAGAGAGAGACCGGTAGAGAAGTCTCATGATTGTTTCAAATCGGTTTTAAACTGGTTAATGACTTAAATAAATTAAGAAAAATAATGACTTAAAAATAATAATGTTCTCACATGATAACTTGAAATTTTCGATCGTAGATTTCATTTTAATTAATAAAAATATGGGTAAATTTGTGATGTGACGAAACAAAATATTCGGTATAAGCTAATGTAAATCTCTTTTATGGAGGGAAATAAAATTATTTAGTTGTTGGTTCTTAGATTAAACTTAGATCGATGGAGAATTGGTATATCTGTCAAACTAGTTAAAACTCAAAGTATAAAAATGAATCTTTGTGAAGAACTAACAGAATTTCCCGAAATTCATGAGCTTCTGAATTATTTCACAAAGCAAATATTAATTAGTTTCATTTTAAATGAAAAGTGTAACTGATTACAGGCGACGCAGTGAAAGAAATACTTTTCACTCTGAGATCACTTAATGTGTTTTTTGAATGCAGAATTCCATCTTAAAATATTGCACGGATAAGCAACTCGACTGTTACGAACAATTCAAATCTTATGAGCGAGCTCTTTCACCACCAATCTTAAAATTTACGTTTTGGTCATGTAAATAAATTGTTTTCTGAACAAGGCTTATTTTATTAATGTCCACGAATCTAGAAATTTGTACCCGGCAATATGAACTGTTAAAACATTTCCATAAGTCTACAATCCATATGTAAAACCATCCATAACGCGATTTTCCAGTCAGAATTTCATAATTTGCTATCTATTCTCTTTTTCTTCAGTGCTAATAGCTGAAAAGAATTACAGAAATCAACTAAATATCTCCAAAAAAAATTTCTGGCAATCGTTTATTTAAAAAATTAAAAAATTACAGGATGGTTTTTTTTAATGGAGTCAAAGTAAGTAGTCCCTCCTTAATAGCTATGTTATTCTAACAAAAAAAATCGCAGACTAGTGAATTGGTAGATTTCAGGATATTATTTTAAAAAATATCTCACAGTGAATAGTTTGTTAAAAAAAAACTAATTACATTTGTAATTACTTAGAGGACTAATTACACAAATAGTGTACCAGACTGCTTTGAATGCAGTAATTAATTTTAGAACCATGCAGTATTTGAATTTTTTTCTAATTTTTTTTTCAGAAAAATTGCTCTATTCAAAAGTTGCACGGTGGAGTTAGCTTCCAACAGTATTAATAAATACTGCAAAATAAGAGATCATACATCATGGTATGTGGAAACAACAGCAGCAAAAAATTGAGAAATTTCAGTTTTTCAACTTTTAAAAACTGAAATTCCTTTCGATGATCAAAAACATCTCCAAATGAAATGAAAAAAATAAATTATTTGTAAAAAAAAGTAATAGCTATTTTATTTACAAAAATAAGAAAATTTTGCATTCCAAAAAAAAAAAAGCTTCATTTTTACAAAAAGAATTCTTTATAAAACTACAATTTTACCAAAATACATTTATATTTTTAAAATAATTGTTTGTGTTCTGAGAGGAAGAAAATATTTTCCTTTTTAGATTTGAAATTTAAAACAAAGATTTGCGTATGTGACAAAAAGAATGAGATGTTTTTACAATATAAAATAGTATGTGTAGTTCATTCAAAAATTTGATATCAGAAAAGAATCTCAGTTTTATTATGAAAGAGCCTTTTGACGATTATTAAAGGAAAATATACCACAGCCAAGAAAAGATGTGCTCATTTTTCATTATAAACCTCTCGGATATTAAAATGCAATTTTTCCAATTAAAAACTGGCCCTATAAATTTAATTACGCTGTAAGAGTTCTTTAGACTCAAACATTCCTACAGATTGGAATAAGTGAGAAACCTAAAACATTTCGTTCAAATATCACGATCTCCAAACATAAAATGTCGTCCTTCATAGCTACACTTTTTTTTTTTCCAATAATTTTCGAGATTATCAATAACACGTAAAATTCTCTTTGAAGGATGAACTAATTTATTGTTTAACAAAATTATATTTCTAGGTTTTCTTCAACTAAGGCATTTTTAGTAATACGAACACAAGGGCATTGAAGCTCAGGGAATGATGATGATTGCAGAAAATGTCAACTCCTTAAAAGTATTTCCCAAATAATCATATGAGCAAAGTAGATAACAACTTAGAAAGGTTCCCCAGCTTTTTTTTTTTTTTTGCGTTATTTTCTGGGGTTTTTAACTTTGCGACTTCATTTAATTAATAAGGATTGTATATTCAATGGCTTTAAATTAAAATCAAGAATCGTTTAAATTTTAGAGCATTATGTTTAATATTTTTTATTCGTTTTTTTACAAATTGAGCGTTTGGTTTAGAAACTCATAAATCGACAACCATGACAAACATTATATTAGTGTATTTAATTTATGGCAAAAAAGTGTTTATTTTCTTTTAATATTTCTAAAACTTAATTTCAAATTTAAATTAATTTTTTTTTCTAGATATTGAAAATAACTCTCTTGAAGATAACCTGCAATTAAATCTTTTGTTATTTTAATTCGTCATAATATTTGTTTCTTAAAAATTGCTTGCATAGAGATAAATATAAAATTGACGAAGCATTGTTTGGCTTTTGAAATTAAGAAGAGAAACCATGGAATTTTTCATTCCCTAAAGTCATTTTGCAGCTTGATTCAGCCTGAGAAGAACGATGGATGGTGTTATATCCGTTTGAATAAGCATACTGTAGAATATAACGACTGTGTCTGCGTGATGTACTCGGAACCCAGCTGCATCTCTTGGGAACAAAGAAAGGATTAAAGGTTGAAAAATGTTTGATGTATGGAAATGCAGTTGAAATAAAGCAAGTTTCCATAAATTACCTCTAACATCATAGAAAAAAAAACCATGCATTTGACAGCACTGGGAGAAGCACAGGGATTCGAGTTTCAGTTATCATGCACTAACGAGATCCATGAAAGATCTCATTTTCCACTTAAAGAAAAATCCAGTAAAACTAATGAATGTTTTCAGAGTGCCCTGTAGGTGGTAACGAAGAGCCGCTGCACGTGATTGACGTGTTTTCGGGAGAGGGGAGAATTCTTTTTTAATGGGCTCCAAAAGACAGGGCGGACATGTTCGTTGTTTCACCATTCTCACAGCTGTGCCGATCGGAGGTCGCGTCACCTTAGCTCGTGTTTTCCGCTCTCTTTTTCCGTATACGGCGATTTTTTTTGCTTGGCACAGTAAGACGTAAACGCAGATTTGAAATTGCTTTAAGAGCTGGAACATCTTGAATATTTATAAGTTTTCCTCTGAACATATATAATTCTGTTTTGTGTTGTAGGAACATCATTCATAAACTGAGAATATTTCACCTGGTTTTCTTTCCTGGAGATTTCTCTCAAATTTATGATGTCCCTAAACGAAGTATTAATAGTAACTGATATTTATGTAGTCCTTCCTGGGTACTACAATATATATACTTTACAATATTTTTCGTTAGAGTAAAAAATTCTCAATATTGTATAATGTAACACAATATTGAGCATCATATTTGCTACTTGGGTTGTGCATAGACGAAAAAAAAATGAAGTATAAAAATGAGAAAAATATGCGAATGTAATAAATTTGTAAAACTCTTGCCTCACCTTTAGAGTTAAGCTATATTCATTAAGTATAATGCTATATAAATATAAAGCTTAAATTAAAGTTATATTAATTAGTTCATTTACCTATTTCCAGTAAAGTGCAAACATTTTTTTTACACCAAACCAGCGAAGAGCTAGGTGTATATTTCTTTTAGATGGTGTAAAACATCGCTGTAACTTCTTGTCTACACAAAATATATAATAATCGTGTTTAATATTGCAAAATAGTCAAGGATAAGATTATATATATATATATATATATAATCCTGTAGTCGCTTTTGCTGCCGAACAGTTACAGAGATTAGAAATGCAACATCTAAACCATCAGCGGAAATGCTACTCTTTTAGTTAATCTACAATTTTAGCATCGCTTTACAATAAATTCTGACAACATCGATGGGCAATGAAGGATTCAAATCGGTTAAATGTGCGGATTCTATCATTAGGTTTCGAATTCCAGAAGACAAAAAAAATAATGATCGAGCGTTTTTTTTTTTTTTTTTTTTTTTTTTTTTGGTCCACCAACCATTCTAATTTTAGTTCATTGAGTGACATTTTTGTTTATTACATAAAAATAGTTTTAATTAATTAGAAAAACAGTATTGGCGGAAAAATCATATACAGAAACAAAGCTAAAGTATAATATATTTTATCAAATTTCTGCTAATATTGGTCTCTACTATCAAACAAAAATGCATCTAAAAATGAAATGTTTCACCAGACAGTGGTACTCCGCTAATATAAGATAAATTTCTCTGTGATTGAACCCTTATCACTAGTAGTTTGATAGGGGAGGGTTATTATATTATGAAATAGGCAATAACATTTTTTCCAAAAATCCCTAATACATTAAATTTTTTTTTAAAAATTCAAATTAAAAATAAATAAAAGAGCTTTATTTTATAAATTGCTAGAAATGAAATAAAAGTAGTTTTAAAACGTTAGTAATATTTTTTTATTATTGTGGTTCTGCAACATGATCGAAAAGAGAGATGTCCATACGAAATCGACACATTTAATCATAATTAAAGTAATGAGCTGCCTTTTCATTTAGTTAAGGACATAATAGAAATTTTGTGAGTATTCTAAATCATAAACTAAAAATATAGAAACATTTTCTGGGCTCGAAGTTTATTGTTATATTAAATCTTGAGTATTAAAAGCATTTACAGCAATTTATCATTTTGCTGTCAATAATTTTTTTAACAAGCAAAATCCACCATGTGTTGATTTCTTAACGAACTCAAAGAACAATAACAGTTTTAAGAATATAAATAAGAATTCAAATTCAATCGAATTAATCAGCATATGTTTTCCTCCTTCTGGCAAGAATTTCCGAAATATTATTCGCACTGCGTATGATTATACATTGATTTCATTCAGAAAAAGGAAGTAGATATTTTGCTACAAAATTGAATATTTCCATTTAAGTCAGTTTTAAAATTTTTTTCTTTATATTTCGCTAAATTTTTCGTTCTTGAGAAAAGTTTTCAATATTTCTGCCATTAAGCAGGATTCCTTTATGATAATAAATGTAACAGTTACGTCACTTATTTCTTTTCTATTATAAGGATATGTTGTCAAAAGCCTTTTTCAATAATTCTGTTGGAATTGAATCCAAATAAAAAATATATCGTTTCGAAGGAACAATCAATGAAGCATAATGCGAAAGCTAATAAAAATGAGCTTTTTTTCCTAAATTGCTGGATTAGCAAGCACTTTTGGACATAAAAGACCACAACGAAAAAAAAAAAAAAAACGCAACCGCATAAATATCCGAAGGCCAAGGAAGACTGTCTTCTGTAACTCAGCTTCAAAAAAGATGCCACCCATTCAGAAGCTATCGAACAGTGGAACAGAGGAGCCAGGAAGAAGTAACATTTCAAACTCAGCAGCCTTCGAATGTTTCTAATCAGTCGATTATTTTAAACGACTCCTGGAGGGAACAAAGCGATCTCCATTGTCTCTTCTGAGCTGCAATGTAACGACCACGCGTTCCCGTTACAGTTGGCGATAAAAGGGCTCTTTTTCCACTACATTACTCCGGATCTATCGGTCTTCGAACACTCGCTTCCTTTTATGAACGGGTATTGTTTTATCGGATTTTGGCTTCGCCATTGAAAGGGAAAGGTGATTTTTAATCCGGATTTCCGTTAAGGATTGAGATAGTTAACGGAATGTATCGGAAATTCAGTTTGGGACGACGCTAATAGAGGAAACGAATTACAGATCTCGAGAAAAAGTAATTCTCCTTTTTTCTTCCTCTTGCACTAAACGTATTAATTAATTAATTTACGCTAATCAGGTTTCCGCTCGCGATGGGAGGATTTTCAATTCTGAAATCAAATGTTTGAAGACAAAAAAAAAATGTGCATTCTTTTTTTTTTTTTTTGAGGGGAGGGGGTATTTTTGTATGTTGGAATTAATTTGCGAAAAATAATTGACAAATTCATTATCTTTGATTAGAAGCATAATTGCTGGAAAGCGTTAACAGTTCCTGCCATTTATTGTGAAAAAGTAAAGGAAGATATTCACTGAATTTTAAATCATTTATTAAGTGAAAGAATGAAATTGTTTTAGAAATGCGATGGATAATATGAGTGTAAGGGAAATTATACGTTAGATCTATAAATTAAAACATTTAATATATGATAAAAATATTTTATTTTTGGATGTCCGCTTAAAAAAAATTATTCATTACATTCGAAATTTTCATCTATATTAGTAATTATTTAAATACAGAACAAAAAGCCGTCTCACACCTCCATATCCGTAACCATTCTGGTCACTGAACGGTTTGATGGGCACTTGGCGGGAGTTTTTATTAAAGATCAAAATATTTACAGTAGAAAAAAAATAACTATGTAGAGAATTTACAAACATCTAAGAAATGATATTAAAATGAAACCGTTTACAAAGATTTTCTATTTGAAAATATTATAAAAAAATATTTGGAATAATATTATATTATGCTCAAAAATATTATGTATGAAAAAAATGCATGAATTCCGTGTTCACTTGTTATCATGACATAGTAGATGAGGAAGCAGTTATAAAAATCTAATAAAAAATTATTTTGTTAATGGTAACAAAGAAAATCTCTGTTTGAAAGATATTTTTGTTGTTGCTGCTGTTGTTTCTGACCGAAACCAAAGATCTCTAAAAAGTCCAAAAACAATAGCAAATCCCTTAAAATCTCAAAAAAAGTAAAATTTAAACATTTAAGAATATGATGGAGGGAGGCTTGATCTGCCTTGCACCAAGGACATTCAGCAAAGATCCTCCGTCCGTGTTGGAAGGTGAGGGATTCGGTGCGTCCACTCAAAAAACGAGAAAGAGCAGTTTGCTGTTTTCTAGAGATATTCAGACGGTGACACCAACCAGGACTCTTACCAAAGTACCAAGGGTGAGCAGGTGGGACTCTCCAAAGTGCACTCGACTCCATCTTTATATTATGATATATCTTTATTTTATTTTTATGTTTCTTTATATTATATTTATATCATGAAAGATATTTTTGGATTCTCTAAATATAGGGTGATCATTAAAAGACCTCACCTCTATACAAGCTCTTAAAAGCCGTAACAATCGATCAATGCAAATGAATTTTTAAGTGTATTTAAAAATTGTGATTAGAATTACACCATACAACTTGATGATTAGAATCACACCTTAATGTTTAGAATTATTAATTTAATCATTATTTTAATCCATAATTATACATCAATGATTAGAATTATACCATATAACTTAAAAAAAATTCAAACGACCATCCCTCTTTTTGTGCTTTCATGATCAATCAGCGATGTGAAGAACATTGATAGCAGTGGATCTTTACTCATTATAGTGCGACATGAAATCATGAGAACAGGGTGGGGGTGAAAAAGATATGTGGAATAAGGAACAAAGAAACAACACAAAATCAAAACGTTTTAATTGATTTTACAAAAGTCCAAACTTTTCAAGCAAGTGACAGAGGACGAACCATGGCAAAAGTAACTAGCCATCTTCCTGTCAAACCCAATTTGTGTATTTATTTTCTAATTAACAATCCGTACTTGATTCGAGAAGTCTCGGGAAGGGTGGATTCCCTCTAATAAGTAAGCAACAGCTTCAAAAGTTGTTATTTATTTTTATTTTTTTAACGGTTGATCTATGGTCAGAAAATAGATTTAGAGAATTACGAGCTGTCGCTTACTCTCAATCATTAAACATGATTAGTTGGTTAGTATTTCGTGATTTATGGCGCAAAACCCAACATCGATTGCACCACGAAGAAAGCTGACAAATCATGACAAGAAATCTGATTCTAGAATTTATTTTAATATTAAATTGTCCATAATCAAATTTTTCTCATACCACGATTTAACAAGCTTAGGTCATTTCTCATATAGCAGGAATTTCTTCAATATGCTTAATAGATTTTGTTAAATAAAGCCAACTTCACTTAGTTCGGTTTCACTATATTATGGACAGATTTAAACAAAAAAAAGGAAAATTTGACACTGGCAATTTTTTTTACGAAAGATTTATAAATTAGTTCCAAAGGGCACTTTCGAAGAACATATAGAAGTTATCAAATACCAAGCAAGTAATAGCAATTTCATCTTTTATAATTAATTCGCGTGCAAAATTACGAAGAGTTTCGCCCAAATTTTCTCTACATAATATATTTCTTTTTATTTTGTTTAACTTGCAGTCGCAATAAATTCTGAACGCCAAACAATGAATGCGATATAATAATCTTAATTCCTTTTTTCTGTTTATTATACATATTTACTAAAACTATTTAGGTCCATTGGTGAATGATTTCTTGGTTATAATAATAGATACCGATCATTTTTCCCCAAAAAAAGTATATGCACAAAACTTTTCCTGCTATAAGGAAGGCTGCAGTACGGATGGTTCGTAATCGAATGACTACATGGGGTAATGCGAAAGCTGGATATCAGATCAGACTGTTTCCTGAGAAAAAGAAAATAAAGGGAAAAAAACCGTCCGGGTCTTCCAAACGTTTAGAGATCGGCAAAGGCAAGGCTCGATTTCCTCTGCCAGGAAACGGGAGCAAACAACTTCCGTGCACTTTCTGGGTTCACCCCTCATCTTCCGAATTCCCCATTATCGCTTATCTTATCTTACCCATAAAGCCCTTTGCTCCGCTACGGATATTGGACTCGCAAAGCCGCTTTCAAGAATGGGGGACTCTCTTCGGCTGCAACTAAAAACAGCTAAAAGAATCTTTTGTTCTTCTTATTTATGTTGGTATTCAGTTATAATCACAAACCTGTAAAATGTTTTGAACTGTAAGTGCAATAAAAGTTTTTTTACATTTTTTTAAGCAGCATAGCCTGTTTTCATCCTATGTTTCAATGACAGTTCCAATGAATATTTTTACTGCCATCTAAAATATAAGCAGAATAATAATACACTATCTATCAATAAATATTTGGACACCCATGAAAATGAAGATATCTGCAGTCCAGATCTATGTCACGCCTTCTGTACTTAAATATCGTGTTGGATAATAGGCATTAGTCGCATGAAAGACGTCACGTAATTGAGAGCTGTCTGACTTCGAGAAAGGCTTAATTGTCGGATACCATAGAGATGGCTGATCCGTAAATGACATATCTAGTAAATTAGCATTCCAAAATCGACAGTGGCTTTAATGATTAAGAAGCGGAAGGTGAGTGGTAATGTGCTTCGACCCGGGAGACCCACGAAACTAAGAAACTGGCGACTGCTGTCCAGAGAAATTCGGAAAAACCGCGCCAAACCAAAAGTCCACATACACCAGGAGTTCCAACAAGCATCCTGGCCTATTGTTTCGATAAATACTATCTGCAATGAAACACATTTGCTTGGTTTCCATGGTTGTGCTGCCGTCCATAAGTCTTTGATTACAAAATCCAGCCCCGCTGCTCGGTTGAGGTGGTGCAAGGCACGTCGAATTTGGACAGTAGACAAATTGAAACATGTTCTCTGAATTGGTGAATTAAGGTTCAATCTCTACCAGTCGGATGGCATGGATAACGCCTTTTTCCTAGAATGCATTATGTCTACAATTATGTTTGGAGGAGGTGGAATTATCATCTGAGGATGTTTCCCGTGGTGTGGAATGAGACTTTTGGTCCTAATTCATGGTAAGTTCAACTCCGAATCCTTCCTCACTTTCTAAACAACAATGGGCTACCGTCACTGTGGCAATTTTACGGGTTGGATCATTGTTATTTCCAGGATGATAATGCTACTTGTCATGTTGCGAGGTCCCCCATGGATTGGTATGATGACAATGGGATAAACTGACTGGAATAGCCTGCCCAGAGTCCAGACTTGAATCCTATAGAAAACCTCTGGGACGAATTGGATCGCCGAATTAGGAGTGCAGCAACAGTCCAAAATCTGTGAAGGAACTTGCATGTTTTCTCCAAGCCGAGTGGAAGAAAATACCACTGTCCATCAGCCAAGCACTTGTAGAAAGTATGCCCCGGAGGGTTAAGGCTATAACTGCCTCAGGTGGAGGCTCCACCAATTATGGATTATGAATAAATTGTGTTTATCTCTTTTTATCGCAGGTGTCCAATTAACTATTGGTAGATGGTGTATTTTAAACTTAAAATACAATTGAACAAAAAAATGAAACGCTGTATTTTACTATCGAATTTGAGAAGTGTAATTTGTCTCCGTTGTGAGATGTCAAATATTGTTGTGATTTCTTGAGATAGATATTATTTATAAATTCTATTATTATTTCGTTAACTTTAACTTTTTTTACCAATTTCACTTTAATTTTTTCAATATAAGACTGCCGCTTATCCTTTCCCATGTAAAATTCTGTACTTTATCGCAAAAGCGAAACTAATCAGATGGTAGCATTGAAATACACCAGATTTTTTTTAAAAATCAATTTTGCCAATTATTTTTACGAAGATATTTTGATTCGCTCGATTTTTTTTTCTCCCAAAACGAGAGAAGCTTTAAGAGAATGAATTTAAATGCTGCAATAGCCACTTAATACATGTAACTGAATATGTCATCAAGCATCCAATGTTTATCTTTTGTTATGCTATGAGACCCTATGAGACCATTTTTCTATTATAAATTGGGTAAAGGATTTTAAAATTAAATTGGTATCACACATTTGTGTCATAACACGTGAAAAGAATTATCCATTTAACATAATGAGGTGAATCTTGTTAAAGTGGTGTAATTTAAGAGATGTGGTAGTAGCAAAAATGCACTTATAATTTTTATTATAAAAACTATCCATTCGTGTCATCCGTTTTTACGATAGTTAAGAGAAAAATGAATATGTTAAGCAGGATTTTTTTTAAAAAAAAAAAAGTTTCCTCTTAACACATTCAACTGTGTAATTATGGGGAAGGTGGAGTGTGTATCCAGGAGAAATGTTGACGTCCCAAAATTATCCTACTCTAAACATTAAAAACTATTCTCCTCCAAAATTGGGGATGTTGAAATGAATCTTAAGTTAATTGTACCTAAAGCTCTTTTCATAACAAAGACTCCTATAAAAGCCGTTAAACTTGTTTAAAATACCTTTTCCCTATTAAAAAATATTCAATAGAATAAATAGGATGGTTCTATTTCTTTATGTGAAATAATGCAATTCACTAGTCATTTGTCCATTTTATATCACCCAAAAGAAATCACGAAAGAAATTTAAAGGCAGTCATTAAGATTCACCGCAAACATCGAATTCTCGGAATTAATTCATCTGCAAAACACGGCGATTATTAATTTTTTTCTTCGTTTGTTTGAAATTAAATACTTTATCCTATATTTATTGATACACATTTGCAGAGAGTTTTAAAATGTGAATAGCAATGTCATATTTTTATCTTCTGGGTTAAAGTGACTTCCCTTTCAAAATATTTATAGAGCAATAACTTTGTAAAAACTAAAAGAGCACACATTTTTTAAAAAAATTTTAATTGACGGAAATAACCTTATTAATATTTATGGATGGGATACATATTTGACTACAATCATAACCGTACTTTGTGCTAATATATTTCAAGACTCAAGTAGTACAATTCAGTGGATCGAAAGGACGCCATTTTGGTGTTTTGCCCTGTTATATCAATGATCATATTTGTAAAGTTTATGATACAAAAAGCAAAATTAGAATTCATTTTTTCACTATTAATCAATATACTATTAAAAATCTCTCCGTTTACTTAAGCTTCGTTCCTAAGGATACTTTTTAGGTACAAATACGAAATCGATTATTAAGATTCATAAAAATCGTACTTTTTGCCCTTCTTTCGGTTGAAGAGGGATTACAGTTCTGCATCGGCATCCAAGATAATGGGAACCGCAGGATCCTGCCACTGCAACCGCAGCCCATTGAGGCGAAGAGGAAAAACAATAAACTGATGCCACTAATGGAGCAGTTAATTGAGTCCGTGTTTGTTCGGGTGACCGCTGCAGCTGCCAGGGTTTCCGATGACACCCCGGCTCTTCCATAACAAAGGAACAGCTTCGTGCCACTTCATAATAGGATCTCAGAGCGCCGTCGCCAATAATTTTGTCATTTTATGTAGCTCAAGGCAATTGAAGAATGAAGGCTCACTCATTTAAAACAACCTCAACCGGCTAATTCCATAAAGATGACGAAACTTTTAGAAAATTGTGGTAAGAAATAAAAGAGTTTCTTTCCCCTGAAATGAAGTGTTTATTAGTTTGGAATAAAATTTTCAAGAAAAAATTAACTCAATAAGTAACATCACGGATATGATATTAATGAAAGTGACATTTAAATAGAGGGAAGGGTCTCCCTATAACTTTCTCACATACTCTCTAATAAAAGTGTTATTCCAGAGAATGTTTTGTACGGTATTGACGTTAGTAGTCACAAAGTATTAATATTTGGCATGAATTTAGCATCTTGCGATCCTTGGCGATGTTTTGGCAATTTATCCCTGGTGTGCGATTAATAATATCCAAAAATCTAATTTGCATTTCACAAGTGTTTTTTTTTCAACCAGTTGAAACAAAAATTTGATCCAGAACTGTATTGCAATCCCCAAATTGCATATCGAATTTGATTATCGCGTTTCTAAAAGTGCACAAGACGGGCGGTCCACCTCTGATTGGATTTGGCTCCAAATTGAATACACTATGGGTGTTAAATATGTGTGCCAAATTTCATCCCATCGAGCTGTTTTCGTTTTGTATTTATTATGTTAGCTTCTATTCAAACAGACAGACCTCCTCAAAGCGCATTTTGTTATTTTGTTCAAAATTTGGTGTAAAGACCGTATACACCAAACTGCACCCGTCTAACTCAAACCATTCTTGTCGCGCATTGACAGACAGAATGCCGAAAACGCATTTTTCGAACTCAAGGAGATCTAAATCACAGAGAATCACCAAATGTTCGATTTCGAATTTTTTGATGATTGCACAACTTTCTCTATACTTCGTATACCAGAAAGTAAAAATGTGCAAATGAATATTTAAGCGTCCGGGCTATCTTTTGTAAATATCATCCTAATGAGTAATACATCGACCAGAAAATAATTAATATATAATAATGTTCCAGAGTTAGGTGGATCGAGGGTGGAAGACCCTCTTCTACGTCCCAGTTTTCAATGGTATGGTATTGATGGATGTTTGAAGGCGAGTTCAGATGCCAGCCTCATCATCCAACCACATTTCAAGGGAACGGTGGTTAGGTGTAAGCTTCTGGAGGGCTCTATGTTCGATTCGACAACAGATGAGAATGGTGAAGCTAGAAGAGGGAGGTGCCAGATCATGTGTTGTGTATTTGTCATGCGACAGTTATCCAAAATCCTCAAATTTGTTTCAAATAGCGTCAAAATCAAATTGCAATCGAATAAAACGAATTTTGTAAAGCAATATAATTTCTCATCTGAAATTCGAACATGTTATCATAAATAAAAATTAAATACAAGCAATAGTTGGATATTACCTAAACAACGAGATCAAACAGTTGAACGGTAAAAATCGTATGGATTCCATAATGTTCGAATGGCGAATGCTGTTAGAGTAGCATTTTCAGATGAGTAAACAACTGTTTCATTGAAAAATATTTAGATCACAGATTAAGCATTATGTATTAATAGTGATTAAAAAATGGCCTGCGATATTATAAAAGAGAAATAAAAATTCGTCCGTAGTTAAAAGGTTCAAATTCAAAGAGTAGAAAACTTCTGTAATCTAATGTTCCTCTATAAATGATATTTCTGTAATATAATTTCACTCTATTTAAGAAAAAAAAGCAAATATCAAAAGAAAAATAATTCAAAACAATTTAAGTTAAAAAAAACTTTGTGGATTAGAAATTTACTAAAGAAAATTTTGATCTTCAATTACTGATATTTTTAGATTCAGATCACAATCAAAGGCATAATCTATAATCAGAAATAAATAAATCGAGAGAATTTATAAAACTATTTATTCTTCGAAAAAAAAAATTTCCAGACAGTTGTTTTCTGATTCAACAAATGTCTGCTGTGGCATTTCAAGCTTACTGTACAAATCTTTATCTGCATCGTTCAAATGAATGCAAAAACATTTAATTAATTTTATACAAATTAATTTCTAGAATTAAAAGTGCTGAATGAATTCACGAGGTCGCATGATAAACAAAATCATTCCTTATCTCATCTAACTACATGTAGTCTTACAGTGTGATTTGTGAGGTTACAATCTTCTTTTTCTTCAAAAATACGCAATGGATTTCAAAATTAAATTATACTTGCTGATTATCAATGGTAATTATGATAATTCATGATGACGTGCATTTGATGATTAACAAATGAGCATAAATTTCTCCATTGTTATTATCTTGCTTGTTAAGGTAATGATATTATTATTGTTATTACTTTGCCAATGAAAATTACATGTGTGTTGTAATTCTCGTCTTCTCCTCCCTGCTAAAATAATAATCTTCTCTTTCTGTTCATTCAATGGCAAATAATATTCTCTTTGTAGAATTTTAACTAATAAGAAATATATTTTCTAAATTCAATTATCTGGAAATTATTTGATAGCTTGGAAAAGAAGTATCGAGTGTTTATCATTTCTATGCTCATTAAACGGGAATCAATCGTCTTGCTTATAAAACAGCAGAGTTTTAGAAATATTTTCATTTTTCTTTTATTGTTGAGAAAGAACGTGAGATTTGAATGTGCGTAAAAATTGTTTCCGTTCGGAAAAAGTATTTCATGGATCAATCATTTTCTTAACTCACAGAAAAGCTTAAAGAAGGATCTATCAATTCTGCACACAAATCACGATTTCTTTCATAAAATATTTAACCCCTTGTCAAAATTTAAAATGATTGTGGCATTATTACATGCGCATAATTTTTTTCACTGCCCGTCTCAATTTGCAGTGATTGGCACATGAAATATCAGCACGAAGAATCTCGTTTCAGCTCGCAAATTAGTTTTGCTTTTGTCGCCAACCGCAGTGTAATTGTCGCAGATGTCGGTGCGTAAAAATCAGTTTTAAGTAAAGCGTAATCGAAATTCTTTCGTGTTTTCGCATTAGAGGGAAAGCCGGATAATTAAAATGTCGGTCGGAACGTACGCCTTCTGTCGCTGACGGAGAAAAGGAATATTCGCTCGTTAATCAAATTCCAATTGGTTGGGAAAAGCAAAACGAATGGAATGTCACTTTTGATTATTTCATACTTTGATCTATTCAGCGGTAAAGCCCATTGCTGAATTTTTCTAGCATTTTGAAAAGAAAATGTTCCACTTAACATATTTTCAGTCTAGATCCAGGACAAGTAGCTGCAAATTTTTGAAAAGGAATCTAAAGAAGAGAGAAAGAAATTCTAGCAATTCGCTTTTTCTTAATAGTATTTAATATAAATAGTTACTGATAGCAATAATAATGAATATATTATTAATGCAATTAAAACTCTTTAATGCAACATTAATGAAATTCTTTGGTATTAATTTTTTTTTAAGTAATTCATTTTTATAAACTAATTCGCAATACGTTTTAAAATATCCCCTATGGCAGGTAATTAAATATATTGAAAGGAAGAATATCATGCATACGGCTTTCGAATGATATTTTGTAGATTAGGAGTAAAAACATTGTTTCTTAGAAACTTTTTAAATATTAATGCATTTTGATTCAAAATCTGGATATTTCATTAAGAAAATAAAATAACTAATATTCTTAAATAAATTTAAGATGACAAAGTTAAATTTCACATAGCTTTCACGCCCGGATTTAAAGATTTAAAATAGTGCACTTTGACTTCCTCTTAGTTAAAATTATTAATATAGCTTATAACTGTCAGCTTTTATTTCTTTAATGATGAGGGCAGAGTAGTTAAAGGAATACTGACAATCAATCCAAAACCGGTTATTTTTGCTGATTTATTTAAATAATTTTGACTCCATTAAGTTCATTGCTTACAAAAAGTTTTAGAAGTGTTAAGAAAGTTCTTGTTCTTGTAAAATCGAGAAAATCGGCTACCCTTCAAGGAGATTTTACGAATAATAAAACTGCAAAAACCTTTCGAGGCCTCGGTGGCCTGATGGTAAGATCTCGGCTTCTGAACTGAAGGGTTTAAGGTTCGCGACCCGTTTCCGTCGAAGAAACATCGTGTAAGCGGATCTGATGCACGCTAAATCCGTCGAAACCAAACACCCTCCCAGTGGAGTGGTGCGGTGTGAAAGCTTGTAGAAGGGGTGCCAGCCCAGGTGTCGCCCTCATCATTTGACCGCGGTTCGAGATTGGGAGGCCCATACAGAAATAGCCCTAATGTTGCCTTAAAAAAGGGGGATGTTAAAATAACTAAATTGAACCATGATATAGGGAAGTAATCCGAAGAGACCTCCCAAACTACGGTACTACCCCATTATTATTATTGGCTGAGCTTTATGAAGCTCTAGAATTTATTAAAAAATTCCATAATACGTTATTTAAAAATTTTAAAATTTTTTGAGTACTTCTAAATATTAACTTTTTGTTATTATTATAAATATTTTTCTTTGAACAAACCCGCAAAAAAATTAATTTGCTTGGAGTATTTTTATGAATACATATAAAATTTACATTGTATGGTTTTCTGAGGTTTCTTTCTTTAACCTTTTCTATAAATGTGATATTTTAACTATCTAAAAATTTTGAAGCGTGAATTCATATACAGATTTATTCTAATGAATAACTGGAATGCTTATATAAATTTTATATAATAACCTCGAAAGCTAAGACGCTGATATTTAAATATGAAAAACGTCGTTCTGGGAAAATACCTTTATATATATTCAATTCTGAATCAATTGTCTATTGATACATATTTAATAAGATTTAACAATACATGTATTAATGCTATTTTATTCGCGTGCAAGCATATATTGCATATATTTTAGGGGTGAAATGCCAAAATAAAAATTTATTTTTTCTTTATTTCAAATTCCGTCATCCCCTTAAAATCCTTAATCGTGTAATTAACAATTCTGCTTTTCTTTAACGTAAATGGAACAAATAATGTTCATAAAATAGTGATTTTGCTATTTTTTCCTATTTGCTTATTGATGCGATATTATTCAGGGTCCAATTTTACAACTTAGTTGCGAATCAATAGATCATCAGATTTATTGTTATTTAAAGAAGTGACATTTTGTCCGTCATTTTTCTTTTCTATTTGAAGTTCTTATCGTTGCGCAACAACTTCGCAAAAAAAAAAAAAAAAAAAAAAAAAAGACTGAATTACAAAAATTATCTAAATAAAGATATTCTTTGGCAATTTGCTTTGAAGCTAGTTTCGTCCAAAAACATTCTAGACATTTTTTTAAATCTTTTTTCTTTGACCCTCGATTCCCCAGTCCCTTTTTTATAGCATTTTAATCTATATGAGACTTGTAAGATATTTAGTATTTTTTTTTCCCAACTTTATAGGCAATACAGACTAGGTCGACATTGTAAGTTGAGATCAAGTTTTCGTTGAGCCGGCAGCATAAATGAAATTTAAAAAATAGAGCAAAAAAGTTATTGAAGAATTACAAAATGAAAACTGATGCTGTAAGATTGAGAAAAAACTCTCATAAACGTTATCGTCTTCAATCGAAACACTTATGCATTCCTAATCATTAATTCTGAAACTCACTTTTTTTTTGCCATATTTTATATTTTTTTCAAGATTAAATTTTGTCTTTGATTGAAATACTCTTTGTAATGTAATTCCTTTTTATCATGTTTTCACAAGTTCATATATCACAAAGTTCATTCTTTCTTTAAATGCTTTATCATGTATTTTAGCATAAAAGCGTTTAATTCATACAGATTCATGAAAGATTTAATGATCATTTTTCCAGTCATTCATCGATTTTTAATGCTTTAGGCTTAAGTGATTGACTTATTTGTTGAATTGGATTTTTTGGATTTAGTGGAAGTTGAGTAAATCATAGCTGACTACTCCGACTTTACACACACAAAAAAAAATATTTTTTTAACTAACTATTAAAGTCGAGGTAGATGGCTCCAAGCAGTCCAAGCAGAGCCTAGACAAACCGAGGTAAATATCTGAGCTTCAGAAAAAAATCTTATAACTTTGAACGAACAATTCTTGTATGTACATACATAAATTCATTTAGTTCGTGTATTTCGGAAGCGGCTCTAACATTTTTTTATAACTATTAGGGCCTTTTTCGACCTTCTCTCATGCTGACAATGTCATCTCGGACCCGATTTCACCATGGTAAAACTGAGTGTAAGTTCAAAAATATAAGCAATGATAGATCAACTGCAAAATGAATTCTGTAATACAGCAGACTGTTTCGAATAATATGTTAAACTAAGTGCATTCAGGATTTTTTTAAATTTAAATTATTAGTTTATATGTAGGTAAGATTGAAAAATATTCACATGTAATCAGTATGTGATTTGTATCGAAATATGTCTTTAAAAAAAACACGATTTTACAAAAAAAAAACAAAAGAACAAATAATAATAATAATAAAACTGTCGAGCTAAACTTGGTTTTTGTAGTACTTAATCTAAAATGACACTACTTTTTTACATTTTACAGAGATGTGAAATTTGAATATATAAAATTAAAATACTTTACTTGATTACTAAAATTCCATTGAAGGTACACATTGATACTGAATAGGAAAATGATTTGAGGATTGTACAAATATTTCTGATTCTTATCTATGTTGTTCAAAATTTTAGAAATTTGAGAGCTCCTGATATTAAGCTAAGGTTCGTATTAGAAGCAGAAATTTTGACAGCATTTTAAAGAGATTGTTATTGATTCCACCTATCAACATCTATTGGTAAAGATTTCACTAATATGCCAATATCTGATTAACATAATTTCTCAATAAATATCTAAGCTTTACCAGTGATACTTCATGTTTGTGTACTTATTTGAATTTCTTGACAATCTTTTAGAATGTACAAATTTAGTTTTTGCATATATTTATTTCGATATTTCTGGTTGAATTCTCACGTTTCTTTACATTTGTACAGTTTAACATTGATTGTGACACAAAATGAATCACGTGCTATGAAGAATCGCAAATAAAACGATCAATTAAAAAAAAATTCGAGTCAAAAGTCAAACGAAATTAGCCAAAATGGAACAGAAACTGAATATTCCACAAGCATGTTTAAGTGTTTAAAGGGAAAAGAAAAGGGGAGGGAGGAGAGGAACAGTCTTTGATTTTTCCCATCTTGCTAAATGGGTTTATAAATTTAAGGGAAATTCATAAAATATTTGGCACCAACATTCTTTTCAAAACGTATATACAAATATAAAAGAATCTCAAGAATATCACTTTTCATAAAGTTTCCCGAAAACTTGAATAACGAAATTTTTTTCCTCCCCAAAAAATAAAAATAGTAAAACTGAATTTTGCTTGTATCAAATAAAATAATTTAATGCGAGTTGATCCAAAAGAATAAAAAAACGGGCTGAACAAGAATTTAAAGAAAACCTCTTTCAAAATATGCTCAATTACTTATTTCAAGAATAACCAACATGCTTTTGCCTGCATCGTTACATCCAAGCAGAGGAAGTACTTTTTATTTACAAGTTGCAACAAACATCAACACTTTAAGATAAAAAAAAAAAGAAGGAAGAAGAAGAAGAGAAAAAAGGGAAGAAAAGAAAGATGGAAGTTGGAGGGAAAATAAAGCTCGGAGTTTCAAACGGAACGTAGAAAAGATTCTTAGCAACACAGGATTGTCATTTTATTTTTGTTGGAAGAATTCTGAAACAAAAAATATCATTGCAAAAAGAAGACGTGCGTTAGGCGTTAAACGTTGCTATTTCTTTTGGCGTAGTAAACCCGATTTGGCCTGCTATCGCCAAGCCAAACGACATTGCAAACAGACCATACATTTTGAAACTCCTTCAATACGAATTTAATAATTTTTTGCTTTTTGTATGCGAAATATAGAGAAAATATTGTAATCATCGAAAAATTTGAACACCAAATTTTGACGAATCTCCGCATTTTAAATCTCCATGAATTTGAAAGAAAAAAAAACCAACATTTTTGACTTACGCCTAATTGTGAACACGATAACTCAAAAAAGCTTTGAGCTAGACGAATGAAATTTTGTATATAGATTTAAGATCAAATTTGCAGACTTCTGTTAAATATTTACCAAAATCCATTCCGAGGAAGTCTGTCTGTCTATCTGTTTTTGTACAAGTGAACTCGATAAATACAAAAAATGAAGAGCTAGATATATAAAATTTGGTTCACAGGTTTATTTATGTAAATTCTTATCAAATTTTGAACTAAATCTGACAAAAGGTTGACTGTATGTCAGTCTGTACTGTCGTAGTCATGAAAATACAAGACCTCATAAACGCAATGTCTTTAATCAATGAAATGCGGTATGTGACTACAACCGTAACGCTGTGTCTAATTTCGGTTTCAATCTGTCGGAAAAAGGAGTCCAAATGACAGATTTGCGCGGCAGATTTAGTGAGACTTAAACCAAACATCTGTATTTGGTAACTATTTTTCACCAATACCACGCTAGGCATTCACTGTTTAATCCAAGGCCCACAATTTTATGCGAGGAAACGGGGAGGACAAGATCTTTATTGGACAGTTTGCGAGGAAGTTTCGAGGGCATTATTCAAACTAGTTTAATCGATTTGATTATTATTAAAAACAAGGCCAGCTCCAGTGCAAAGAAAATTTCATGCGCCGCTCATCAATGTGTACTCAAATATTCATGAACATTCGAAAAAAGCACAAATTTAAATTTTTTTCCTTCTCATACTCGAAGTATACAGATAGAAAATACTATAATCTTCAATATATTCATCTTGAGATTTTGTTCAATATTCATGCTTTAGAATATATTCATGCCACCTTGTGCTCGCAAATATTACATTTGAAATTAAGCCTGTCTTTGAGCATAATGACGTAAAAAAAAAGCATTGGAATATAAAAATTGAAGTATAGTCTTAAAGTCATATACTTTCTATTAAATTTCGAACTATATATGTCCACAAGAAATTCATGTGCAAGCAAGACGATCAATAAAAAAAAATGATTCTAGATAGACGAGATTTGGTAATTTGATTTAACTCTTAGAAATGTAGGTCTCTGTCAAAGAACTATCTGTCTTATAGGTATAAATCGAAAACGTCACAAGCTACAGACAGATGAATTTGAGAATATTTTCTTTTATATCAAAACTGTTGATCTATATGTCATCTTGAATTCGATCAAAAGGGAGTTTTGATTATTGTGATCGAATCCCGGATTCGATCACAATTACTCAAAACCATAACAAGCAAAATAAATATATTATGGTAGAAAATATTGACAACAAAACTGGGGATCCGCATCAAATTTTCTTTCCAATTGTTCAACGGGAAAAGGCCCAAAAGCAGAATTTTTTTTCACCCTATTATGAAAACAAAATTATATACGAGAATATGCGAATAATATACAAGAAAGTCGAGGGAATGGGGGATTTAACTAACAAAACAAATTTTAAATTACACAGAAAGGAACATATCAATATTCGGAAGTCGAAGAGAGAAATTAACTAACAAAACAGTATTTAAATTACGCAAAAAAGAGAAACATCAATATTCGGAAGTCGAGGCAAAAATTTAGTTAGTACAACAGTATCTAAATGACTCAAAAGAGGAAATATCAATGTGTTTTATATATTGATTTTAAAACCAATCCTTTATTAACCTACAACATTTTAACAGTAGCTGTGAAATGCTTATTTCAAAATTGTTTAAAATGTTTAAAAGTTATTATATTAATTAATTTTTGTGCTATTACTTTTGACAATGCTTGAATTAATGTATCAATATCGAAATTAGATGTAGTTTTTGTTCATTCTATATTTTTGTTAGGCACATCTGTTTTTTTTTTTTTTTTGTTATATGGATGACGGCGTGGACTTATTATCAAATTTTATTTTAAAACAATCGATTTGCCTATTTGAGTGGCGGCTAACTTGAACTCAAAGATTTTTTTCGTCTCATATCTAACAATGCTGTGATAGATTGGTAACAATTGTTGTTATAAAGTGAGCATTTCAAACAAAAGAGGGAATGATGTGTGGACAGTGAAGCATCAGTATTTATGCCCATTGGTTCTCACAATTTAATATATGAATAGTTGCTTGGTTCAGTTGATTATTTTACATCTGTTTTGTCCCCCACCTCAAGCTGTTTTCCCTGTTATTTATCAAGAGAGGTCTTCATCTCGGAGCGAAATTGGATACGTAAACCATATCAAATTTGTTCCCTTCCAACTGCTTCTTAAATAAGCAATTATATTCGAAATCTATTGATAAAAATGTAAAGTTTATGCATGTCACTTTAGAAAGCACAATAAGACGATTTATCAAACTCCGATCGGAACTCTATCCTCTCTAACTTTCGCCAGAAACTCTGAACGTGGCTGGGAGGGCCAACAGAAATCACAGAAAGTGGACTGGAAGAGATTTGGTGAATACCAGAAAACGTGAGAGGTCAGAGCAGCGTCTTTCCTCATGGCCTGCGATGTTCCAGAAACCACGGAAAAGAGGCCCGATGTTTGCAAGTGCTCTCCTCTTCCGGAAAGAGGGCTTTTAGAAAATTCACCCTGAAGGTCTCTCAGAAAAATCAGCTTCGAAACATTTCACACAAACTGTGGACTACTCAACAAAAGTGACTTTTCGAGCGGTCAGTCACGTTGAGGCACTCAGTTGGCTCGCATTATTCTGAACTCACGTTCGGAGATGATGCCGAGTCGTTTATCAAGGCGAGCAACCAAAGGGTCTTGTTCTGCTTCAATGTTGCACGGCGTTTGCGGTCTCCCGTGAAAAGGCAGCTGCTTTCGATGAAAGCATGTGTTATATGAAGAGCCTGCTTTTATGGATTTAAATTTTTTCGACTTATTATTTAAATAGTCTTTTTTATTTTGAATTAAACGATAAGAGAAAGTGAAGATGGGGAAGAAATTGAATGGGTCACAACCGTTACTTTCAAAAACAACATACACTAGTATTTCCGGAAATTTGTATTTTTACTGTAGAAACAGATTGAGATAACATGGAAATTTGACTCTCCTAAAGAAGACCTCTCTATCTAATGAATGGAGCCTCATGCATTTCCCACTTATTAGCACAAATACATTAAATTTGATCAGTTAGAACAGGTGTAGAAATGAAGTCGACCGGTGGAACGCCAAGACATTTTGAGATAACCGCCCTCACTAAGACCTAAGATGCGCATACTAAACGAAACCAAATGTTACATTCATGTGTTACCCATTTGGCAAAGTGGGTGTGGAAGAAATAATTGGAAATATAAATGATATATTCTCTTTATCTCTTGAGGAAAATAAAGGTTTTTTTTTTCCTCGAAAAGACAAAATTTTAAAAGCACGTTGTTCAGAACTTAAGAATAACTTTTGGATTCAAAAGAATGAAATAAAGTATCTTAATTTTTAAAAAAAGTTGATATCATTAAACATCGTTCTTTGTCTCTAACTACTTGAATGAATCTGCCTTTTTTCAACGGTGAATATAATTCCTTTCTCACAGACGATCACTTCGAATCTCGTGAAAGATGAGCAGTAAGTAGTCATATACAGAGATATTCTAGATTGGCGGACAGTATGCAGATGAAGTCTTCTACTAACTATAACTACGAGAAGTAACTTTCAATGAAAATTATTTTTTTAATGTATTTGGAATTGTTTGATATTAAATGCATCATTTATTATTATTATATTGTTGGTTATTATTATTATGTCTGTAGTTATGTATAAAAATGCATATTCCGTATTTATTATTAAGCTGTAATAAAAATTTCAGAACTTTTTTTAGTTCACCACAACTACGCCACTGGGTGGACCGCAACGCCTTGGAAAAAAAATAATAAAAGTAGTACCTTGGAAAAGTATTAAAAGTAGTAGCCATACCCTGGAAAAGTCTGCCCACCCCTGAGTTAGAATATCCTCTGGAAGTTCGAAATGTTTTCTGTAGTCATCATTCAAGCGTTATAAATGATGTGCGATGAAAATGATGCCTCTGATAATTATTTAAGAAATTTGTAACTTACAGAAATTATGAAATCTTCTTTGCAATTTTAAGTCTTACGTTACATAGGAGAAAAATTCGGTCACAAAAAAAAATACGTTTGTTTTTGCTAATTAAATTAAAATTAAGATTAGTGTCATCAATAAGGTGGAGCAGATGTCCCGAGTGCCATTGCTGGCAGAATAAAATTGTGAAATAATTTTGCTTAATTTAGTAAAAAGCTTTTTTTTTTTTCTTTTTTGCTCTTATTCCCCAGAACTAAAATAAAACTACTTTAAAGCAAAAATGAAGTTTTTCTCGCATTTTGATAACTTTGTATATTCAATTATCTCGATTAATTCCCAAATTCAAATCACTCCATAAATATTGTTTCAAATATAGACAAGCGATTCATTCGAAAATACTTTTTTAATGAATTAGCAAAGGCAAATACAGTCGAACCCACTTATAACGAGCCCGCATTTAGCGAGTTTCTGGATTTAACGAGCAAAATGGAGTGTTTTGTTTGGTACAATGTTATAAATGTATTAGAATGTATTCCTTTTATGAGCAATTTTTTCACGTCTTATTGGATTTAACGAGGTAAAAATTTTTGAAAACATAGAATAGTATCAGAAATAATTTGAAATTATGTAAAAAATGCTCAGCCACTCATCGAATTTATCTTCAAGGTTATCAGCATATTCATAGAAAAAGGGGGAAAGGCTAGCTATCACGGACAAAGACACCTGTCTCGTTCTCAGAAGATAAGGAAAGAATTTTGAGGGGAATAGAAGGGTGGGGGTGTTTGTAAAATCATTTCCGGTTTCAGCGTCGCATGTTCTGCATGTAGAGTGTGCTACGAAGGTGCATTCTTCTTGAAAGCGTGCTTTTTATTCGGCGGTTCGAAATGTCGAAAAGAAAAGTTTTATCCGTAAAAGAAAAAGTTGAAATTATAAAACTCTTAGATAAGGGTGAAAAAAATGTTTCAATTTGTAAGCAGTATGGGCTTTCTTCTTCAACTGTGTCAACTCTTTTGAAAAAATAAGGAGTCTTTAATGAAAGCATACGAAGCAAATGTGATTGATTGCAAACGGCTAAAGAAATGCGAAAAGGAAGATTTGGATGAAGCTTTGTTGAAATGGTTTTCTCAACAGCGAAATTCTCGTTTGCCAATAACTGGGCCAATCCTGAAAATCCAAGCTGAAAAATTTGCTGCTCAACTAGGATACACAGATTTTTCATGCTCTAATGGATGGTTACATCGCTTTAAGCAACGTCACAACATCTGCGCTGGAAAAATAATCGGCGAAGCTGCCAGTGTGAACGATAAAGATGTGACTGACTGGTTGGATTCAACATGGAAAGATTTACGAGAAAGTTATGCTGAAGATAACATTTATAATGCCGATGAAGCTGGCCTCTTTTATAATTTAACCCCTTATCAAACATTGAAGTTTAAAGGGGAAAAATGTGTAGGTGGCAAGTTACTGAAAAATCGATTAACTGTGTTATTGTCCGGCAAAGAAAAGAAAAAACTTTTTATTGTTGGTAAATCGGCAAATCCAAGATGTTTTAGTAAAGTAAAATCCCTACCAGTGATTTATAAATCAAATAAAAACGCATGGATGACATCAGAGTTATTTTTATCCTTTCTGCATCAGTGGGATAATGAGCTTCAAAAGCAAAATAGAAAGATCGCACTTATCATTGACAATTGTAAAGCTCATCCAAATGTTAGCAATTTACAAAACATAAAACTTGTATTTTTGCCTCCAAACTCAACCTCACTGTTGTAGCCTCTTGACCAAGGTGTCATCAGAAGCTTCAAATGTCATTACAGAAAGCAATTGATTCTTATGATGTTATGTAGAATGGAAAAAAATGAGGATTTGAAAATTTCTGTTCTTTACGCCGTACGCCTAATGACTGATGCCTGGGGAAGTGTGACGGAATCGTGTATTAAAAACTGCTTTAGAAAAGCTGGGTGGATTGAAAAAAGTGATGGTGACTTCGAAGAGGAAGATGATTTACCACTCTCTGTTTGGTTACAACAAAAGAACATTAAACAGTTCAACGACGTTTCTAACATCGATGATTACACGAATGTTGATGACGATGTCTTAACATCGGGTATGCTTTCCAGCGAAGATATCGTCGCAGAGTTTGTAAAAGCGCAGGAAAAAGGAAGTGAATGTAGTGATAGTGACATAGAAGATGAAATTCTAGTTAGAAAAGTTACTTGTTCCAGTGCTGTGGAGTCATTGCAAAACCTCTCACAGTTCTTTGAAGGTACAGAAAATGCAGATGATGAAACATTTAATGCTTTAAGTGTCTTGAGACGAAAATTAAATGAAACAAAATTTTGTAAAGCTAAACAATCAACGTTGGATAAATATTTCTTTACTGCTCAATAAAACAATCTGGACGCAATTCACGTAAGTTATTTTTTGTGTATCATTTTTTGTGTCAACCTTGAATTCGGATTTAGCGAGCGACTGGATTTAACGAGCATTTTTCTGTTTCCCGAGTCCCTCGTTACATGCGGGTCCTACTGTATATCTCCTTGGTACTAAAGGATCATTATTTGATAAACTGCATGATATTGAATTGAATATAAATAAGCTCCGAAAATCATATTTCCATTCCCCAGATGTTCTCATCAGTCGGCCCAAACAATTAGTGTATTCAAATGCTACAAGCTTATGCAGGAGGGTTATGAAGGAAACTGAGTGAGAGTAACTTTCATTAATAATAAAGAAGCCAAATAGGCAATTTTTTTCTAGGCAATTTTTTTTATATATAGTGGATTTAGTTTAGTTATATTATCTTTCCAATTTAAAGCAACACTAGGGCTATTTTGGGACGGACCTCGTCATTTTGAATCGCAGTCAGATGATGAGAACGACGCCTAAGCTGAGACCCCTCTCTCCAAGCTTCCACACCAAACTAGCGAGAAGACGTTTGGCGACCGCTGGATTAAACGAGCACAAGACTCGCTTCCGTGGCGGTTTGAATCCTCAAACTCTTCGGTTCCGAAACCGACACATTACTGCCAGGCCACCGCGAACCTTTTATAAGGTGGAAGAAACGCGAAGTGAGTAATAGTTATTATTGGATGTTTTTGCTTCTTTTCGAGGCTGGTATAACTTATTTCATTGTAAATTCGGATCAGAAGAAAACTTGACAAATTTTTTTAGGCGGAGTTTCATAATATTAAAATTGCGTTTAAAATCTAATTCTATGCTGAAATTCAGATTAGAGATTTTATTCTACGCTGAATTTCAGATCGCGATTTTACAAATTAATTTAGTTTGAGAAGTTCTTACAGCTATTTATCATTTTGTTACTTCGCAGTATTTGTCATTGAATAATTGACCAAACAATTGCCATATGAATTCTCCCTTATATTTTTTTAATGCAATCTATTAACCCATTGTCCTCATTTTATTTCGTAGAATTTCAGAATTTTTTTTGAAAAAATATTTCGTTAATTTCTTTTTAAAGTAAACATATTAATCTGTATTCTGTTCATAGTTTTTCTATCTTTCAATGATTGTGACGTCGATTACTATCCTTTTGTAATATTTAAATCGATTAAAATTAAGTTTCCAAATATTTGAAGTACATTTTCTTTTTAGAAAAACTCACCTCAAAATCTCTTTTAAAAGCTTACCTTGGTTAAAATATCAATTTAAATTTTATTTTGCCAACCGATGACTGATTTGAAACAAAAATATGCGTTATTTTTTTAAAAATTCCTTTGAATTCAATTTCCACATCTTCAATTTCAAATGTAACTATTTTTAAAAATGAAATCAAAGCTAACTTTCATGCATTATTAAAGACCACATGCATCACATTATTTAAATTTATAATTTTAAATAAAAGTCATTGTGGATCTATATAATTTTAAAATTAAACAAATATTCAGTTAATTAAATATTTAATTAATTAGAAATGGACTGAAATTTTGCAGTTTTTCTGCATTAAATAGTAAATAAACTTAGAGAAACTTAAGAAACAAAAACGATTAATTATCTGTATCAGGAAAAAATACTCATTTAGTATATTTTAAAGATTTTATTAATAAAACTGAACTATTTAATTAATTGATTCTCAAAATAATTCGTTGAACCTTTTTTGTGCATCAGCATTTGTGAACAAAATTTGTATTATTTATATGACAAATATTTAAAAATATTAGAGAAAAATTCGCAATGAAACGCTTTTAAAATCGTTTACTATTGATATTTTAGGTTCAATTAAAAAACATTCCGGATAACAGAAGCAGCAGATACTGAAAGGATTATAAAACTTTATAGAAATGCCGTTTTTATGTTAAAAGAATTATACATAATAGTGTCTTGATCCTCACAGCTCCAAGGCAGAAGGTTAAAAATATCTTTGAATAATTAAGACGTATTGACAAGCTGTCAGGCCATATTTGTTAAAAAAATTATTTAGGCTTAACTTCAATTTCCTATCCGAATTTAATAATATTTGTGGGGATCTGAGGGAGAAAGATACGAAATTATAGTCAAAAAATTGGATGAGCCGTTTTTACACTATTATTGGATTAATTGGTACATAAGGATCACGTATGGATTCTATATCCTATCTATCTATCTATATCTACTTATAAAGAGAGAGAAATATCCAAAAAATAAACATCGTGAAAAATTCATGTTTTGTCGAAATGTTTCTATGGTATCTTGAACGTCCTACGCTTTCCAATAATGATAAGAATCGTCATTTTTCGAAATTTTGAAAACTGAATTTGTGTTTGCAGATAGGGGAAAACTAATAATAAGGGAAATAGATTGTTCAGATGAAATTTTAGAGCAATAAATTGAAAAATACAGGATTCTATATATAGACCTGAAACGTTCCAGATAAACTTTTATTTTCTTTAGTAAATTATGCAATCGTAAACGAATAAATCTGTTAATGTTTAGAGAAAAGACATATTTTTATGTAAAATTTTATCTATTAGACATTAAACGAAAGTTTTATCACAGAATTCGATAATATAAAATCCAAGTTCACTTGATATTCAAAGCAGAAGAAGAAAACTTCTTTCTCTTGCCTCATTTCTGGTCCCCGTATTCTCGAGTTTGAAAATAGTTCCGCTTCGTTCTGTTATTGTTGGCGGCTAGATTAAGTTTAATAATATTAATGCCTAAGATTTATTTATTTCTTAGCCTTGCTTAGATGTTTTTGGAAATCAATCTATATTAATAAATTGTAAATTTTTTTTCCATAAAAAATTCCGATAGAACCAGATCAAAAAGGTTGTTTAGAATGATAGTTTAGTTTAGTTATTAACGTCCCATTTTAAAGCAACACTAGGGCTATTTGGGGACGGACCTCGTAGTTCTGAACTGCGGTCAGATGACGAAGACGACACCTGATCTGACACCCTCTCTCCAAACTTCCACACCACACCAGCCGTAGGACGTTTCACCTCGACGGAATGAGCGCGCACCAAACCCGCATACACAGCGGTTCTTCGGTGGCATCGGATCTCGAATCTGAATCCCTCCGGCTCCGAAGCCGAGACCTTACCACCAGGTCATCGCGACCCTCCGTTTTCAAAGAGAAGACTGGTATTTTCAAGCACATTCTTCGATCTGAAGTACAAATGAGTCAATTTTTAGAACAAAATCGTTCTGAATGACTGATGCATTGTATTATAAATGTTGTTTAACAATTTTATCGAAAAGGAGTTGCATGCAGTAACAGGGGTATAAAAATATTCAAAGAATTCGTGTAAGCCGCTTTGCATCGTATAGAAGTTGCCACAAAGGCTCCTTCCGCTATTGCAATACATTCATAAAAAACCCGTCCTGTCATATATCCCCATACAATGTGACATGGTAAGTCCGAACTTTGTATTTCGGAAAGAGGACTGAAGGAAGAAGGGTAGTTATCTCTCAGGTTTTTTCACGGAGCCTTTTTTTGCCTGATCCCAGATTATTTTGCAAAATGAGGCGTCGTAAAATATAAACAGGAAGATTTGGAATAGGGGAGAAGAGCCGTCAACACGGAGAAAAGAAAGAGGAGCGGAATAAAAATTGCCTCATTACATATTCGGAAATGGACAAAAGATGCGACGATGAGAAAGTAGAAGATGACGCCATGCATTCTTCCTTTCCACCAACCGAATGCTATTTTGAGAACTATAAAACCTTTTCTCGCTTCTCTCCTGGCAGGAACTACTCAAAACATAAAATCTAACTGGTCATCGTGCCTCTTCCGT
>JAPMOR010092447.1:215205-323858 GCA_026543865.1 Argiope aurantia
TATAATGCCCCATTTTTCTACTCTGCTATATGAAAGTTTTGAGTTTTACTAATTTACTATTACTTTATTGTTATCATTTTGAAAGTTTTCTATTTAGTATTATTATTCAGTGTATAAAGACCCCAATCATGGAACGCTCCAAATTGCATTTTCGACATTCATTGCTTTTTTGTTTGTTTGTTTGATTTGAAGAAATCTGCTGCCGAAGCCCATCAGACACTTTCAGAAACTTACGGTGATGCTGCTCCGTCCTATCCCAGTTGTCGGTTTTGGTTGCAACGATTTGTGATTTCGACGTCAATGACAAAACACGGCCTGAAGGAGCAAAAAAATTCGAAGACAATTAATTGCAAGACTTATTGGACAAAAATGGGAAAAGTTCTAGAAAATGATGGAAAATACTTTGATCGATATATAATATAACAATTTTTCTCAATAAATGACATTTTAAAGTAAAAAAAAAATGATCAAAATACATTCAAGCACCTAATATTTGCTCTGTATGTATGCAAGAAAATGCGAAACTCATGCATTATGAACGCTACTTAATGTGATTGCGGTTAATGTTACCATTCTCTATATATTATCAATATATATGTATATACATACATAATATTCGGGATCTTATTTTTACAATAGACAACATGAAAATTTTGAAAGAATTTTACATGAAATAAGTTCATTTGTCATAAGTAGTAAGGAAATAGTTTGTATTGTAACTATTGTATTTGGCATTGTAAATGATATAAAAATCAGGTCAGTATACAAAAAGAAATGAAACAACAAATTCACTTTTGTTTCTGTAAATAAACGTAAATATACAGAGACATTTTTAATAAATTAAAATCTTCAATTTTTGTAAGAGCCTTTTCATCTTAATGACAATTTACTCTCTCCTTCAAAAATCTTCCAAAATAGGTCGGTTGCTGCCTCAGTGTTTTAAGAATAGAAGTTTTTATAAATCAAGCAGATGTTAAATTCAGTTATTTAGAATAGATTTTCGATTAAAAGTCGGATAAAACGAACAGTGACATATTATCTCTTTTTCGGAACCTTTAGAAAATATTGCAGAATTCAAAGTTTTAGAGCAATACATCTCCGACAAATTCCATTCACTGCCACCATTTAGTCCCGCTGTGCAATCAGACGATATCCAGAAGTCATCCCTCCCTCAGAATTACGCAGCCGATTTTCCGTGCCTCACGCAGTTTTAAAACATTTTTCGAAATGAGACCGGAGGGCTTTTTCACGGAAGCCAATATTTTAAGGGACTGTCTGTGAGCTCTCTAAATGAGAAGGGACGAAAAGACTTCAATGGGGAGGGGATGGAAAATCGACGTCACGTGACGTGAATGAATTTCGTTGATGATTCGGAAGAAAGATGGACGATTTTCAGCACTAAAGGCCAAATTCAAAAAAAAAAAAAAAAATGTCATTTGTTTTCCTTGAAGTCGAGAATATTATCTCATAAACCTTAAAAACTAAAAGCAAAACGTTCCTCATATATAGTAGCAAAGGAATAAATAAACAAATATCCTATCTTCGTACACATATTTCAATGGTTTAAAATAACGAGTTTTTTGCATAACATTTTCAAATCTTCAGAATATTTAAAATGATACAATTTGTTGTAGAAATTGGGCAATATCTATAGCAACTTTAGAAGTAGGATCAAATGTGACTCATAGACAGACCATTAAATCTGTGTTCTTATCAAAAGAACTTAAAAGCTGTAAATGAATGGAACAAAAGGGTCAAATATATGTTTAAGCAAAAGGGAAAGACATACAAACACCAATTACAAATATATTTATTCACATCATGGGCGACTTGCATTCAATATTTAGGAAAAGTAACAATTTAAATTTCTGTTATATAACAAAAAAGGAAATATGAGGTGTCTCAAAATGTATAGAATATATGAAATTTCGACAACATTTGCTTATTATAGTGTTCTTAATATCTATCCATATTTTGAGGATGAGACACGTTCTTCTATCAACATTAAGGTTAAGGTTGTAATATTTCTGGTTCCAAATTGTTCAATGGCTGCCTTGAAAGCATTCATTGAATAAAATCGCTCTCCATTCTCATGCACCTAAAGGCCCACCCGTTTCAGTTGGGTTTAGATAAGGACTCATAGATGGTCACTCAAATCACTAACATTTTTCGAGTTTAAATAATTTTTCATAGCATTGGAGGTATGGTGGGAGCATTATCAGCCCGATATTTCCAATTTCCTCTCTCTGTGTTTTCTGCAAAAGTCCTGAGAAAAGTTTCAAGTATTTATAAGTGTTTAGTGAAATTTTGTCGGCCATCTAAACAGACAAACCCCACTTGACCGCGGAAACCTAAAATCGTCCATACCATTACAGACCCATTATCAATTTATCTACTGGAAAAGCTCCTGTGCTCTTTTTGTAAATGAAGTCAACGTTTTATATTTGCGTCAACTTTATTGAGGTACCATGTATTCCATCACTGAACCATTTATCACCACATGACACATGATTACAAGTCCATTGTGAAACTTTGGAAGTGGTAATTTGTGAGTTATTTTTACATGGATCATATAACAAGATTCTATAATGCGTCTACGAACAGTGTTCTTGGACATTTACAACTGGAAAACTCTAGTCATTTCGCGAAATGGCATTTTCTGACTTGAGGTCATTCTTTGCACCTGTCTATCATTGCGTCTATCATCCGTGGACTTCCTGTAGGAGGTTTTACCTCATATGACGTCTTACGAGTTTTAATATACCATAAATCATACTCTTAGAACGAGTGAAAAGTTTCAACACTTCCTTGCCAGGTTTTACGAGCAATTTTAAATTCAGAATTTTACTCATTTCTTCATTAGAGGGTTACAAAGCTTTAAGCATCTTGACACACAGAACAAAATGACAACTGTACTTTCCGTACAACGTATTTATCAACTCCTAAATGATAATATGATTGCCTTTACCATATTTGCGTAAAATTGTATCAAATTCTAAATTTTTGCTACAATTTATTTCTGCTTATTCTACGATTTAAAAATTGTCATTATATATAAGGAAAGAATTTCTGTTTTTTCAATATAATAGACAAAACTTATCTATACAATAAGTTGCATTGAAATTTATCATCCACAGCAAAAAATATAGGCAAAAGGAAATGCGAATGGAATTAATGTACTCTTAGTCATTTTTTAATTAAATATTTCATAAGTGGCATACTATATATTAAAATAACAATGAACTTCAAAATTTGCTATGGTAATACACATTTTTTCATCGAATTTCAAAATTACAGGAAAAAGTCTTCTCAGAAATCAAATTTCATTAGTTTAGGTCTAATCGTTTCGAAATTATGGGTAAACAAAATTTTGGCCGATGTGCTGGCCTAGGGGTAGCCCGTCTTCCCCGTGATCTAGGCGTTCCGGGTTCGAGTCTTGGTTCGGGCATGGTTGTTCTATTCCTTATGTTCTCTTTGTGAGGTGCGTGAATGCCCCTCCCCTGTAAAAAGGGATTGAGCAAGCGAGTGCGTGTGTGCTATCTTCACGTGAGCTAAAGTGAGACTTCTGCCCTCGGGTGCTCAGGGCCTACTGCGCAAAATTTAGCTTAAAATAGTCACACGACAAAAAAAAATGACTTTTTAATGTTAAAATAAAATCTTTGACTTTTAGTCATATCTTAAAATAATAATATAATTATTGATATAAACAATATTTGTTGTGAAAATATAGTGTTCTACATATTTTGCACTCATATTTATCATTAAAAAGTACTTAATATGCAAAAAGTTCAAAAATAATTTAAATTTTTTTAAATGATAACATGTTTAAATTTGAGCATAAATCGAAAGACTAGGTCATTTTATGGCGGCCTATTTTATTTTCAGTTATTTTTTATGGCGGCCTTATTTTATTTTCAGTTCAATTCTATGAATAGTTTTTATCTTACATTAAATTTTCTGAATGACCTCAAAAACGAGTCACATTTTTTCTCGCTAAGGAGAGGATTCACACGTTTCAAAATATCAACAGTTGGCAATCAAATTCTACAAATCATGCGTTTCTTTAATTAAATATTCCATGTTGTTATAATGTAAGAACACATAAAAATAAAAAAGTTTCATCAGCAGCAAAATATATAAAATCAAACTTTTTACACATTTTTACTATATATATATATTTTTAAATTTTAGTTTTTTAATTGCTGCATTATTTCATTTTTATAGATAATTTAAGCAATGAATTTGAATCATTTTGATGCATTCATCAGTTGCTAGATCATATTATTCAAAAATGGTTCACATATAATTATTTAGGTTTCACTACATCTCCCCTATCATAATATTTTGGGGAAAGTGGGAGCCATATGAGGAATGCGAATTTTTTTTAAGGCACCGGGCGATACTTTTGTATTTTCTTTGACAACATTTTACATCCTTTAGAAAACTATTGCTTCAAGATTCAAACCATTGTTTCTATTACGTAAATGTAAACGATTTTATTCTGTTACGATTATTACAAACATGATAAAACGAGCACCACGAAACACAGAAACCTACAATGAAACTGAGTATGTTCACAGCCTTTACTCTTGATCATTAAATAATATGATTTTTTCGCTCAACTTCTTTAGAATACGAACGAATTCACCTAGTACAAGAGTGATTCATGAGTTGTGTGATGCAGTGGGAATAAAGAGGAAATAGACCAGTGGTCAGCCATAAAGCCCCCTTCGTATAAAGACTGCAGTATTCGTGTAAAGAGGGACATGAAATCTTGACAGAGCTTTTGAAGGAAATAAAGATGTGAGTATTCGTGGCTAGGGCTGTTTCGATTGAACGAAAAAAAAAAATCGGTTTTTCAATGACGGTTTTAGAAAAATATCGATCTATCGAAATCATGATCATGAAAATAGTTCACGATAAATCGCGATTCAATAAATCAATGTTCATAATTTGCTTTTTCGATTTCGTTTTGGTTATCGGTGAGTGTTTTTATTTGTGTTCCTCTTTTATTCTTTTTCACCTTCATACATAATTTTTGTTAATATTTCTATAGATACATTCATATTTTAATATATAAAAATACTTATTTTAAACGCAATGTTATAAACTATAACATGCAGACATTACTTTGGCATTGAAACACTTTTTAACAAAAATTATTTTCTAACTATTTTTATTCGAAAGGAAACAAATATTTTTATTATATAAATTGAAACCTCCTCTTATTTGGAGTCGTTCTGATCAGTCACTATGTCAAAAGATGCTATTTATGACTTATAATTTCTCTAAATAAATAATGATATCACGATACATCGAAAAATATCAATATGTGTTGGAAGATATATCGCGATGGTGAAGTTCAATCATCTCTTAGCGCTATTCGCGGCATGTCTAGCCTTGAATGAATGTGAAGGTAACAGACAAATATTTGCTATTTTATTTATTCGGTTTAGTAAAAGTGCTTCTTGTTTTTCTCTTTTGTGCTCCCTGGAAGTACACATTGTCTTATGTGTAAAAAGCTTCTTCATCGGGCAGGTTGACAACCTGGTTTAGTCCTGCACTTTTACTGTTTGTGACTGACCTTTCTTCAACTGCCCTGTATCCCGATCCCGAGACCTCTGTGCAGAGGATTTATTTCTCCCCTCTCTCTCACAAGGTCGTGTTTAAAACCAAGTACATAGGTGAGTTAATAAGCGACTGATTCGCATTTGCGGTGATAAAAGATAGGATATTAAAATTGCAATTTCCGCCCACTTTGCTGAAATACGGTAATTAATTTTAAAGCAAATGGTACGAAAAATCGGCAATAGTAATAAATTTAATTTAGGATGCAATGTTTTTTCTTAATATTCCAAACAATTCTTAATTTCCTCTATTTATTTAAGGCTCAGGACATAAATATCTTGCAGAAGATCAACAACAAAGAAATGACTCAGATCACGTTCAAAACAAGATACAAACATTCTCTAGACAAGAGTTTCAAAAGTAACAACGGCGAATATAAGTTTTTACAAATAAAATCAATAATCATACGTTCTCAAATAGAAAAAAAAATATTGCTTTTATATAGGGAAAACAAATTATGCTAATTTTGTATGCAAAGTAGGGTGGGGGAGTTATGCCTAGAAAATTTTAATTCTCTTTATTACAAATATTGATTCAGTAGATACTATAACTGGATAGATAATATTTTGAAATAACACCTAAAAATGTATTTATTTTAGTTTTGGCATGGAAATTTTGTGTTACATCTATATATGTAGCTGTTGATTTGAAACAGAACAATATAGATAAATGGTGATATTTATACAAGCCTTATTTTTTAAAAGAAATGTCTCAAGCATACAATGCTGAAGGCTAACCAATCTTATTTTAAAAATGAATGAATCTTCATTCAGACCCGTATAGTCAGCATAAGAAACAAAAGCATCTGATTTCGGAATTAAATTGTCTGATGCATTACGTGAGCAAATATTGATTTTTTAAGTGAATAATTAAAATTTCTAGCGGCTGAAACTAGCTTAACCATTTTAAATTTCGCTAATTTGATAGAAGATCAGATGTCAATCTTACATTAAAAAAAAATAAGTAATTGCATCAAGCTTAATTCCGCAATTTTCCCAAATCCCCATCCTCTTCCCCCAGACGTTTCATAATTCTCCGAGCCCGTGTGTGCCTTACCGAAGATCAACAACAACACAGAAATGACTCGGCTCCCGACAGAAACAAAAGAACAGCTGCTTCTGTACGAAGTAACAAAGACAACAGAAAAAAGGAAAGAAAGAAAAAATGGCCACTTGGCATTCGGAATGTTTACCCCTACTCTATCATCCAGTCCTCGCATCTCGTAATCAAATTCTGAACCTTTTACCGTAATTGTGCCATTTGGTCACCCCCCGTCGCTCCACTCATTAACTCTAAGCAAAGAACGACTTTCTTTTGGAGATTTTTTTTATCTTATTTCTTTCCAAGAACGTGTAAGAGCAACGGGAAAGTCATCTCACGGTCATTTGCTCTCCGATTAAAAGAAAAGAACGCTGATTCGATGTTAAATACTCGGATTCTGCTGCTGGAGGAAGGAAAGTTTTTCCACATACTCTCTTCGGAGTGAGGCGGAGGGAAGTTGGAAGCGAAGCAGATCTAAGTTTAGTGATCTCAGTCGCCACTCAGGATGGCATTTCGCTTGAAAGTTGAGCAGAGACATTCCTTCCACTGTCGATTAAAGAAAACTTAAAGGTTTTTTGTTGTTAGGTGAAGAGATATTAGCTTTTGATATATATTGATTTGATCTATGATTGCTGCTTTGCAAAAAATAAATAAATAATCAACTACAACAATATTAGCAGACAGAATTTGAAGTTTTAAATTATATCGATTTTTAATCTTTGATATCTAAAATTGAAGCCATAAAATAGAAGAAAGATTATTTGAATTATTTTGTACATTATATAATTTTTAAGCATTATTTTGAATGCATAAAAACTGATTCAAAATAACATAATTCTTCGATAATGATAAAGTCTCGACTTCGAAGCCAAAGTCTCCCGAATTCCAGACCTAATACTACTATAAATGCACAATATGAGCGGGAGTGGAAGACAAACACTATTCAGCTGATGAACAGTTTTGGAAAAAAGGTTTTGGATCAGGCGTCATCTGACCACAATTCAAAATTGAGACGCCCTCAATATTACCCTTACATAGATTCAAAACGTTGAAATTAATCTAACTAAACTGAATTTTTAAATTTTGCATTGCTGACTTTTGTGGACACGATAAAAGAAGCTTACAGTAGAGCAAATATCTTCTGAATAGCTCGCTCGTATATTTAATTAATTAAAATTTCTTTAAAAATATGAGTTATGAAACTATTTTATTGAAAATGCTTCATTAATAAGTCCTAAAAATTTTTATATTAAATCTTACTATAATTATGCCTAGTAAATGTCGCACAGATTAGTTAACTTTCCTGCCTACATCATATATATCTAATATATAAAAATCTCATGTCACGGTGTTTGTGTTCGAACTCCTCCGAAACGGCTCTACCGATTTTCATAAAAAAATTTATGTGTATTTTGTGGGTATGAGAATAGGTCCTTAAGTATATTTCACAACGCTAGGTAATTAGGGTGTTCCTATCCACGTTCAATGTACACTGAGGAGATCAACGCTTGCTTGAAATCATCGCCACTGTGACGTAATGTTGAAAAGGTCCAGCTAAAAATAAACACACGCGTCCAAATGCTACAAGATCCATCTGCTGACACATTCTCGAACCAATTGTTAGATATCGGTGATGAAAAAGTTGCTGTCTATGAAAATACTGGATGCATAAAATTGTCCACTAACTTCTGCACTGTCGTTGATTCGCAAAATGCTCTCATTGACAGCATATTTCCCGATGTACACACATAATGCATAAATCATGCGAGGCTGGCAGAAAGAGCCATTTGGGCAGCAAAAAATGAGGACGTCGACGATTTAAACTTCAAGATACGGCAGTCGTTGCCAGGCAATTTGGTATCATACAAATCGATCCATACAGTTTGCAATGCTAACGAAGCTGTAAATTATCCAACAAAGTTTTCGTTGCCACTCACCATTACGTTTTGTATTTCCTGTTTCTTTAATTCTACTTTTAGCTTATTTCAACTTGGAACTTCTTTTTAATTTAGGTTACGGAAAAAGTGGAATAAGAATTGTTCTTTTAATGTGATTACGTTAACTTACGCTTTTTAATAGTATTTATATAAGTTTTCATCAATATTATGTACGTATTCTATGCAGAATAACTTTCTCTACTGTAAATAGCCTCATTATCTCTGTGTCGTGTTGTGAAAATAAATATATTTAAAACGAAAGCAGAGTTTGCATTGAGTCATAACAGTTATTGTTCTCACTGAATTTGCCAGGCATGTCACCACACCTTCTACGACTGAAAGTTGGATCTCCGGTTATTTTACTTCGGAATTTGAACCCACCATGGCTGTGTAATGACACGCGATTGGTCATTAAAAAATTGATGAAAAACGTTGTCGAAGCCACCATTTTGAATGGCAAATTCCGAGCCGAAAATATTTTGTTGCCACGAATTCCATTGATTTTCAGAGACGTGCCAATCGAATTCAAAGGCGTTCAATTTCCTATTAGATTCGCATTTGCAGTGACAATCAATAAGTCGCAAGGCCAAACGATGTCTGTTTGCGGATTAGATTTGGGCGTGGCATGTTTTCGCGTGGGCAAACTATCGAGCTTATTTGTGTTGCCTAAAGACGGACTGAGAAAAAATATCGTACACTCAATTGCTCTTCGAAATGAATATTGATTTTCTTTATATAAAAATATATTACCTTTTTCACTTTACGTTTAACTTTTAAGAGATGAAACAATGTATATGTTCGTTACTTTAATGAAATACATTGTATTGAGAAAATGAATGGTTGGTGTTTTTTAGTATGTATACAAATTTCCTTTTTAATTGAATACGTTCAAAATTCGATAGAAATCTGCAAATTTGGTGTAAAGACCATATGCCAAATTTCATATATTTAGTTTAAAGCGTTTTCGAGTTATCTTGTTCATAGATAGAGAAAATGAGACAGACAAACAGACGTCATTTCAAACATGTGTCTTTCGAACTCAAAGAGATCTAACACGTGATGATAAGTCAAACATTTCGAGTTCTCCTGTTAGAATTGTTTAATGAATACAGTGGATCTATCCTCTTTGTATATTTCTTGTACTAGTAAGTAAAAAAGAAGGGTAAAAGCTACGTCGAGTTCCAGGCATGAGTTTTGAAAAATGATGGATTTGAAAAGAGTAGTACGATTCCACGCATTAGCGCATGTCAATCCAAACTCAAAAGATGTTTAGCAGTACAGCTTCATCAAGAATAACTTCCACCTATGAAACATTCATTTTCCCTGACGCTTCATACGCTATTAATGTTAGAAAAAGGAGAAGGCGAAAACCAATTTGGACAAGCAATAAATAAATAGCACGTAAAAGACGGTGAGAATGGAGGTGGAAACACCACAAGTGCGATGTTGACAAGTGATTGGCACTCACTTTTGCTTTTGGCAAAGTTTCTGATAACCTCATCTTACACCTTTAAGTCACGAGTTGGAAATGCCGAGCTTTTTAGGATGTTTTTAAAAGCATGAGATTTAGATTATGCTGCCCTTTGCAATATTGTGAATTAATATATTATACTGAAAATATTACTCTGATTTTAATTTTAAAATGTTTAAAGGTTTTAATAAAACTGAAGAATGTAGTAATCCAATTCAAGAAAATATATTTTTAAAAAATTAGCAAAATTTCTTTTATCAAAATGAAGTCTATATGATGAAATAAAATTTAATCAGATTATTGATTCAGAATACTTTTTATTTTAAGTTGAATATATTGAGAGAAGATTTAACTAAGGCAAGTTTTCAAAAATGCTTTTGAGATGTGTTATTTAAAAAATATATACTTCAAAAATTCGGAAACTTATTTTTAGACGATTTAAATTTAAGAAAATAATCCAACAATCGCTGAAAAATATTTTTTAAAATAAGAGAATGATGGTTTTTCTTCAAACACAGCTTCTCGAGAGCAAATGACTTTCCCGTTTTCGTTTATGTAAATATGGCTTTGTTCCTTTGTTCACTGGGGTTTCGAGCTTTAAATTTAATAATTCTGTTTAAAACATAGACGGAGGTGCTAACAAAGTCTGCCCATAGATATTTTGGAAATCCTACTTCCTCATTTGAATACTTTAAAGTTCGTGCCGTATCGACGACTGTTCGGTTATGTCTTTGAGAACTCCTATTCCTGTTCTGGAAAGTATAGAGCTGTAAGTTTCTAGAATATTCAATGATTCTTGAGGATTTGTTGATAAATTCGTTATCAAATTCCACGACATTATCGTAGAGAATTTCCTTTATATTATGTCATGAATTCTTGGCATGGACAATAAAATCTATAAGTACAATTTTGAATTCTGATTTTTATTTCAATGAAGAAACAATACCTAAATTTTTAAAAGTGATATTTACAAATTGAAAAGTATTTAAACTTACCATGAGACTCCTCAAATGATCCACAAACATTCTTAGGGATCAGTTCTCCAAGATTTGTAGCATTTTGACCTTATTCCAAATTTCAATCTGTGTGTTTTCCCATAAACAAAAGCGCATAATTTTGGATCATTCTCTACATTTATATTTAAACTCAGTTTCTAAAATGGTTTTCACATGTTATTTGTCTTGGTATTCCCGTCTTTCAAGGCAAAGCTGAAGGATATCGCTAACAATCATGTCTATATTGACTGGGTTTTCTGGAATAAATGCCTTCATATCATTCTTAAAGAGACCATCGCCAGCATTCCATGTTTCATGTAAAACTACCTTATTTTTAGGTAACAATTCTTGTAAATGATTTCAAATATAGTATTACGCATTTTGTTTTGTTTTTTTAGTTGGTGGACAACATGGAAAATACATTTTTGCTGATTGCTTACACACACCACATATTTTACATAGTCTGAATTGTTTTTCGTTATTTACAAATGTCACAATTTTCATGATACCTTTACCAGCAGCTGGTAAAGACATTTCATTAGTTACGGTTATGCTATAGGAAAATTCGAATTTTTTTAAAACAGCAAAATGACTGCTATTGTTAGTCGCATGTTTGGAGGCTCCATTGTCAATGAATCGGTCATTTGAGCCTGTTTCAGCTGAATGTATGTCCTGATCTAAAGTTTAAAGTGTCAAATTAGAAGATGCGTTATTTCTTCTTCTTTTATGGAGTTGGAAACATCTGGTTGGGGTGGTTTCTCATCAGCAATACACTTCCAGCACTTTACAACCTAATGTCCTTTCTGAAGACAGTAATTACACCTACTATTGCTTTTCTTCCTTGTTCTTTGCTTAGGGTCCGAATTCATAACAATGTTGCTTGATTTCTAGGATACTTCTTCAGTTCTCTTTCATGGATACAGAACTGTTAAGTCAGTTCATCTAAAACTCTTTTTTAGTCGCTTAAAAGCCATTTGGACTTGAAGGGGCGATAACTTCCTGGGAGAGTTTCTAAGATTTTGCCTGACATCTCTGGAAGTCTCATCCTCTTACTTTCTAATCCTTCATTTAGCTCGTATCAAAGCCTTTAAATTCCAACCTGTATCTCGTACAGCAGGGAAACAACATATACCTATAATAAAATGACTATGATGAATTTATTCAGACAGGTTACAGTCCGGTACCGACGAATTAAAAAAGTTACAAAAAATAAAAGAGATCGGCCAAAAAGTCTATTTAGAAAAATGTATACTATACCATAATAAGAAGAGAGATAAAAGTTTCATGGAATTATCTGTAAAATTGACAGAGATATTTGCAATTAAAATTATTAACTTTGTGTGATTTGAAAAAGAAGTTCGCCTAAAATTGAAAAATGTATTCTCTAATATTCCCCATCTAAGTAGATTTTTCAAATTTTTGTATATTATTTTTATTTACTTTCTTAGTTGTTTAAATTTCACTTCACCGTTGCTTAACTCAAAAAAAGTAAAACTGTAATACTACCGGAGAATACATTCTTCATTTTTGGGACGAACCCTTTTTTCGTTACGGAATGTTGGTAAATTTAATCTCAAATATCTCCGCCAATATTACAGATTAACTCCATGAAACTTTTTTTTTCTCTGTTTTTATTGTAATATAGCTTACATATTTCTAACTGGACTTTTTGGCCGATATCCTTTATTTTTTGAGTTATTTTTTGTAACTTCCTTATTTCGCGGCTAGAGGTACTGTACCTGTCTCAATAAATTTGGCATAGTTAATTTCTATAGATGCACATTATTTCCTTGTCTACACGCGACGCCGGTTTAAATTGAAAGGGCTTGAAATGACTTTACCGATTGTTATCTATAATCTTTTTTTTTTTTTCGCATGAAAAGAATGACGTCGAAATATTTTTTTAATATCTCATGAAGAGGAATAAATAATGACAGATTTCTGAGAATTTCCTGAATAAACGATCGAAACCTGAATCGGTTATGCACTTAAAAAAATCGTGAAATTCGGATAATAAAATGAGTAATTTTTTTATAAACTAAATTTATTTTTCTAAAACTGTTCGTTGCTATTCATTTGCCGCAATTATTCCTCTTACAATGTACAAATTCGTGGTTTTCAAATGGATACTTATCTCTTCATAATTATTTGTTTCTATTATTTTTTTTAACCCAAACTGGATGTTCCAGAAACATTTCCAAATCTCCAAATAAATTTCATGAATCGGGAGAACTTCAGAATCAAGCGAAATCTTTTCGAAAAGCCATCCGCATGTAAAAGAAGCGAAAAACCGAGACGCCTTCCCAGCAACTCCGGCGGAAGCGGAATTCTGATCAAGTGACCATCCAAGCAGCAGTCGGTAATAATTGGATGAGGATGCCGTCGCCGATTTTAAGAAGATTGAGATCGAGGACAATTTAATCTTCCTCATTTATACCTTCAACGGATTGCAGATTTAACAAAGAGCGAATTCCCGCCTTTTAAAATATTCAGGCGCCTCTCCTTAATCATTTATTTAAATCTCATCGCCCCGGAGTTGAAAGAGAGGCCGACCCGGGTTTTAATCACACGATTATACGGGATTTAATTCGCAAGCTCAGTTTTATGGTGGGTTGTCCGGCAGGAGATATAAAATCGTGGAGAGAGAGGGGGAAGAGAAGTGCAATGATGTACTTTATACATGTGACGTTGAGCTCGATTTAGTTTGCGGATTAAGTATATTTTAAGTTATTACGTTATCTTCAAACGAGAAAGCTGAATGGCGAAATCTAAACCTCAGCAAAGCAGGGTTTGTTCAAAATCGTCCTTTTACAAATAAATAAATGTAGGAAGTAATATTAACTGTAAACTTGTTTCAAGGATAATAATTCATTAAAGTGTTTAGTTAATTTCGATTATAAGAGATGGCGATGCCAATGATGTCATATCAGATCTAGCTGAATTTTGACTTCCAATGAGAGGAATTTGAGCACTTATGACGTCAAGGCGTTTAGAAGGCTCATGAGAGAAGAGCACTCGATTCTTGCGTCGGAAATGGACGTATGAGGTCTGACGCTGCATACATGATCCGTTTTAAAAGAAGAAAAAAACGGAAGCAAACCCTTTTTAGGCCTTGACCATGTTTGGCATCCACATCTCACAGGCTAACCATGCTCTTTATTCAAATTGTCTTATCCCATTTCGGTAAATAGTCTAATATTGTAAATATTGAAATGTTTAATTTATGTAATCTTAATAAATTGTCTGTTTAATTCGGTTTATTATTATTCCTTTCTCAAAATTCACTTTACCCCTAGACATCACCCCCCCGAGGGGGCACCTCGGAATGAGGATGAGATGCTTCCGGCATGGTGGTTGGATCTCGCCACTCTGGAGGGTACACTAATAGGTGGGGGATCTGACTCCTCCCATCGATGACGGGACGTTCTTCTTTCGGGGAGGATTGTACCGTGGCCGGTGACGGCCCTTAGGACTCAATCACAGTTCCCGCCAATGTTGCTGTTGCGGCGGTCCGGTCATTCAGTTTTTATAGTTTAAATCCGTGTGCCTTCGTGCCGGGTCGGATAGTTAGATGGCTGACTTACCCCTAGACATCGTCTTACATAAATTAAATTAAGTAAAAGCGTTGAATTGAAAAACACCTTGAAGATTGAAATGTACTAATTTAAACAATGGCCTTATTCCTTAATATCAAAAACTAAAAGTTAGTAGATGTGTAAAAACCTGAGTGATTGAACCTTACAGTTCAATAGAATTGCACTTTCTTCCGCAAATATATATAAATATAAAAGCAATTTATGTTATTAAACTGGCTATCCAAGACAGGCTTCTAAGCTTGCAATGGTCGTTGAAAAATGCTTAAACGCCCCTTTCATCAGTCAGGATTCGTGAATCAAAAAACTGTTTTGCATTTTATTCTAAAAGTATTATTCTATGGTTTCAGTTGGTATCATGTAATGTTCATTTAAAAAAAAAGTAGTAAAATTAAATTTTGATTTTAACATTTTGTCTCACTTCCAACCCCTGAATCCATTTTCCAATGGCCGTTATGCTCGCGAACATTACTTTTTGATGTTTTTCGAAAATCAATTGTTACAAAGTAAGTTTTTTTTAAATAAATTTTTTTCAAGAAAATTAATAATTATTAACAATAAATAGTAATTCTTTTAACATAGTTTATAAAAAATACTTTCAGACATTTCACAACAACGCCTTCCCTCCCCAAAAAAATGCCGCATTTTTTTCAAAAGAAATGCATATATTGACCTAAAACTCTTAGTTAATTTCTTCTATTACATAAATAAAATCGCTCGGGGGAAAAAAAAATTGGAAACAAAATATTTTTCCAAATTTGCACTGTTAAAAAGATCTAATTAAACTATCATTAGTTCTATATATCATTTTTTAGACTTTTTTGATACCTAGAACTTTTTTATTTAACTTTCCTCTCACGTAAGAACTTTTTATTAAAATGCGAAAACAAGTTTGAAATTTCAATCCACCCTCACTCAGTAGCAAATTCGGATGGAAACTTAGAGGCCTGCATCAACTGCGTAAGCAGACAAAATTGCTGTTGTGTATTTTTTGCTATATTTTGCAAATGGTCTACATTAAGAACAATTTTTTAGGGGGCAGAATTTTGAGCGATGAAATTAAATGATAATTAAAATCAAGCTTATTCCACATGCTTGCTCAATGAATTGAGAATTTCAAACAGTGTACAGGAATACTTTCAAAGACAGTTCCTTGGCTGCAAATGTGATAGTAAGAGCAGTTATGAAGGCCAAACTCATAGGCTGGAATAATAATCGTCCCAGAAATATGGAGTGCTGTTCTAACCCCCTCTCTTCTATTTTTGAGTTATGGAATAAAGGATTGGACGTAAGGAATATTCTTAATAGTATCTTGATATTTTGATAAATCTTTTATATACTAGGTTGGGGAAAAAGAAATCCATTATTTTTACGTGAACAAATCTTTATTTAACATGTTTAGAATTACTAATTTTGATCAAATACGCATCGTTTCGTTTTATAATTTCTTGCTATTTTAAAATAGCTTCATAATCCCTCTCTCATAGAAGTCTTCCCTATTAGCAAAAAACTCTAGTAATCGATTTTCACTACCTTCTCTTGATACCAATTTCTTATTCACTAAAACGTTTTGCAATGCAAAGAAAACATGGCAATACATGATCCAGTCACATTAGTGTGACCACTGGTTAAACTCCAAAATAACCACCTTTCGCAGAGCGGACAGCTGTGGGACGTGCAGAAAGAGAGTCAATTAGGTTCCTGAAGGTGATCATTGGGATGTTGAGCCATGCCAACTCCAATGCCATAGGCAGGTGCACTAGGTTACGTGGGTGAGGATCCATGGTGCGAACAACCCAATCGAGCTGGTCTCATAGATTCTCAATTGGGTTCATGTCTGGTAAATTTGCTTGCCAAGGGAGTACGGTAAACTCATCCTGATGCTCCACGAAAAAAGCGCATACACTACAAGCTTTATGGCACGTTGAATTGATTTGCTGGTAGATGCCATCATCCTGAGGAAAAACAGTTCGTATGTAGGGGTGAACATGGTCCGCAAGGATAGATGCATACTTGTCTTGATCCCTCGTGCCTTCCATAATGATGAGTGCACCCAGAAAATGCCACGAAAACCTTTCCCAGACATAATGCTCCCTCTTCCAGCTTGGACCCTTCCGGCAATTGTTGTAGGGTGGTTTGCTTTCAGACGTTTCACGCTGTATACGCCAACGTCTATCTGTCCAATGGAGCATAAAACGTGATTCATCAGAAAAAGCCACCTATCACTACTCAGTGGAAGTCTAGTTGCGGTACTGGCATGCAAATTCCAGCCTTCGTCGTAGATAAACAGCAGTCAGCATAGGTGCATTAATCAGGCGTCTGCTACGGAAGCCCATACGCAGCAACGTTCGCTGAACCGTTGCTGTGGAGACACTGTTGATGGTCCCTCAGTTGCTCAACGGTTACACGTCTATTCGCCCGAACGCATCACTCTAGCCCTCATTCACTCTGCCATCTACGGTCCATGGTGCACCGCATTTGTCACGTAGCTGATTTTGGATAGTGCCATTTTGCCATGCATGATATACTTTTACCAAGGCGGCCCGTGAACAATTTACAAAATTAGTAGTTTCAAAAATGCTTCCGCCCTTGGCCCGAAAACCAATGATCATGCCCTTTTGGATGTCGGATAAATCGCTCCGTTTCTGCATGACTGCAAGAATGGAACTTTATATATCCACCAAATTTGCTGATAACACGTGCCTTCCACGACTGGTTATTTAACTTTCAAGTCAAAAGTAGCCGGTGATCACATTAATATGACTGGACTGTGTAGGGTCCAGGTCCGGACTAAACGGTGGATGCATCAAAACTTCCCAACCAAACTCCCGGAGTCAATATAGACGTGTGCGTACTGATGGAACACAACACCTCTCTTGTTGGCCAATTCTGGCCGTTTCTTGTCACTTGCTAATTTTAAAGGGTCCAACTGTTGACAGCATAGATCTGAATTTTAGTGTTCGGCCATATGAAAGCAACTCATAGTAAATTATTCCTTTCCAGTGTCACCAAATGCAAAGCAGAACGTTCCTGGCCGTTAGTCCTGATTTGGCCACCGTTTGAGCTGTTTCACTACGCTTTGACCACGATCGTTTTCCCACAATGTTTTCATGTGTGATCCATTTCTCATTCCCAGTCAACATCAGTTTAAAAAACGGATTTCATTTCGTTCAATCAAGATTTCGCAGATGGAAATTAGATCCATCATGTTCATCATCTTTAACATCAAAAATATCTGAACGGAATAGACGAAACCAAAATTGCATGTAATTGGCTATTATAGTATCGGGACCATAAGCACCATTCACAATTTCAGCACCCTGGCTTGCATTTTCGCCCTTATACAAGAAAAACTGTAAAATATACCGAATTTTCTCTTTGTTGACTTCCATTTTTAACACCCTGTAACTCACAACTTAACAAACCAAACAAAAAAAAGCGAAAGAATTTTTATTTAGCGTAAAATGTCACCTTTCCAACTAGCATAAATCTGAAATTGTTTGATCGGGTCTTAGAGATATTGATCACTACAACCATCTATTAAAAAAAATAATGGATTTCTTTTCCCCCGTGCTAATATATTTTAAATGCGAGTTTTTTTTTATACCATGTGATATTTTTAAAGGCAATCTGTATGAGTTTGATTTCGTAATCGATTTTAACAACAAAACCCTCTAAAATTTGTTTTTATTGATGGAATATTTGTTTTCAAATATTTTTTTAATTATTTAGAAAATTGATTAAATTAATGAAGAAATGTACAACTATACTTCAAGATTTAATGAAAATATAGTTAATAAAAAATGGTTATATATAGAAATGTATAGCTAATTAATTAAATGAAAAGGATAAAATTAAGCACATTTATTTGCATTTTTTTTTCAAATAGCAAGTTATTTATATAAATATATTTTTAAATAAAAATTCGGCACGACATTCATTTTATAAAATTTATTTTATTCTTATTAAATTATCATCTAGTAGAAATGATCCTCCAGTTGAATATAACTTCAAACTAATCAAATCAATTTAAAAATGAATTTTTTCTGATTTTATGCTTAAAAGGGATTTTTTTTCTATGGAAGTGAACCGCTTTCAAATTATTAATTGGTATTTTGTAAGGGTTAGGGGATTTATTTTAATTTTATGCACTAAAAGATTTTTTCAAATTTTTATTTCGAGTCTATACAAACCAGAGTGAGTGGTCTCCTCGAAATTTTCGAACATTTTCTCTAATAAAAATGTTATTCTACTGCCATCTTGAGCCCTGCATAAACCTTTCAAACTGGCCACCTTGTGTACAAGATCAAGATTTAGTGCACAAGATCATGAACACCAAAACATTCAAATTTTTATTTTCTGAGTCTCACTCATGAACGTTTTGAGCTTTGTTGTACAGTGAAGAAAACCGAATATGGATTTTTCACACCTTTGTCGATCAATTGAAAGTAAAATGCAACAAGGAAAAAAAAAACCCTAATTTTTTGTAAAAAGTCTATTACCAAATTTATCTAAGTCATTGCGTTTTAAGTTATCATATTTGTCCTGAATATGAATGAACAGATAAATAAATAGACAGTCAACCCGTGGACGAAACTGGCATGCAATTTAGTATGTTTTCCTCATTTGACATTACTAACAAGTGCATGTTTTCCCATATTACTTAAGCTTATTATCTTCTTACATAGCAAACAGTAAGAAGCAAATGAATTGTGTGAAACTTTTCCAACCCATAAAGTAAAGACAGGATTCATATTTGTCCTATCTGCAATAAATATGATTTTGAGCAGTTCAGTTTTCTTTAAATTCTTATCTATTCTGAATAAAATCACAAATAATAAAGAAACCATTCAGTAAACTCCAGTGTAAGTGGCAAAACACCACAACAATGTTTTGGAATATTGAATGTTGCTATTCCCACCAAAAATATTTATTCTAATCTCTTATTCAGTTATAGCAGTCTCATACAACCTTATTAGCTGCAATTCAGGAATCTCAGGGAAGGAGAACAATTGTATTTAAAATCGTAATTAGATTGATCTAAACAGATAAAAAGGGGAAATGAGTAGAAATGGGGTGAGTTTCCATGATTACACAGTTGTTGTTACACAGGATCTTTTATTCTTGCCATGTTCAGAAACCGGCATTTTTTAGATGAAAAAAAAAGTTTAAAATTTCCTATATTTTCCCGATTTTTATGGTAATTTTCAACATTTCCAGCAGTTTCCCTGTTTTTTAAATTCTCTGTATTTTTCCAGTTCTCCCGGTGCCATGGCAAATATGTTTATTATTATTAAATAAAAGACAATTTAAAAATTGAGCCAAAATCCATCTTTATTTTTAAAAACTTAAATGCTTCGCAGGAACATTGTAAAAATAAATAAATATAATAGAGACAAATATATCTTTTATTACAATAGTTCATAAATTCTCTGACCAAAATGTTCAATACTTTACAATATTAAAAGAAGCAAATATTTAATAGGTTAGATCCAGTTTTGTTTCATGTAGCATTGACACTCATCATGTATGATGCAAGACCTACAGCCACTGTTGCTACAACACCAGCAATAGGAACTACAAAAAAAATAATGTTTTACTGCGTATGTATTTATATTTAAGAAAATACAAGAATATCATTCAGAAAGAAAAATAACATCAAATATTTCATTCATATTTTAGATGTAATAATTCCGTTACATTCAGCTATTTTATTATTATGTCTTTTCTTTCTAATAAACAATTTACAGATATAACTGAACCAATCATTTCTGTTGGCATGCCAACAGTATTTATAGAAGGAACTAAGTGAATGATGTCACAGATTCATTTTCAACAGATCACTGACTATTAAGCAAAGAGTCCAGAGAAATTTCAAAAAATAAACTGCAATTCTCAAAAATAAGTTTCAACTGTTCAATGTGATTTACAGAACTATGGTATTTATTCCTATGGAACTATTAGTATTTAGTAACAATATGACTTACAAAAGGCTAGCTACTTAATCTTTGGAATTTCCAGCATTTTTAAATATTTCATATACCATATTCAGGAATATATAGATTAAGTTGTTTAAATTATTTCATCTTTTTTCATTATGATAATGTTTTACTTTGAAACATAAGTTGTTTTAATAAAATTACTAACCACTTAAATATGAAAATTACGATCTTAAGCACGTAAATTTTTCATATCATATGTGGCAAGTTTCTTCTTTTTTATATTCCCAAAAATTATAGCATATATTTGTTCAGATAAAAGTAACTTAGTTTATATATTTGAGGCATTACAAATACAACATAATTTAGAATTAATTTCATTCATATTTCTTACAAACAATATAGTTTATCCAAAGGAAAGAGAATAAATAACTTCAGTAAATTATACAGAATAAAAAACAATTTTCCTCTACTTTTTTAAACAAGTTTTTAAAAAAAACTAATAGTTATTATTTTACGAGGGCATATATGAAACATTAATCCATTTCTCCATAATTTCACACGGCTAATGATTTTTTTTTTTTTTAAAGAGAGAATTTTACTTACTATACATATTCATAGTGGAATGTGTTGGTGTATCGCCAAATTCAGAAAGTCTATCTTCCATGACATCAGGTAATATTAAAGTACTTGTAGCTAAAATATTTGAAAATAATTAGCATTTAAGTTACAATCTTTGCACTTTTATTAAAATCATTCATAATACTTACAGAAAACGTTTACGGACTTTTTTTCAAGCAATGAAATATATATATTATTCGTAAAAGTGATACAATTTTAAAAAAAATGCAAGATGGTAAATAATTTTTGAAATTCGCAATGCTTTATAACATATGATAGTATTTCAAAAATAAAAAAAATTATGCTTTTTAAAACTATGAAACATTACTATGACATGCTTTTCTAAAACAAAAAATAAAATTATAGTACACATACAGTATTTTCATGCATTTAAAATTCAACTTCAATTTGCTACTCATCATGTAGTTCATTCATTGCTTAAATACTTGATTTAATATTTGGCACATGACTAATTAATTGCCTACCCCAATGACTAATCACTTGGTCTTCTGGCTTTTTATAGTATTTGAGACTACGTAGAGAAAATTAAAAATAACTGTAAGTCACGTCTAAATTGACCTATAATTAAAATTCCTGAAGACTGATAGTATGAATTTGGCCGCCAAGTTCATTGACAAGTCCAGAGGTCATTGACCCAGCATCTATTCAGCATCCCTCATAACTATCAGTAATACTGCGTTCTTAAAAAAACATTACAAGTTCATAACAATATATACATATAGTTGCAAAGTGAAAATTTGCTTAGCCTTTAGGCTTTGGAACTCTGAAAAATTCATCCAACTGCAGGCCCTCAATGAGAAAAACTCAAAAATGGCTGTCCCTTCTTCTAACTGTATTTGTTGAAAATGACCCCTTTGATTTCAGCCACCTGTAGCATTAAAGAGTTATCTTTCCCCACCATAGTAAATTGGTTGCTCTTTTGCAGTTTTGTCTCTTTCCTAGATATAGCTGTGAATACTAGTTTTATTTCATTTTCACCCTAAATTAGTAATTCACTAATTTTGAAGGGGGACTACCAAATTTGATATAACGATGCTGAATAAATTAAATAAAATTTTCTGCTGCCTTATATTTGGCTGATTAAGTGCCAATTTTATAATCATTTATTTATACAAATAATCCTTTATTTATACAGATAACATGAATAGAAATTTCCACTGAGATTATTTTGTAATGTTGAACATAAATGAAATTTATTAAATGTCAAAGTTATTGCTGAAATATAAATTTTATTTCTTTTAAAACTTCCACATTGCAAAGTGGAAGTGAACTTCATTTTATTTTTATATTTTTAACAAATGAATTACATATAAATAAGGTGTAATTTATGCATAATATTTTAAATATAATTACTAATTACTTGGATTTTCTATTTAAAAATGCTAACTTCTTTCTTTGTATAGCACACAGGCTACACTATTCTTCTATTCTATACGATAAAAGCATGACTGAGTATTTCATGCTTTTCATGATTGAATACAAAATTTATTATAGTTTTTATTTAATGTAGTTTGAAGCTTTTGTAATATAAATAAACAGTAGATTTTTCACTATGTTTTTAATACTTAGTATGCATGTTGAAATTTTTTTAATATGAATGACATTCATTTAAAACATGTATTGCTTTTTCAGAAAATACACTTAACATAATTGGTAAATGAATTTAAAAATATATTTTACAATCCAAAAATTTTATAAAATGCAAAAAATCAAATTTTAGAAACAGATTTTAATAAAGTAAAATTAGATATGGTTTACTTAGCATTTCATGCTTATAAGTCGATATAACTGGTAATTTGTCTATAAATTACTACTTTTCAACATAATATTATAGTTGGGACACCATATTATATTACACCATACAACACCATATTATATTTAAAAGTAAATTGCATTATTGCTGAAATATCTTCAGTTCTTTTTCTGGAAGCATCATCATAAAGCTTCACACTGCAAGAATTTTCAATATAGATCAGCATTCATCCTTGAAGATTGGTATTAGCAAAGGAAAAGTGATCTCACAAAATTATGGAATTTGTAAAAAAAGCAATTTGATTGTGTCTAGTATAATTCATGAATGATACTAAACATACTTATTCCATACATCTTAAAACTTTGAAAAAAGAAAAGTCACCAAAATATGTGTCTGGAAACTCACCAGCATCAACACTCATTTTAAAATTCTGCTAGAGGAAATCTCCTGACCCTATAGGGTACAACAGGGAAATGATTTTATTGGGCAATTAGTGTATTGCTGGGAAGTTTACGTGGGAAAAAGAACTCCTAACTCGTCATTGGTATAAGAGTTGTACCACCCGTAAGCAAAAATGGAGGAGGGGCAAAATAAAGAAAATTAAATTTAAAAAAATCATTCACACAATTTATTGGTATAAACTAAAAAAAAAGATGCAATCATTTTTCAAAAGTTTGTTTGATCAAAATAATAATAATTAGTTACAGAAACATACAATTTGTTCACAAAGCAAGATTTATTTAATCTTATTTACAACTACAAAATAAAATGATTAACTGAAAGAAGCACATGGAATTTAGCAACATTTAACTTTTTAACTAACCAATGAATTATTTTGGCATAAAGTCTTTCAGCACTGAGAATACTTCAGCACTTTCCTTTAATATATAATTGAATCAAAAAAAATATTTATCCAGAAAATTTCTTACAAATATGAGTTATTTAGCTTGAGAAACAAACAATAAACCTGGGGGGAGGGAGATGGTTCTGTTATTTAGAAAGTTAAAGACTATTACAAATGTTAAAACATTACTAGAAAAAAAATAGCAATAGGACACTGAACTTTTAGAAAAGTTGAAGAACTCATTTAAATACTTCAAGGTTTCTAAAAAAAAAACATACTTGGCGAAATTTCACATGAAGTATCAATGTCTTGTTCTGCAAGCTCCAAATCAAGTAATTCTTTAAAGGCATCAAGAGAATCACTAGCTGTATCACTATGAAACTGATAATCGCAAACACAAATATCAGTTTGTGGTAAGCAAGCAAACACTCTTCTCGGCAACTCATGAACCACCAGAGGATCTAAAATCAAATACAGTAATTGTCAAATTTAATAATGAAGTAAAAAGTTAACACAAGTAAGATAAGATATGATAAATTTCATAATTTCAATACAATAAAATACTCTTAAAACATTCTTATAGGATACAATTATAATACTTTAAATTTCATTAAATGTATAGATCAATTAAATTAATAATAAATTTCCTGGCGGTAGGTGAGCATACAACTAGCCTTGAGAAAAACATTGATATTCTAGGTTCAATCGGCAAGCTTGAAGTGATTGACCTTGTGCCTAGTTGATGGTCTTTGAGAATGCAAGTTAAATGGAGAACTACATCGACATGTGAAATCAAAACACATGTTGGTGGAAATAATGAGAACAAGTAGAATGAGCATATCTCCATTCAACTTTCCCCAATATAAATAATTGCCTTGATTCTTGTCATATGTTGGTCTTCTGATTCTGATGTGCGTTATCGGTTAGCACATAGAAGTCGTCTTTTGATTCTTGCTGCATGTTGATATTGAGATTCTTGAAGCATGTGAATTTGCAATTTGCAAATGATTTTTTCATTGCTCGCTTGTTGCCCCTTGCTTATTTGAGGAGCTCGAATTTGCTTATTTCTACATGCTACACTTGTAGATCTGCTAAGAGATGAATGCTTGGGACACATTTTTTGATGAAGCAATTATCATGACATAAACTTGTATAATCGAAATATTGTTTGTCAATTCACTGAATAAATAGGAAAATTACTGTTTGAACTGGAAAATTTATATTATATATAAATTACAGTTATCAGCATCGATCATAATTCTATTTTGTATGTGTGAGATAAACTAAATAATATGATCGGTTTGTTAGAACCTAAATATTGAGCCCGTAAAATGACAATATCTTGTGTCGATGACTATTCATTAATGGAAAGAAAAAAAATTAGCATTTGCACTAAATATTTTTGATTTCATTTCACTCACACTGATTGGCATGGTTTATAATAATTTTATTTTGTTTGATATATCTACTAAGAACTCCGATGTCATGTGCTGTTTGCCATTTACTGCTTGTCTTTTGTCGATTATCAACTGGCAATTTTAAATTAATTTGAATAATAAAAACTTACAAACCTATTTGTTCATAAATCTTATCGTGTTCAAAATAAATGCTAATATTTGTACTATGCCTACAACCTTTGCGCAAGTGCAGGCAAAACTTTATTGCAATCGGATGAACAGTACGGCATTGCATAAAATACGAACAAACAAAAATTCTTTTTTATATATTAGATATTATGTATACGAAAATAATATAATTCAGCAGATGATATATTATTAAACTCAAGATAACCAGTAAGTTGTTTTTAATAGCTTCATGAAACCAAATTATTCACAGTGTCACAAGTTGAAATAAAAAAATTTCTATAATTTTAGGAATCTAAAAACATTTAACAGGGTTGCCACTCAAATCTGGAGAAAAAAAATTTCTCCGAGTTTTGCCAGTGCGTATATTAAAGATACGAGGTGATATGCGAATAGCACTCGTGCTAGTTATAATGTAATAAGATTTTAAGGAGTGGTAAAAGCAAGGAAAGGAAGCAACAATTTAACATTAATCAAAATAACAGCATATTAAGAGAAGGATTATATTTACATCTAAAAAATTTCTCTTGATTTATTATCTAGAATTTAACAAGACTAATTTATATATTAAGAGGGGGGATATATTACCTCTCATGCTGTTTAATAGTACGTCACACAAAAAAGAAATGAAAAAAAATGAACATGGATGAAAATAAAACACAAAACATTTTTGTTATCATGATACAAATAATTAAATGACTAATGAATAAAATAATTTACTACTCAACAAAAAACATTACAAAGCATGATTACTTTTTTTATTTATTCATTTTCATCAATTTATATATTTGGGTATCAATTTCTGCAGATTTTTCAGCCACAGTTTCATGGAGCTTACCCTTAACAAATAAAGTATGAAATTTTTGTATGGCCTAACATACATTTCTTACCCATTTCACTTTCAGTGAAAACATGTGAAGACATTTCTGATATCTCATTCAATGCACTAAAGGATGTATGTGATGCAACAAGTTTTAATGTTCATAAAAATTCAGCTTTAAATTATTGATATTGTGCTAAAAAGTTCGAAATCAGTTTATTCTTTGACATGTTATATTTTCCTGTATTTCTTTTAGATACTAAGTTCAACATCAATGATGAGCAGGCAGGCAGTCTTGTATGTTTACCTCTTTTGGCATGACTAGTAAGTGCCTGTTCTCCCATATTATTTAGACTTATTATCTTACAAAGGGGGGGGGGGGGCAGCATGTAACAAATGAATTTTTGCAGAACGTCTCAATCCCATTCAGCAAAATCAGGATTGAATTTTTTTTATCCATCAATTTGTATTAAATATGGATTTTAAGCGGCTCATTGTTTTTAAATGATTACAATTGTTTCACATTGTTTCTAATGTATTTTGAATAAGCTCACAGTTTCTTAAATAATAAACAATCCATTCAATAAATTCAAATTTGGAAGAATAAATACCACCATGTTGCTTTAGCAGATTTAATGTTTGTAATAGAAAAAATGTATTTTATTGTTCCATGCAGTTATAGCAATCTTGTACATCCTCATTAGGTGCAATTTTGGAATCTCATGAATAAAGAACAAATGTCTCTGAAATCGTAATTAGATTGATCTATACAGATAAAAAGGTCAAATAAAAAAGGGGCATATAATCGCGAATGATATTGTTTTGTTTTTGGAAATTATGACTACAATTTTTTATTTTTGCAATCTTTAGAGATTGGCAATTTTAAATAGGAAGAAACTTAAAATTCTCGACTATAGTGAGAATTTTCAATTTCCCTTCACCTTTCCGGTTTTTTCCCAGATTTTTAAATTCCCTGTATTTCTCCGATTCTCCCAGTTGCATGACAACCCTAATTTAATTAGAAATTTTTTTGCATACATATTTAACTAATATAGATAATATGTTTTATAAAATAAGACGATATAATTTAAATTATAAATATAAAAGATTGTTCCAATAAGCAAATTTATCTTGCAAATACTTATATTTAATACTTATTGCTTGATGCAATTAGTAAGCATTTTATATATTTATAATACTGAAAATTTATATTTTTATCAGTATTTAGTTTCATTATTATAAACCAGAACTATAAAAATATTTATAATATCAGATTTAAATAAATACCTTTCTGTTCTTCCTCAATAAGTAATAAATCTTCACAATGAATTTCACACCTAGCCATGACATTCCTTATGATGTCTTGTTTTAAGGCCTATTAAAATATAAAACAAAATAAATACAAGTCTATTGTCATAAAGTATATAAATAAACATCATGTCAATAGAAGACAATTTTTAATTCATTTATATGTGTATAAAGTGTTAAGATATAGCAAGTATAAAAGGTGAAAGTGTAAATCAGAAAGAAAGCACCAATTTTAAAAGTAAATAGACACAATAAAAATTAACAGAAAATATAATTATAGTTGAGTATTTAAACAGGGTGCATAGTGAGAAACTGCTGCAAAAATTAAATACTTTGAAGTACTTTTTAAACACCTTAACTAATAAAATTAAACATCTTTTGAACATGTATGCATAAGTATTTTCTAAGCAAAGGTTAACAAGCTACATTTTATAATAATTTATAGTTTTTATTGAAAAAAAACTTTTTTAATTAATTTTAAATGTGTATTCTTTAAATTTTAATATTTATTCCTGTATTTGTACAATGTCTTCTATAATATAACAAATTATGTTGTTTTCACATAACATAAAAGTAGTTGAAAAATGAAAGAAAAAAATTATCAATACCAAAATATTAAGCCCACTTTTATAAGATTAATAATAAAGATCTCTGATCCCTTTTATCATTTCTTAAAATTAACAAATTATTTTTAAATAACATTTCAGAAAATGTTGATATAGATGAGGAAGTATAACATAATCAAAAATTTTACATTTGATTCTTATATATGCAATAGCAAATAAAATTCAACATGGCTGAGATGGAAAGTATAAATTTCCCCTTGCATTAATTCACTATATTCAGTAATTTAATTTGCAATCTCATAAAACTAAAACATTTCAAAATGGCTATGATTGTAAGACTGGCAAAACTTCCATGAAACTGAAGATGAAACAAAGCTATATTCTAAATGTGTTGCAGCGTCCAAACAGCTGGCGACAAATGAAGATGAACTTTGCTCTCCAATGAAAACAAGCGACTTATTTCCAGGCTTCGCAGGCTTGCTCCGTATTTCTGCCTCATGCTGGTCGATGGATATACGTCCAATGTATCATGATCTATATTTGTTTATTTAATTTGTAATTAAAAATTATTATTGTTATCCTACATGACTGGCAGCCTTTCATTAATTAGAAATGTTTTAATACTTTAATTTAAAGTAAATTTGGGAATGCGTGTTAAGCCCCACACCAAAGTGTTTTAGATCATTTTTTGACAGAAAAGTAAAGTAGCATTAAGAAATGTTTAGATTATACAAAAATTGTCTTATCATTTTTTACTTCTGAAATTTAGTGAAGGCCGTTTTATGAACAGTTTGACAATTTAACTTGCTTTTTAGCCTTTATGGAAAAAAAAAATCTTATTTTAACTTTTAAAAAATTACAAAAAAAAAACATCTGTGGATATGTATTTTAAAAAGAAATGAAAATGCTTAACAAGTCCTAGTTTTCATTAGTAACTGAAACAAATTCATAAAGCTAAAAAAAAAAGAAGCCATCTCTGTAATTAGAAGCAAAATTAAAATAAAAAATTCCAGCTGAATCATTTTTTATAAAAATATTTTCAGAAACAAGCACCAGAAAATATATCACACTGCTTCAAAATTTAACAAAAGTCATCATATAAAGAATCTTATTTCATGAACTGCTTAAAATTTTTTAAAGTTTAAATTAAAGCAAAGAAAACCCTTTTTTAAAATCATGACTTGAATAATGGCAAAATAATGTGATTCAAAGATTTGAAGAAGTAATAATATTGTTTTGAATTTCATAACATAATCACTGCAATAAATTGTGTCATAAAACGATTTTTTTTTAAATTACTAAACTAAAGGGAAAAAAATGTATTCATTCAAATAAAATTGATATCATTGAAAAAAAATCGTTACATGGTGAAAATATAACTTGTGTGTGATAAAATGCTTTGATGTTATGATGAAAACACACTAAAATTAGGTTTTATTTTTTAATTAAACTAAATTAAAATAAAAAAAACAGTTTTTAATGGGCTCTTTGATTCAAAAATAACTTCACAAATTTCATGTGCCTAATTTCATTGATTTATGCTGCATGTTTTCATGACAAATGTTTACAAAGAGTATCTCTAGTGAGGAATTTTATTGCATTAGAAAAAAAAAATCTATAAGAATAATATTAAAAAAAAAAAAGGAAAAATCGTTATAAAATCTGAACCCAAAAGAATAAAGCTTTTGAATCCCCCCCTTTTCCTTTTAAAATTTTCAAGTATCAAATCCAACAGATCCCCCCCCCCCACACCCACAGTAAAAACTAAAATTTTGCGAGATTGGTCAAAGAAAAATAATTTGCAAACAGATAGGGCATTCAGAAAACCCGAAAGAAATCACTATCATTATCATGGTTTCAAATTTAAAGCTCATTATACTAGATTTTCAGCAATCGATTAATGCAATTGCATATAGCAATTAATTACAACAACTCAATACAATAAAATCCTTTTAATAGGTCATTCAATGCATTGCTCCGAAACGACATATTAATGAGAATGATGATTGAATATATAACATATCATAAAGATCTTTAGAGCAACTCTTTTCATGTTCCATATATCTCTTTTCCGTACCAAATTCATTCTGCTGTATTCTTATTTTCCATTGAACAGATCAATCTGGACATTCTTCCTTAACAACTCGCATAAATTTTTCAACATCCAAAACACTACAAATTGAGGTTCAAATGTTTATCAAATTGCAATAAGTATGGCACAATACACTATTGCAATAAGTATTGCATAAGTATGCATTTCGTACTACAACTTCCGGATAACTATCCCAATATTTCAATAAATGGTAATGAGGAGAAAGAGTAATTGGGGTGAAAAAAGGCTCATTAAGTATTATCTTAATATGTGTTAGAACGTATTTTAACATCGATTAACTTCTCCAAATTCCTTTCTTATCCGATTTGCTTTCTTGACGAACAAGAGGTTTGGCAAGAAATAAGTGTTTGTGACCAAGCCTTTGAATGCTTTTCTACATGTAGGGAAACAAAAACAAAATCTTTCTGCATACTTCTGGAGAAAATTAAGCCCAGCTGTAGTTCAGTTTAGTTTAAGCTCACCTGACTTTTAGCCCACTAGTTAAAAAAATAGTTTTAAAAAAATCTCTTGCACACTGGTTGAAAGTTCAATTACTAGAATATAGAAAAAAGTAGAAAATTAATTCTTATCATTTTTTTATTGTACAAAACGAAAAAAGCTTTAGAGGTATAAATTAAAAAAAAAAAAGAAGAAGATAGCATTCAAGAATTTTGTACATTTTTATGACAATCAGTTTCTTACACATCCAAATGTGTAAAAAAAACCCTGCCCATACCTATGCATTTTTTTTTGTTGAGAAAATTGTAATTTAAAAAAGAAAAGGCTAAAAGAAAATATTAGCAATAACGACCATTCCAAGCTGTCCATAACATCCATTCACATGAGGAATTAAGTAAATGACCTGCATTCATTGTTTAAAAATAAGAAGGGGAAAAAATGGTTCCAAGAAATATCAGCAATAACCAGTAGCAATTGGATGGTATTTCATAATTTATCAAAAAGATCATCAAGAACAAAGAAAAATAATTATTGTAAAATACCACATTTAATTAGAAAAAACTGTTTCGAAATTATAATAATAGATCAATATTTTGCATCCAGTTTAAAATAATTTTGAATATTAATATTTAAAACTCATGTTGTTCAAATTCATAACATGTGGTGAAATCAACTTCATGTTTGAAGGAAGAAAAAGGAAAAAAGCTATCTTAATACATATTTTCTTTTAATTAAAAAAATATTAAAGTTTAAGATCATAACAATAATATGAGCTGGGTCCAAGTTACGCTACCTTTCTGCCATAGAAAGCAAAAGGAAAATAATTTTAACTATTTATGTTGATTATTTATTATCTTGAAAAAAATAGCAAACAAAATTTTCATGAAAAATACTATACTTTCATATTACATATATATAAATATGCAATATTTAATTTTCTTTTCTACTGTAGTTCAAATGTTAATTCAACCAATTTAATTGTACCTAATCTGTTTTGCCCAAACCTAGCCTCAACTCTGACCAGATCTAAAAACAATGAATTTAATGAATTATAATAACATCATCAAATTTATCACTGAAATGCCATTAATAATGCAAAAAAAAAAAAAAATGGGGCAAATGTGTAAATTTTTTAGATTATATGGAATAGAAAAGTAAGGCAAATAATAAACTTGTTAATAGACACAAAACAGCCAGCACAATTTGATTCAGAATCTATTATACTCTAGAGGCACAAGAGTATTCTTCTAAATTGTAGGAATTTTTCAAATACAGTATTGACGATGCCACATACCTGAAATTTCAATCTCTCAGAAATTTAAATTTAATTCTTCACAAACTGATTTATGTGTACAAACATATATGGCCTCTGTTTTTGACTTTCAATAAAAAATTCATTTCCATTAGTTGCTAATGATATTTCATTCAACTTATGAAAAAATATCAGGGAATTGTCAGTTTTCATAAGAATTATCAATTTATAAAAAATTTCCAATTTCAGAATAAATTTCCCTCACTTTTCCATGGTTTCTCCCAAACTCACAGAATTCCTTAATAATTCCCAGTTAGCCAGTTACTCTGTAATGATCTTTATAAGACCATCAAGCAAACTATTTATAATATTTTATACAATATATATATATATATTGAAAATAATTGATGTAACTTGGTAAAATACAGAAAAATTCTCAGCAATCAAACTAAGTCAGACTGAGGGAAAAACAACATAAAAAGAATTGCTAAAACAATTTCTGCCAGAAGGCAATTATCTGTGAAAAGGGAGCAATTACCTTCAAAGTACAAAAAAATTGTTGAATTCTAAAAATTGAGATAAATTACTGAAGAAAACAGGTATTGACTTAAAGCTTATATTTTTAAATTGGATTTACTCAAACATTAAAAAATATTGATCTTCTTTTGACACTTACATTAACTGCATCCCCAACAGTAGCTTTTCCGTGTACATATGCTCGACACTGAACTGCGCCTTTAACAGTCATCATGCACACACTATCAGAAACTTCAGGATTTACATTGTTATTATTTTCCTAAAGATTAAAATAATTACATAATAACAGATATTGAATCAGAGCTACTTTACAAGTGCAGAAATAGTTTCATGCAGTTTCATTAGAAATCAGGTTATACATTTCTGACAATCCTTACATTTTAAATAAACTTCCTAGAAAAAATATTTAGATTTTAATCATTTCTAAAATCAATTTATCAATATCAGAAGACAAGTTTCTGTACCTATATAATTATTTAAACTCAGGTAATGTATTTGCACTTTTGTTTTACCAGCCTTTTAAAACTTTTCTTTAATTTTTTCCATGCAATCTCAATTAACTATATTATTAAGTATCATTGTTTTTCAGGTAAAGTTCATTAATAATATAGTAATGCTCAAAGTTGATATCATATTTACCATTGATAAAGTAAATAATATTTTATAACTGATTTTGAATTTTTTTAAAAAAAAAACTTTTACATGATAAAGAACATATTTCAAATTTGCCAAATAAAAATTGCATTATAATAAAATATTTTCAAAGATAGAATTGTATTAAGGTGTATATTATATATATATATATATATTGTTAATATAATAAAAATTGAATTTTCTTGCTAGCTAGACCAATGCTAGACTCTGCATTCTGCTTTGTAATTTTTAACCTCATTGCTATAATCTTGTAAAATACTTTATATTCTAAAAGAATGATCAAATATTTAAGTTTAAGGAAAATAAAAATTACATTGTATACATTATAATAAAAAGAAAGGAGGTAAAACTCGAATATTATCAGATCCATATTTTAAAAAAACAATTTAAATAATTTCAAGATTTAATATTAAACTTACACTGTAAATCAAACAGCACAGGGGGAGGGGGGGAATCAAGATTTAAGATGGCATTTATTGAACAAAAATTATTATCTTAAGTAGGGAATAAAAAAATTAAAAAAATACTAGAATTAGTATAACTTGATATGATATAAGAAGTGGTTATAATTTACAAGAACTGGTTTAAATAAAAGTTTCTTAATTAAAAAAAAAAAAAAACTGCTGTCCCATTTTTACCAGTTGAACTATTTCAAACTTCATGTGAAAATGAATTAAAAATTCCAAATCACTTAATTTAGTTATTTTTTTTTAATTTAATCAGAAATTCTTAAGATAATATTCATAGATATTTTAGCTTATTAATATTTGAGAAATGTATATAAGTAGGCACTGTAAAAGTCTTCATGACATATCTATGATAAGAGCAAGGGATTTATATAGTTTACACAATATCAATTTCAATAATATTCACATTGCATATTAGAATTTTAAAAGTATTAAAAGACTATAATCATTACCAATGAAATAAATAACTCAACATTGTGCCATTCTGGTGAAGGAAGCCTTTCTTCCTTATCACTTGTTTGCTTTTTCTTTGACCGTTTACTTTCTACAGAAGTGTCTAACAGTTCATCTGAATCCCGTTGCAATCCATCAACAAGAGTATGAGCTTCTTGCATAGTCTTCAGAAATGGTTGCAGTCCTATTTCAATTTGTTTTTGTAAGCTCAAGCTTCCATTTTCTTCCTTTATTGGAAACTTCAAATCAACAGCAAGTTGACATCGTACTTGCTGCCATTTGAAGTTTCCTGTTTGAAATTTCCAATCAGCAGGGGTAGCAGAACTCTGAATTGAGAAAATCAAAAATTATTTTGAGAAATGAAGAAACTCTGAAATAAAATATACTATGGCATACAATAATATGATATGCCACATCTAATGTTACATTTAATGAAAATATAGAAATTTGGACTTTAAAAACATAAAATATCTAAACCATCTTCTGATATTTTATGGCATTATTATTAATTTTTCTGATATTTTTGAAAAATTATATAATTTAAAACTCATATCTATTCTAAGAAAAATAATTTTGGTCACTATCAACAATTTTTAATTTAACATAATAATCAAGGAAAAAAAATGAGATATCAAAGAAATTACTAGGAAAATACAGACTTAGAAATCTTATTATGTTAAAAAAAATAATAATTAAAATATTATAAAAAAACTGAAAACAAAAAAAACTTTTAAGAATTCTGTAATTAAGTGATATTGTTGAGCCTGAAACCTGAAGAGAAAAATGAAAAATTCATTAAACAACAGTTGTTTGTTCAGCTCTATATTTTTCGATCAAAGGGATCAAATCCTGTGCTTCTATTTTATTATTATTATTATTATTTTATCTTTGGATAAATAAAAAAAATAAGATAAATTCCTGAAAGTTATAAGAAGTCAGATTTTTTTTATAAACATTTCAAATATGAAAATTCTTTTAAGACTCAAAGGAAAGAAAAAAAGAAACTCAGAATTTTTATAATTCATTGTTTATTATATAATCATAAGCTCCTAAGTGATATAATTAATTGCTCTACACTGGGTGGGTGAAAATGGATGGCATAAAAAAAAATTGACAGTTGATTTTACTTTTATTTTTTTCAAATAATTATTTAAAACTCAATATGGTGTCTTAACTGATAAGAAAATAGAATTTTATTTACAGAAACTGCTCAATTTAATACCTCCATACATCGAAAAAAAACTTAAGAAATGCATTATGTACATAATTACTAATCCCTAATTTAGAAGAATTATGGAGTCTTTCATATCAAAGTTGCAAAGAAAAATATCTAAATTAAACATACCTTAAAATCAGCAACATCAAAAGTTCTACAAACTATTCTGGACACATTAAGGAAATTTAAAAGATCCATTTATATCCACATTCATAAAAAAAGCTTTCCTTATTTAAAGAATCAGCAAACTTCAAAAAACATGATTTTTATGAAAATGACAGATAAAATATATAAAATTATAATGTATTGTATGTTACATAATCCAATAGCTCTTCTTAAGAATACTCCTGAAGGCTTCAAAGCATAGTTTCTTCAAAAAGAAATGTTGAATCATAATTCAGAATGTGGTAAATAATTTATTTTAACAATATAGTAGATTTGTCCAGGTATAATTTTCAACAAACCTTCAATAATATTTTTATATTATTATAACCCTAATTGCAAAAAAGTATTAAAAAGTCTTAAAATCCCAAAATAAAAAATATATAGTTATGCTCAAATATAATTATGAAATTAAATGCTGCACTTTTATTAATTTTTATGAACTGTTAAACATTCACATTTATTCTTTCTTGAATTTTTATCAAGATGCATCATTTTATTATTTTTTGTTTAAATTTAAAGAGGTAAAATAATATAAGTCATTGCAGTGGTGTCATTTTAAGAGGGTATATAAATGCATCTAAACAAGCTAGTCTCAATCAGATTTTGCACACTTTTTATTTCAAATAAGTTAAAGAATACTATCAACTTTTCAAAGTGCAAAATTTAATTACATATTCTGTTGATCAGAAATGAATTTAAATTTTGTATTATTGCAACTTAGGACAAATTATAATTGAGAAGTATTTTTAGAATATTTAAAATTCAAAATTCTATCTTCTCAATGATGCTTCTTTTTTAATGCTACATCAGCTGTTAATTTTTCAAAATTTCCTAAATTATTGAACAAATGCAGACGATTTTAAAATAAGGAAATTGATAGATCATCCAATGCTACACAATGATGAAACTCAATTATTCAACTTTTACTTTTTGATATTTCAGTCATTTTCTTTATTTTATTAATTCAAAACAAATTCTAAAGTATATTAATTAAAAATAAAATTGCAGATGATAAAAAAAATTGTGTATCATCATTATTATTTTTTTACAAACTTGTTTTAAAAATAAGTATTTAAAAAAGCATTTATTTGCAGACATGTTAGATCTTGTTGAGTGCTAATATTAAGTTGGTTTTTACATTTTAATGCAAAGCATAGTTAAAATTTTTCTCAGGAATTTGAAATAAAAGTTCAATTTAATGAAATTTTTATGGCAATCAATAAAACTGATTTTTTTTTTAAATAGAAAATATGAAAATTTTGTCCTGCACAATTCTGAGAGTTTCTCCAGGTAGAATATCATTCTCATCAAATAATTTGGATCATTCTCATCAAATAAAGTATTGTTCTATCAAATATTCATTTGTGAATATTTTAAATGGAATTAAAGTCACAATTAATGTAACATTAAAAATAGTCTCTGCATTGTAATATTTTTATTCATTTCCGTTTAATACCACGGTTTCATAATTACTATAATGAAAATCAACCCTTGAAACCCTTTCTTTTATACAGTTTTTATTATTGATTTTGATTTCATTTGATTCCAAGATAAATAGACAATTATTAGAACATTCATTTTGTCATTTTACCATCAATATTTTAAAAAGTTAATGGGTCACTTCTGCATTTATAAGATTATAGTCTCTTGTGGCTATAGTTGATTCATCAATATGATTGCATGTACTTTTTTAGACAGTTTTGAATTGTTGGATATTAAAATTTAAAACTCAACACAGATGAAAAAAACTTCAGGACAGCATCTTTAACTCTGTGAAATTTCCCTTTCCTTTGAAAACTTACACAGGCAGATGAGTTTTCAATGATCACTGTTCTCTCAGGAAAGAAGGTGGGGGGGAGGGGCTGTTTTTAGCATAACCAGCAGAATACATCAGTTTTTACAATTTTGATTTTTGTCAATGCAGTATTATCATAGGATTTGTTTTTAGCACTATGGGGGGGAGAGTTTGGAGAGGACTTCTTAAAAATTTCATGCTTATTTTTTAATAAAGGCATTATCCTACTTCCCCTATGCATCAAATTGTAGATTTTGTGATCATGAATGCTATAATTGTTTAGATTCTTATTTTCAGAGCATAAGTATTTTATGCTTTGTATAATAGAGAACAACACTTTTAACACTTTTTTTTATGGATTGATTGTAGATTAACAACAATTAAGTGATTAATAACAACTGTAGTCACACGGTCACAGGCCAAATTTCATTTAAAATTGCATTTTTGAGTAACCACATTCATTTGTGTATGAAATTGGCAGCCAACTTCAGACAAATTTGGTTAAAATTTTGATAAAAATTTACACTTTTGATGCAACTATATACCAAATTTTATCAATCTAGTTCATTACATTTTGTAATATCATACTCGAATAGAGTTTATTCAAAATTTGATTGAATTTCAGAATTTGGTGTAAAACCCACATAACAAATGTCATTCATTTAATTCATTTTTTAGCTCAAATATTTTTTAGTTATAACATTCACAGATAGGTGAGACAATTCCAAAAATATGTTTCTCAAATTCAGGGAGGAATAAAATGCAGAGATTCAATGAAATCTCAAGTTCAAATTTTTGACATTTATAATATTTATTTTCTGTAAACTTTATTCCAGAAAAAATAAAAACTTGCTTTTTCAAATGAACTCAAATAATGGAAAAAGAAACCTATATATTGGAAGTTTAGAGTAAGAATACAGGTTAATCATGAATCTAATTACAGCAATAAGAACTAATTGTATTAATAATATATAAAAATCAATCATTAATTTTTTAAAATCAAGATTATTAATTAATATCTACAAATATGTTATTTCACAAAATAAAATTTAGTCTAATTTACAGTATTTCATTAGAACTTTTTTTTTCAGAAAATATCGTAATCATTACATTCAAAATTAATTTTCTTTAAATATTTTGACATGTAAAACTGAAGCAGCTGAAAATGGACAGAAATTCACCAATAAAGGAAAAGGATACTTTGAAGTAACAGTGCATATTGTAAGCAAAATTCTTTCTTTTAAACACAAACTAGATTTCTGAGATTTACTTAATGTTTTGAATATGGCAAAGAGAATCTATAAAAAAAGAAGACACAGTTAATGGTATGCAGTAATGTGCATAAGCAAGTTCCATAAGTGTTTTAATGAATTAAAATAAATTCATAAATCTTATATCAACTACAAACTTTTCAAAACTACTGATAACAAAAATAAAAATAAAATTTTAGAATTAAATTAGATGATGAAAACAAATCATTGAAATATTGAATGCCATATCTGCAATTAAACACATATAAAATTAACACAATTTTGATGAAAATGAGAAAAATTCACAAAAATTCTTGGTTTGCAATATATTTCTACAGTTCTCCCACTCTTATTTAAAAAAAGAAAGAAAGAAATTAAAGACATTCAAGGACTTTAGTAAGAAAATTTAAATATCATAAAATTACATATTTTAGACATAAAAAAGCATATGATAAAATTTAAACATTTTCACTGTTAGGATTCAGATGAGCTAATACTTTCCTGTTTATTACTTTTAAATGCTTAAAATGAACAGCACTGAGAAAACTGCTAATCTTACAATAAATCAGCTAAACCTTACAATCCAAAGTAAGTTTTAAGATCTCAATGCAAGCACCTTACTATTAACCCCAGAATAACTACTACTCATTTCACACAAATGACTACTTATTGCTCACTTCACAAACACATTCACACTTTAGCTGAAACAGAATTCTACACATATACACACACACACACACAAAAAAAAAAAATCCCATAAAGGTTTTTAACCTTCTTTTGACCAATACTTGGTAACCGGGTAAATGCAATACACAAATCTAAAAGACTTTATTTACATTTACACAAATGAACTGAAAACAATAAGTTATTAAATTAATTTAAATTTCATCATAAATTGTTCGATTAAAAGTTCCAATTCCAAAATTTAATAAATTCTACTTTATACAGATTTTTTTTGTTGCTTTTTTTATTAATTTATTATTTTTGCAGGGTAGAAACAATTTTTAATCTTTTTGATTTTAAGATTAATGTCTTATGTCCTATATATCCTTTTTCATACATCATTTTTAGATTATAATGTTTGTTTGTCCATGTTTTCAACATGCAGTAGCATTTTCTGCATATAAATTAAATTCTTTTGTGATTTGGAAATTTTCAACTTATTAAATATTTTCAGTTCATCTAAAACAAATGTTTTGCAACATGTTTTCTCTTTACAGTTTCCAACTTCAGTATTTTTATTTAAGGAAACTCCTCTAGCAATTATGGTCTGACCATAGGATAATATCAAAATCTCAATTTTTTCCCCGTAATTTCTGATAAGACTTTTAATTTTGTACATATTTTAATACAAACTTATCCATTCAAATTTTGGTTACTTCACACTCTTGAAATTCTACTGAACTACAAGACACATCCTTCATGAAGTTGTTCAATTCTATTAAAGTAATATCACATTTTTTCTCCCTTGCAGTTACTTACAATTAAAGAAGACAAAAAAAAGTTTTCATTTTATTATAGCAGGAGTGCACTTATTTAGCTATTCTTGTAAATATTTAACTTATGCTCCTAGTAGGAACAGAATTGATTGAGGAATTAACCATAGTTTTGCAAATGAAGGTATAACCAAGTCCTGATATTCAAATTTCAGATTTCTTAAATAATATGTTTTTGTTTAGATAGAAAGTCCTTTTTAACATTACATCTCCAATGAATCCTATTCTACGTTTGCTGACATTGACATATGAATCCATGTCAATATCAATTGTCAATTTGTCAATATCAAACTTGAATATTGAATCATGGAAGTAATTCCATAATGTCAGCAAAAACACAAGGTCAGAGAGAAAAAACATAACATTAGTTTGAAAATCCATTGTTATGGCTTGACATGACACAAGCTTGGAACGAAAAAAGAAAGAGAGAAAGAGAGAGAGAGAGATGAACATATATATGTATTTTAACATCAAGAAATAAAATCAAGATAAATAAACATCAAGAAATAAAATAAATATGATTATCTGAACAATAAATTGAATAAATTTATAAGATTACTTAAAATATTAAAAGTAGCGAAAAATTATAATATAAAATTAATAAATAACAAGAATTATAAAATTCAATTCCAAAGACACTGAAATGCAAATTTTTGTGAAAATGTGTCATGTCTATTTATATATGAATGTAATGAAAAAATGGAATATGTTCCAAGAAGAAGAGCTGGCAATTATCTTCCTAAACACATTAGATGTAAATATTAAAAGCACATACCCCTCCACTCTCTTTGAATAGTATGATATATCATAACTCGAAAATTAAATTGCCAAAAATATCTACAGTCTAAAAACAAATATCTAAAGTCAACTACATTTACATCACAATAACAAATTACAAAATAATAATAATGTTGTTTTCATACTAGTAATTTGTATATATTAGTCAAGGCTCAATTTTCTTGATTGACACTTATGCTTAAGAATATTTTGAAGAAAATATTTAAAATAAACCATATAATATGGATTATTTTCAATCCACAGAACATATGCTATTTTGTGAAAAAACATATATATTTTTTTTAAATTAAAGAAAATGCTGTTAGATTTTTATAAACTGCACTCTTAAATTCACTAAACTAGTGAATTAAAAAAAAAATTTGTGAAATCTGTCCCACTCCACCCAACTTCTCCCCTAATAAAGATTCACAAAAATTAATAAAAGAAGCAAATACCAACCTGTCTTAACTGAGCTTGTTGTTTTGTGCTATAATCTGAAGGAGCAGCAATGTAAAACCCTAAAATATTTAACCCTCCAGGAAGAGCTCTCACAAGCTAAAAAAAAAAAAAAAAAAATGTTATTTTATTTATTTATATAATTTTGTACACATCAGAAAACAATTTAATAAAATGTACCATATTTCTTTAAAAATTATAAATTTTTTACTGAATGATTAACAAGGAAATTTAATTTTTAATTCAAATTTTACTTAAATTAAAACAGCCAGCTTTAAAAAAAAAATATTAATATGCATACCTGCTTAGCATGTTGACATATCCATTGCTCATCAAGATCAGGAACATTAGACTTATGTTTGGAGTCTTTTGAAATTTCTTCATTTTTGACATCAGTATTATCATCTTTTTGAGGTGTTGGGCATAACCGAATAGCTATATCTTTTTGATCTGTACACTGAAAAAAAAAATTTATCTTTTGAATTTTTAAAAAATAAAAATTAATAAAATTACTATTTTGAAAATTAGTTACTGGTGTTAATTCTTAAAATGTTTGATTTTTAAAAAAAATATATACTTTTTTAAAAACAATACTTTACAGTGCAATTCCGGTAGGAAGTTGACAAGGCAAGATAATGTAAAATTTTGAAATTTTTTCAGTACTGGTGACAGTTTATGTTTTAACGGGGAAGATCTTTTAAAACTTTTTTCACATGTGTCACAAGTTGAAAGCCAGTTCATTTCAGGGAAAGCTGAAGTGTTTTCATAGGCTATTGAAGCAGAGAGAAAGGATTTGGTAGGCTAAATGAGCTAAATACTACTGAAATAGCAGGATGGCTGCCATTTCTGCTATCTGAATTTCTCTGACATTTCCAGCTTTTTAAACAAATTTCCTTGACTTTTTTCAGATTTATCTAATATCCTCAAAAGGATGTCACTTTATTTAAGTTTCTTTAATTATTACACAATATATACTTAACTTCATTTGAAAAATTGTTCTACTCTTTTAACTAAAGTCAATATAAAATTTAATACTCAGAAGAAAAAAAACATGATTTTCACTAAGTGAATTTTAGAAAAGCTTCATGTAAAACATTTCCCTTTTTTGCAAATATATTAACCAACACTACAAGATACATGCCTATCTAGACTGACTTTAAGCCAACCCAGACATACATAGAACTTTTTATCAAATTTACTCATGAATAATGCAGTACAAAAACATAAGCATATTGACAGAGTAATTAAGAATGAAATTATTTCATTCCTTCCAGTTTATTCTCCCATATTCATAATGTTTACCAACATGCAAATCAGAATTGAATAATAATTTTATTAACAGAAAAGAAATCATTTACAAATATACAATGAAGTCACATCAAAATAAGAAAAGTTGTTTAATGATATCAAAATTGCATTGACTTTTAAGTCCCCAATTATAATAAAAAAATTACCTTAATGCTTAACCCATAAATAGAGAAAAAGTGGAAAACTGGTCACAATAATTTTTTTTCTTTATTGTATGAAAAAGAATTTGGAGGTATAATTTTAAAAAAGATATTATGGATAAATTTTCTAAATTTTTGTGGCAAGCAATTTCATATACATCAAAATATATAAAAAAATTCAACATTTCTCTTAAAAAAATTTTTTTGAGAAAATTACAAGATAGATATGTGGTTATAATGCATCAAACAAATATATTTCTTGTTATTACTATCATTTTAAAATTATAGAGCATTTTGTTGAATGTACAGGGAAGTTTAAATGAATACTAAATTAAAAAAAATGTTAAAAGAAAATATTAGTAATAACATTCATTTCATGTCATGCATAACATCCGTCCATATGAAAAATTTAGTTAATACATTTTCATAACGTTTAAAAATAATAAAAAAAAGTTTTATTGAATTAATAGCAATAATGTCCGATACTTCATAATTCAACAAAAAGATTTCCATGAAGAGGAATATATATATATATATATATATATATATATATATATATATATTGTAAAATACTTATTTCATTAAAATTGTTCCAGAATTATAATAATGAGTCAATATTTTACATCTGGTTTAAAAACTTTTGAATAATGATATTCAAAGTAAGAAAAGGGTGGAAAAATAGCTCCACATGCACACAATGGCAAATATTTCATTATAATATATAATAGTTTAATTTTCCCCCCCATTCAAAAGTAATTTTTATGTAATTTTTCCCCAATTTTACTGTACCTAAACTGTTTTGGCTAATACTAAAACTAGCCTTAAATGTGTCCCAATCTAAAAATCGTGAATTATAATACCATCAAATTATCACTGCAATGCCACAAATAATGCAAAAAAATTAATTTTTAAATAAAGATACAGAATATAAAAGTAGGGCAAATAACAAACTCATTAACAGACACAAAACATTGAGCACAATTATGAATCAGAACCCAATATAAGCTAAATGCACAAGAGTTGTTCTTCAGAATTGAAGGAACTTCCCAAATATAGCGCTGACAATACTACATACTCGAAACTTCGTTCCCTCAGAAATATAAATATAAAGCTTCCGTAGCCTGCCACATAGGCAGAAACAAGGACAGTCTTCGTTCTAGACTATCTTTAAATGTTTAATTTTCATCAATTGTCAATGATGTTTAATTGTACCAATAAAAAATGCCAGAGTATCATCATGTTTGATAAAAATTAAAAATTTGCAAAAAAAATAAATCTAGTTTCTAAAAAATAGTTTTGAGAGACAAAAATGCGTTCACTCATTAAATTAACAAACTTTCTTTGACAGTGCAGTCAGTACTGTTATGGCCAACTTAAGCACAACAAAAGTAAATAGAAGTCCTAAGGCATGAATTTAAAAATTACAACATTGACACTTAAACAGTATAATGGATTTGGAATACAGGTTCTAACAGAAAAATGCTCAAGCCTAGTTTTTATGCACTGAGAAAATTTAACAGAACTGAATGTCAGTATTAAGTATTTAATGTTCAGGAGATGGCAATTTTTCTGAATATAAAATATTTTTATGCAAGCCACTCCTGACTTTTCACTTTCTTGTATACGTAGTACAGAGAAAGTTTAGTAATTGTTTAAAAAAATTAGAACTCAATATTTTGAAGAATCTCCACATTTTTGACCTTCCCAGGTTCGAAAATCATATTTTTGGAAAATGTCTGTCTATCTGTGACAAAGATAATTCAAAAACACTTTGAGTTAAACAAATGAAATTTGGTACATGGTCTTTACACCAAATTTGTAGAATTGGATCAAATTTTGAGCAAAATTTGTTCAGAGGAAGCTGAGCAGACATTCCAGGTGGTGGAATATAAGTTAATATGATAACTCCAAAACGAAGAGATCAAGATGGATAAAATTAGACACACATTTAACATCTATAGTGTAGACATCCATTATAATTTTACCCTTTTCCAAAAACGGGTTGACAGTCTGTACGTCTTTGCTTTCAGAAATATGTCAACATAATAATTCAAATTACAATGATGTAAATATATTAAATTTGATAAGGGTTTTTGTAACCATAAATGCAATTTTATGTCAAAGTGTTGTTTCAATCGAGTGAGAAAAATGTGTCTAAAACACAAATTTAACTTTTGTACATATTATTAACGCATACCAGGGCTTAATAATAAAAATAACTCGACAAAGATGACCCAGCAGTTTCAGTAAAAATGCTAAATTCACACAAAAGGTAAATATTTCCTAACTATTGTAAACCAATGCCATGCAAGGCATTCTCTGGTATAACACTTTTATTAGACAGTGTGCGAGAAATTTTTCACACTCGCATTGGTTAATACTTGGTAACATTTTTTATTAAAACTTTGAATATATAACACCTTTGGTTGCATTTTTATATTAAGAAATAATTCTTCTGAATAAGGTCAAAGTTCCATGGGGATTAATTTGAATGGGAACTGTAGAAGATGATTTGAAGTTTACAATTTGTTTGGCTTTAGGGAATCCAACTTCAACTAGCAAATCAACAGACTGAAATTTCTTTACATATTTTTCCCAGCCTATATTTCTAGAAAAAGCTTTTTCAGTAAGAAAATTGTTGCAGTTGAGGGATGGAAGTAAAAAGCAGACAACAGAAGCTCAAATGGAGTTTAAATTTGGAGTGAGGAAAGATTCCCAAGAACCTTGGGACTAGGAGTCTCATGCTTTTCTATAGAAGGTGAATCTTTTAAGAGTACATTACTTCAATAGTTGCAGTTATATGAATGCAAAGATTGAAATATTAATACCTACATAGTAAAATGATGTTTTTTTTTAATGATTATTAAAACTAAGCAACTAAATTATGCAATTTTCTTTTTTATATATTTATATAAATATATATCCCCAAATGTAAAGTGTTTCCGAAAAATGGAACAAACACTTTCCAACTATTTCTTTAAGCTGCTTCCCTAAATATTACATCCAAGCATATGCTTCTGATTACAAAGTTTTCTTAAATCGGAGAAAAGTATATGAAAATAATTTGGCTTCTGCAGAGAGTGAATAACTAAAATAATAATAATTTTTATAAGGACCCCCCCCCAGAGTAGAAAAAATATCAATTAGTAAAATGTTCTCTTTATTCATCTATGCACACACTTCTGTTTATAATATTTATTGCTAAGCATATAGAGGCTTATCACAAATTGAGAAAAGAAACACTTATTTTAGTAATACAAAATTACAATACAGTAAAACTGTCATATGCAAATAATTACATAGTAGTACCCAATCACCATGGCTTGAAGAAAATTTGTAATCATGTATATTGCTGCACACTTTGATTGGTTAACAGTTGAAACTTCAAGTTTAAGAAGAAGTTTAAAGAAGGAATTTCAAATTTAGAAGACTGAACATTAAGATATCTCCAAGAGCTAGTAAAATAACAAAACAGATAATTAAACTTTTTATTTGTAAATGTGTGCATAATATGAAACTTTACAAGGGAATTATATATTTCAGCAACAAGGAATATTTTGAAATATTGATGATTTTTGCTGTATGTAATCATATTGATGGCCAAATTCCCGAAGAAAACAGACAGCATTTTCTGAATTCCTGACCAGGAAATATACTTACAGAACGATTTAGTAATTGTTGCCTGCAGAATTCTCACTCCTCTGAGGAGAATAACACATAATACAAGTGACAGCGAAATTGAAATTTTGGTTTATTTTTCAAGTTGTTCTCATACTGGTGTTGAACTGGTGCATGTACTGTTCAGAATTCAAACTCCAAACATAATACCGCTGAGAACACTTCAATGTAATAACTGATACACCACTTATGGATCCATACAGCATTTATGAATTCCATAGACATCTACAATCAGATCAGGATCAGTGTTTATAATTTTAAAAATTAGATAGATTCAAGTCATACATTCCTCAGAAATATAATTTAGAACATAAGTGTCAATTTAATCAAGACAGAAGCATCAAATGTCTTGGGAATTTTGGAATGATAAAAATATATTTTTCATACAAGACATGTGTCATCAATAAGAATTTTCTATAAAATGTGTAGAGTGACATTTTCAGAAATTCTTAGGAAGTTCAATTTTGTATAACGATGTAACTGATACACTGTGTGCCCACAACGAGAACACTTCCAGACAGCCATCTATGTTTACAGAGGGCATTATAAAAAAACAGGTTACTGTAGGAAGAATTCATTTCACCGAGGTAGAAATTCATTCACGTTTCTTATGTTGGCACATTTAGCGCCAAATTGGCGATATTTGGTATTGCATTTAACTTTTGAAAACAAATTCAGAAAAATAATTCACTAAGCTGAAAATTATTTGCATACTCAGAATATCGAAAATATCTAATCCTGTCATATGTATACAAACAACAATGCAAATCCATTAGAAAAACTGAATAATTATTTGTATGTCTAACGATTGCACAAGAAGAAAAAAATAATTAAGAAGTAGAATCATATGACAAAAAATTAATCGTCTTCATTTCATTTGTTTTAAATTTATGTAAATAGTTAATATCAAATTCTCCGGAGTAAATGGGATTTAATCTGTCTAATTTAACATAAAAACAATAGCATAATCAGTTGCAATTATTTCATTATTTTTACAAAAGGTTGTTTTTATTCTGTTATAAAGTAAAACGTTCATTGTTAAATGAATATTTGAAAAAAGCTTGAAACCTTTCGAAATTTATATTTATTTATTTATTTATGTATATGTTATTTTCTGAAACATAAAATTAACAATTACCATACTATCAATTTTTAGATTTTTAAAAATCTAACTTTGATTTGTAACTTATTTTTAATATGCACAAGCTTTCTACAACATAATTAATTTCGCAAAGTTTATTCATAAAAGTATTCTGAATTTGAAAATAATTCAAGTGTTCATTCAGGTATGTGTCAGGTATAGGGTGTTCAGGTATCAAGTGGTATTCAGGTATAAGGTGATCAATGAGCTTTTCTCTTCAATATATATCAGTAATCATGAGTAGCATAGCAATAAAGGATCCATAAATTCTTGTATTCATTTTATCATTTCGGGGTTGAAAATTCTTCACTCCCAATGTCCTTCAATTTTAAATTTTAACTGTGATTTTAAAGTATCTCTTTTTTTAAATTGAAAAGGCATTTTAAAAGATGTTACAATTTAAGAGACAAAAAATTTATTAAATAAAAAAAGAAGTTAATATTAACCAAAGTAAAGGTTAATAAAATATAAAGTAAGCTAATGAGTATAGACACGTGCAACTGCAGCTAAAGCTAGAAGACGAATGAGCAACAGTTTTTTTTTATTGCATCAAATTGATGCCAAAAAAAAGAATAACTCCCATACTTCTGTCCGATTCCACCCATTCAAAATGGATCTTCCCTGCAGGAAACTGTTTCTATAATGTCCGCCGTAAACATAGATGGTTGTATGGAAGTGTTCTCGTGGTGGACACACAGTAGTTAGTTTTGAATGGCATTTTTGAACCGATGGGTGAAATGCTTTTCCAGTACTTCCACACATATATTGTATTTAGATGGTGATCCTCTTCATCACTTTTCAGGTTAAGGTAATGACTAAATGCAGAATTTCCTGACAGATGGATTGGTTCAGAAGGATATGTTAAATTTATTCCTAGATCACCTGACTTCACATCTCTTAGCCTTTATTTACATTCATATATATATATAACATAACTCCAATCATTGTAGGACATACCAACAAATAAAAGAAGCCCGTCTTGATGCCACAAGTGATGGAATAGATTGCATTTATGCACACTTTGTTAAAAGAATTCAAATTTGCAAAGATACCAAAGGTACTTATTTTGTATAAGTTTTGTAAGCCAATTAAAGAATTATTTGGCAATCTTTTTAATTTATCAATAAATGTTATTATTTTCGAATTTCATTCCTTAAATACCCTATTGTGATATGCATATTGTCAGGTCAACTCAGAATATTCTATAAACTTTAATATTTTAAATTATCTTTATTATCTTATGAAATTGGATACAAGCATACTATTCATATATACCTAGAAAAAATATTAAATATCATTAAAATATGACAGCTTAATTTTGAATTACAGCTATTTATATTTTTGAGAATTTATCTAAAAACTTCAATGGAAATTTTTTGAATTGCTTTAGGGACTTTCTTAAACTGAGTTAGAAGAGGTATTGTTTTTCAGAATTTTTTTAATGCTGTTTGTTCCAGTACATAATATACTACAAGCTAATATACAAAAATTTGTCATTTATTTTTAACATTTATATAAAACTTTCATATTTTTTCAAAAAGTACATATTTTAATTTTTTTTAATTTTATGAGTAATTATTTTTCTAATACCTGGGAAAATAGAACTTTAAGATGCTGGATAAATTTTTAAGTAAATTTAAAAGTAAGGATTGGTTTTTGTATTAATACCTTGAATTTGGCTAAAAAACACAACCTTAATTTTTCGCATTTGCCTGAAAAAAATTTTGAGCACAAACTTGAAGAAAGATTACAATAATCAGTCTAAAGTAAAACTTTCGACAACATAGTTAGATATATTTATCGTTTGAAATTTGAAAAAGTGCAGATTTGTTTGTATATATTCACTTTCAAACAGAATATAACTTATTTCAATGAGAGCTATGGGATTCATTTTTGTCAAAGCATCCTCAATAGACACCCACAATATTTCTTAGACATGAGAATGATGTAAATGGTATAGAAGGATGAAGGAAAAAAAATTATTTTTCTACAAAACATACTCAAATTACCAATTTCCTTCATAGCTGTGATATATCCTGATATAACACTTAAGTTTATCTGGATATTTTGACATTTCCTTTTCTCTACACATCATCTAAAAAGTATTTTACCAATAATTTTAATGTAATTTTAGGAATGAATGCATACTATTTCTGTATCCTTTGTATTATGTCAATGCTTAATTAAATTGGCTTTTTGAGGAAAAAATCTGATTCAATATATTACTCCTAGTTAAGTGTAGTTTAATAATATTTTCAATTGCTCATTCTAGAAATTGCCTTGAGGTTTGAATTTGATTTTCATATTGCCTTTGCAAACTAGTTTGAATAACCAGTTTCTTCATGCAGTCTCCTTTTCTGTTAAAGTCACTTTTCCAAATACCATGACGAAAAAATACTATACTGTGTTCAATTTCAAATCTTCATGAAAACAATTTGAGAAAAATTCTTATTTTTTTATTGGATGGTTCGCTTATTTGAAAAATTAAAAATGTTGTTAGCAAATTTTTGAAATCTGGGCCAAATACCATATTTATTTGATGTCACATTTTCAATTGTTTGTTTTATTAACATATTATTAACTTTATAAAAACAAAATTTTAAAAAGTGAGTATTTTTATTTAACTTTATTAACTTAAGTTAAAGTATGAACTAATTATTGCCAGATGGTTACAAGTATCTACTATTTAACTGTTTTATACACATTATTGTATTCTTTCTTCAGACTAGCATTCAAGATAGTATTAATAATAGCATTTTAGTATTATATAGCTAAAAACAGGAAATTTATAAAAATAAATTTCAGTTTTCAATTTTTTTTTAATAATTAACCCATTATTTTATTTTGTTATAATTTAAATTTTGTTAAGTGAGTGTATTTTGTAAGTTTTTAAGTTATTATATCTAAATTTATATTTTATGAAGTGACTAATTATTCAACAAATCAGTTAAAAAATTTTAATGCATGTATTTTTTTAAGTGAATTAAATTTTTATTCAGATGGACAAATTTTTGTATATTAGCCTCTACAACAAGAAAGACCATGGATATTTCAATAAATAGCCACCTTTTCTAAATTTTAGTTCAATTAAAAGGACTCTTGCAGTAATTCAAAAACTTCTCTTTGATTTTTTAAAATAATTTATATAGCTGTTACTACAAAACTAAGACGACATATCTCAATGAAATTTGGTAATTTTCCAAGTGAATTTTGATAGTAAAACAGTGTCAAATTTTATGAAAATTGTAGGTGGTGAGGAAAATTTTATTTTACGATTGTTTTGACCTGACCAGTAGAAAAGGTCAGTCTGATATATGAAAAGTTATCATATAATTAACAAATATGCCTTTCATATTTCAGAAAACTGTGAAAATTTTGTGTGCTTTTAGTTTGAGGGTAACAAATATTTTACATGCAGATATTTTTTCACTATGAGGGCGTTATAAAAATTTAATTTATATAACTTATTATTACCCTTAATATAAGGCAAATTATTTCCATTTGTGCACTTTGATGGATCTTTGAAACTGAAAATGCATGCCTAATAGCAATATTTTAGGAAATAAATACTTGTTCCTCTGTTTTGCTCTTTAAAAGATATACATTATATAACCTTCAGTGGTCTTCTGGAACTTTGACAATATCTTTTCTTCTCTTTGATTTTCTTTCCTCACTTTTTGCATTTCTATGGATACGACAACCACAATAAATAACACTTTAAAGTTTCTCGAACATTAGTGCAATATATGACAGTTCTACTAAGAATTGTAAAATAATAAGCAACAAAAAATAAAAAAACAATAAACTATATATATTTTAAACAATTTAAAAATCAACAGGCCACTGTTAATAACTCAATATTACATATAAATTAAAATTTATATATTTGATTAGGTATATTTTAAATAAACAAACAAAGAATTATCTCAGAGAGGAAAATATACGCTTCTAAAAATTAAATTTCAATAAAGAAAAATACCTGTCCAATTATTAATCCAGTTTGAACCGTCTTATGTTTTGATATCAAATTCAATTTTTCTTGCACAACAGAATCATATGTTATAAGTCTACCCATTTTTTTTCGATATTGGAAACTATGTAGAATTCAAAACATAACAAAGTATAAAAGTCAATTAATAATAAAACAATTTTGGTTAAACAATTGATTAAATAAATAACTAATTGCCCCAACACGTTTGCTAATTAACAATGTGCAGACGAGACGATTTGATACGAAACTTACTATTTATAAATACGATGTTGATTATGAGTCGCATGGCAAAATTTAAATCGATTATTTTCTGATATTTATGAAAAACCGTTTAAAAATTGCATTGATGGTTTCAAAGTACATATTTTACTGAAGAAAATACACTTTATTCTTTAATATTTTGTCGTATTTCACATTTACATGCTTTTAGTAATGAAAGATCCTAAGACATTGTACATCATAAAGTTAAATTTAATGAAAAACTACATGGATGGTAACAATTTTAATTCATGTGTTTCTGAAATTTAAATAATTCTAAGAATTTATATCTGTTATTATCTATTCTCATGCACGTTAGCTCTAGCGTTGGAGCGATAAATAGGAGAACGTCCAATGTTCAAATTTCAATGTAACTGCACCTGGCAACAGTAATTCTGGAAATGGCTAGAACTGTAGAATAAGGAGCATTAATACTTGAACTGAATTGAAATCATGTGAATTTGTTTCTTAACGAAATTGAACTGAAGTTAAAGAAAGATTTTTATTATTATTTTTTCAATTTATCCAAATATTTGAATTGGAGTTTTTCTGCCTTAACAAGTTTTTTTGATTGTTGATCAAATTTTCCAAAAGTAAAAGTCATAATTTGGTATGCGTAGTCGTTAGGTTTAACGTTTTATATGAAGAATTGAAGTCAAGTTTAAATTCCTGTCTGATAATTAGACAAAGTATGTCTGAAACTCGAGCTCGCTCATCACGGCATCGTAATAAAGAAGTGCAGATTGCTAAACTAGATTGCATGGAAGATAATGAGCAAATTATGGCAGCAAATGAAGTATGGATAAAAGAAGAACCTATGTCCGAAGGTTCAAGTTGCGGCAAAGAAATGAAAGAACGTGGTAGTCGTGAAAAAGCTATCTCATGTGAAGTATGTGAAAAAAGTTTCGTATCAGAAGAAAAGTTTCAAGAGCACTATCTCATACATTCTGGAGTGAAGCCTTTCGTTTGTGATGTGTGCCTAAAAGGATTTGCTAATAAAAGCAATTTACAACGACACAGACTTATACATAGCACTGAAAAGCCTTTTACATGCGATGTTTGTAATAAAGGATTTGCTGATAAATATACATTTCAAATGCATAAAATGATTCATAGTGGAGAAAAACATGTTTGTGATATATGCCATAGAGAATTCACTCAGAAATCGAATTTAAAAAGGCATTATACTAATCACTCAGAATACAGGCCCCATGGTTGTGGTATTTGTGGAAAACGCTTTACCGATAAGTATACTTTAGAAACGCATTTGGCTATTCATACAGGAGAAAAGTTTATCTGTGATGTTTGTTATCAAGGGTTTACTCAAAAGTCCAACCTAAAAAGGCATTATATGCTTCATTTTGCTGTAAAACCCTTCTCTTGTGACATTTGTGGTAAAAGTTATGCGGATAATTATACTTTCCAAATTCATAGGCTTATTCATACTGGGGAGAAACATATATGTGATATTTGCCAGCGAGGTTTCACCCAGAAAAGCAACTTAAAACGACATTATGCCACACATATGAAAGAAAAAAAGTATCACTATTGTCTGAAATGTCCTAAAAAGTTTCTAAAAGAAGATAAATTAGAAAAACATGAGCTGTCTCATATGAAAGAAGGCTTATGAAAACTTTTAGTAAACAATAGAATCTTAATAATATTGTATGGTTTGTCTGTACATTGTATAATGTCTGTCAATTCCAAAACAATTCAATCAGTTTGGAGAAACTAACATCTTGATTGGTAATCATTTCTCTTTTGACACTTTTCTATTAGTGTCATGTAAAATATAACATAACCTAAAAAATTGATTACAGTAAATTAGGAAATAAATATGTATATTATTTTTACATGTTTCCCTGTAAAGTTGCTTTACTTGACACAAGATTTAGCAATTGCTACACTAATGGAAAAGTACTGATTTTTTTAAAATGTATTTGCTTTACTGTGATGATATTTCTTATCAATGCCAAAGTAATTTTTTATTTCTCAATTACCTTTATAGTTTGAAAAAAAATACAGATGATATAACTGTTATAGTATTTCAGTTATAATTAATTTCTTGCTCATATAGATGTATTTTGATGAAAACAGTAATATATATTTTTATGCATTTCATGAAGCAGTTTCATCAATTATGTTATTAGTTTAATTGATTTTTTCTTCTTTGTTACTAAATAAAATAATTGAAAATTTTTGATTTAGTGTTGTCTGTTAACTTTTTATTTATAAGTTTAAAATATCGTATGAGAAAAAAATATAATTTGAAAAATATTATTATTTAAAATATAGTTTGAAAAGTTTTGCAAAAGTCTGGAATGTTTCGCTCTTTGTAACAGAAGAGATTTTATCTTTCTCCCTGGGCTAATTTTTTTTTAGACTTTAAGCATTGATAATGTATTTTGTAGAAAACAATATAAGCTATTAACCCTTCATCTGCTTACCATGCAATTTATGCAGGTTGGCAGTCAGTCCATTTTCTGTTGCATGCCACATGTTTGCAAGTGTTTATTTTTGCGATTACAGATTTTTATTATATCATATTATTATCATGTAACATATAGTATCAGCACTTCATTTGAACTTAATTGCAAATTTTGCATCTAAATAGTGATATTTAAAAATTATGCAGTTAGATAATAAATAATAACAGATAAATATGAGTTTCTATGTATATTTCTCCTTTGATCTGCTGCTACTTTAAAATTGCCTGTTATATGAAATATAAATTTTTAGCTCTATTAAGTAAAAAATAATAGATCCCCCACCACACACACATCTGACCATATACAGTGGCTTAAAAAATTGAAAATACTCCTTACTTTTACTTGATAAATCTGACTTTCAATATAAATAAAACATTACTCAGAAGTGCAAATATATTTTTATTTTTACACATAACAAATGGTTTGATTTGAAATAAAAATAGTGAACAAAAAACTTCTAAATTGAAAAGTTACAGAAGTATTTTAAGCATATGCAGATTTTTGCTGGTGAAATTTTTATAATGTCTCGCATATGAAGAAAGATATACCAAGGAATCCCCCGGGGATCCGTTCTCAGTCCTACTCTTTTCTCCATATTTATCGCAGGAATTGAAAAAACTTTCTCAATGTCAGATTGGCATTTTGAAGATTTGATCTAGTGGTTCGGACATAAGAGAATTGGAATCTAAAATAAACGATTTCTTGGAAGCTGTACGGGATTTTTCGCTCTCCCACAAGTTAAACTTGAACCCTTCAAAGTCTGTTTGTTAGTAACTTCTTCACCACAAATAGACACCTCTACGATTATTCTCCTGCTGTATATCTTTCTGATTAGTTACTGGACTGTGACAAACATCCAAGTTACTTGGGTTTTACTTTGGATCCTGAGGTAAATTATAGGAAACATATTGAGAAAATAGCAGATAAAGTGAGAGAGCACCTATGAATTTTGAAGTATTCAGGTAGAGACTGGGGTGCTGATGCCTGTGCCCTTAGACTTACTTATTGCTCCCTCGTGCAACCCATTCTTGAGTATGGCTATCAAATATTTCAAATGGCTGCAGCCTCTAACTTAAAGATCCTGGATCGCGTGCAGCTAAAATAATTAATGGGTTAAGGAATAGCTCCCCAATGAAGTGGCTCTATATGAAGCAGACATTGTGCCTCTGGCTACGAGATTTGAGATTGGTTCCTTTAAATATTTTAATAAATTAATAAGCCTTGGTGATTCTAACAGGATTGCTACATATATCTTGAATTGGAGAGGTAGCCAGTGTTTGAAAAGAGATACCCCATTGGAATATGTCAGAAAGACGGGGGTTATTGATTTCGAGGTTGACTACTCTAAACTGTTTGCCTCCTACGGTGCCCCTTAGGGGCATCAGTTTTAATGACAAACTGAGGTCTCCTGCCAATAAACAAGGGGACTATCCAGACCTGCCGAAATAGTTGGCCCTAGAGGTTGTCAATAGTATCCCTTCTGGAGTCTTGGTAATCTACACTGATGGTAGCAAGATGGAAGACGGTAGAACAGGGAGTGGTGTTTTCATCAACAGCAATGATGGCGAAGTTAGGATCAGTATCTAAAGCACTGACAATTGTTCAGTCTTTATATCCGAGATCATAGCAATTGGAACTTAATTATGCCCAGACAACAGATAATAATTGCTTTTGGATATTGACCGATGGTTGGAGTGCTGTACAGTATTTCAAATACTGGTCAGAAATATTTGATATTCCAGACCAGGAGATTATGAAGCTTCTGTGCGAAATTGGCCTGAATCCACCTATAAATCTCCAATTGGTTCCATAGCATGTCGGGATACAGGGTAATGAGGCAGCTGATGTGCTTGCCAAGAGTGGCTGTGATCTTCCAATGGACTGTTTGAACCATCTTACTCCCACTGAGATCCACTTCCTGGGAAAACACCGCTTGCTTTCAGAGTGGGGCCATTCTTCATCTCATCAGTGGTATGCTGGCAACCGCCCTGACCTATCAATAACATGCTGTGGCCCTCGGCCTTTCCAATTGCCCATGGCCAGATTTCGTAGTTGCCATCTTAAGTGTTTAAGGTTTCAGAATGGGGAGGAGACTTTCCAGCCTTGTTCCTGCTCCCAACCTGCTAGTCCTGTTCACCTTCTTTTTTGTCTTAGCGCTTCTTATAAGCAGCTGCTGGTTGAACGGGACTTTCTGCAGATTTATGAGGAACTGACGCGACGGAGCCTCCTGGACTTGGTCTAGGCTTTCTTTCTCCTGGGAGATGTGTAACAACATACAAAGAAAGTGTCAATATTTAAGTGCATGTCCTTTGGCTTTTCTAATGGCCTCTAAATGTCACGGTACTGATTCGAACAATTTTTTAGTGTATCTCAGTATGTTTTGCCCCATTCTTCTTAACAACACTTATTTTAAACGGGTTTTGTTTTGAATTGCATGTTTTTGGATGGCTGTTTTAAATGTGGCTCACAGATCAGATTTTCAATGGCATTGATATCGGGGGGGGGTGATGTGGTGATGTGCGTACCAGCTGTTTGTAATAAAAAAGACACCACATTTTGACGTTGCATGCCGTATCTTTGGGATCATTGTCCTGCTGGAAAATGAAATTTCCATCTTACTCCAAATTTTTAGCACTTTTCTTTAGAATGTTGTGAAGTATATCCAAGTAAGCCATATGGTTCATAATGCCATCTATAAAGATTTTCAAACTAGATTTCCTATCTTGAATAAAACCTTACAACCCCAAACCGTGAGAGAGTCACCATCATGTTTAACTTTTGGGCATAAGTTACTTTTGGATCCAAAGCGACATTGAGATTCTCTATACAGTGCAATGGCCGTCATTGCTAAAACTATTGAATTTACTTTCATCACTAAATATAACTTTCTTCCAAAAGTGATTTGTCTTCATTTGATGAGTTTTTGTAAACTTCAAATTCAGCAATACTCTAAAAGGTATGATGGAAAATTATGTTGTGGAAATTACAATGTAGAATGGTAGTTAAGAACAAGCACTATCAAATCGAATATTTAAAACACAAAATATGAATGTGATTTTCTCTGCACACTCCATTAAAATTATCTAAAAAATTTGTGAACATCCTCCATATTCTCAATTTTTTGAGGCAAAAACCTGCATATGTTTATTTAAAATATTTCTGAAAGTTTTCAATTTAATAGTTTTTTATTAATGTAATCAATACTTTAAATTAATGTAATGTGTAAAAATAAAAATTTGTTTACACTTCTGGATAATGTTTTATTTATATTGAAAGTCTTATTTATCAAGTAAAAGTAAAGTGTACTCTCAATTGTTTGAGCCACTGTAGATCTGAGTGCATAGCAGTATTTTCATTTATAAAAATACTTTAAATAATTCTTTGTGGAAATAATAATTGCCCTCCTTTGTTAATTTTTGTCATAAAATATCTGTAGTGGCTGATATCATAGATCTGATAATACAGTATATAAGTTGCTTTGTTTAAGTGTTTCTAGAACTATACTAATTAATTTATCATCTTTAAATGTCTAAAATTAAAATTACCAGATAAAGAAACAAAATGTGAAATTCTTTACATTGGTGATTTAAGATTATTAAACTATGATTTCCAAATACCTTATCTAACTAGCAAATACTTTAAATCTAATATTATATTGTTCAATTTTGTTAGTATAAACTGAAACCAGAGTTTATTAAAGGCAATTACTGTTTAGTTCATCAAATATTAAAAATAGATTATTTTACAGTTAGTTGATAATCTATCAATGGGTGTGGATATATATATATATATATATATATATATATAGGCGTTAGCTAGGGGAATTTAGAGCATGGGAAAGCTTATGTTTAAAAAAACAAAATTCTCTGTGTCTGGTATGTTCTTTCCTTTTTGTTTTCATAACTGGTGTTTGAGTGTTATTATATGTGGGGGTACTTGCGAAGATCTGTATGGTCAGCAAGGGTTATCACCAAGTAGTAAACAAAGCGAGCGATAGCTCACCAACGTCGGTTACCCATTCGTTTCTGCATGGGAGTGATATGAACCACCGATCTGTTAGTATAAACAGTTAGTTCTTGTGCATCCGCTTTAGCAAATAGTTCTTAATCTTTTTTGGCCCTCGCTGCAATGCAGTTATTCGTTCTTGTACATCCGTCTCAACAAATAGTTCTTAATTAATTTATTTTTTTAGTTTAAATCAGAAATAATTTTTAGTTGAGATTCCAAAATAATTTAGTTTTGTTTCCAAGATATTTTTAATTTTAGATATATATATATATATAATATTTTCTAATATAGTTTAATATATGTCATATTTTCAGAATATAGAAGTTATATGGTTTTTGACATTTTGTCACTTGAAAAATTGGGACTATAATCTAAGGTTGAAATTCAATTAATAAGAATTGGGCTCATTAATGATTGAAAGTCAATATGTTTCAGTTGCATTATAAAATATATGTTAGTCCTATTTACTCTAGTTACTATTCAAAAAATTATTCTGCAATCTTGATATTCATCAACATTAATTCTGTTTCATAATTATTCACATTAAAAACATGTTTCATACTTTCATGGTTAAAGAAATTATATAATTCAAAAAATAACATAATGCTTTAAAAAGCTTTCACACATTTTATCAGAGCAGTGTTCTTAGTTATAAATTAGAAGTTTCTTTTGGTTTGAAACTTTTTTGTGGTTAATACTCACTTTAGTTGTTCTTATGAATTAATACTTTGAAACTGTTTCAGTCTAAAACAGCACTATTTTAAGAATGCACAGTAATATTTCTAAAATTTAGAAAATCTTTTTTTCTTTCAAGCTCTTTTAAATTTCTTTTGCCTTTTTATGATTTTAAGAAATGTATAGCATAGAATACTTGTCCCCTGTTTTAAATCTTTTATGATCTTATATTATTATTAGTTGTTAGAATGCAAAATCTATGCTATATATATAGAAACAGAGAGAAGGTAAAAGGTAACCTTTACTTTTTTTTAATCCCAATGACTTTGAGATCCCAATTATTCCCAAGAGATATGATGACTAATATCTCTACTACTTGTGGATCCACCTATGTTTATAAAAGAAGTAAAATACATATCAGTTGTACAGTTTACAATTTTTATATTCAACCCATTATGAAGTTTTAGGACCCTCAATAATTAAGACTAATGTTATGAAGTTAATTATTAATTATTCAAACTTTTTGAATGAAGGACCTTTTGTATCTTCCCATTTGTGCATTGATGTCAAGATTGTGGAAATTTCTCATTCTTGATCTTAGCAACATATATTTGGCCTTGTAAGAAATATAAAATTTCTAGACTGATATTGGTTTAAATTTTAACTGAAGATATTAACAATTTTCAGATAGGGCAAACTTTTTTGGATGTCATGTAAATTTTTCAATCTTTATTCATACTTGTATTAATTTAGGAGCCCTGACATGTAATATAATATTTGAATCTTAGTGATAGTAGATGAGAAAAAAATTAATGAATTGTAGATATTACAAAGTTAAAAAGAGGTGAAATTTTCCTAATATGTCAAAGTATATAAAAAGTCCTTATTGACATGTTTAGTTTAAGTTTGTAGCCTATATGATAAAATATATAAAAATTGACAATTTTATGTAGTGAAGTTTCAGTTTTTAGTTACATTAATGTTTCGTTTTAAAGCAACACTAAGGTTATTTTGGGACAAACGTTATAATTTTGAACCGCAATTGGATGACATCTGTGCTGGTACACTTCTCTCCAAACTTTCAATTCTAACTGGATCTTGGCCCTGACAGATTTAACATGCTCCAGACCCACTTACGTGACAATTCTTTGATGGAATCAGGCTCTGAAGCTGAGACCTTACCACCAGACCACAGTGGCTTTTATGCAATGAAATGAGCTTAAGCTTACTGTGAAAACCATTTTTTGTTTATCAAAAGTATAAAAAGGTATAGGTATTTGATATGCCAGCTGAATGCATAATAAAGTTACATATTTTAAATATGAAATAAAATTTGATAAAACAATAAAGGGAATTAAGATAATTTCATTGGGCAGTGTTTAAAGATAAGTATTTTTGAATGCGTATTAAATGATGCACTACTTACTGTATCAACCACATGCCAATGAAAAAAATATATATTCTATCATTTTTCTCATGATAAGTATCATAAAATAAATTTTCCTTGACATTTGACTGCAAAATTATTATAAATTTAAATTATTATTAAAATTTAAATTTTTAATAATAATAAGGAAACATAACAAGAAAAGAAATTTTATGCTTATGTATTCTTGCTCATTCCTGAATAATTTAATCTAATAATTAATAAAGTAAAAAAAAACTGAACACTTAGAATCTGCAAAATAAAAAGTTAATGTATTTTATGTAAGATTAGTTTTGTATAATAAAAATATTAGTACTATTATGATTTAGTAACAGGTAGTATAGTCTCAAATAATTAAGAAATTATCCTCCACAATATTGAATGGTAATAATGTCTAAGGAATTATTGAAATTTAAGCAGGTATTCTCGATAACTTATTTATCTAACTATTTTACTTCACACATTGCTTTTTAAATTAGTAAGGTGTTTGACCAAATTACTGTTTTCTTTGGGTTTGGAAGCCTTATGGGACTGATGGACCTGATTGACACTATGTTAATAGATCTGTAACTGGAACCCTGATAAGTGCATTGGTAACACAAGCTGTCATTTTGCCACATCTATAAGTGTGTAGTCAATCTTTTATATCACTTGAGTAACTTTCAAATTGTACATTTTTCTAATAAATTGAACTAAATAGGTTATTATGAATTATTGCTAGCATTGGACCAGATTATTTTTGTTATAGCTTATAAATTAGATATCATTGTTTATTATTATTATTTCTGTAACATTTAAATATACTTCATTCAAAAGTGGTAAAAATCAACAAAAATTTTTCTGTACTACTATTACTCTTTGCTGAAATCTGAAATTTTATCTGAAAATACTTCAGGTTTCATAAGTTACTACAAATACTGCTAATGTTTTTTAAAAATAATGTTCATTCATTTAATCGCGATTTTTTCATAGCCTAATGTCATCTATTTAGGTGATATTCCCGATTGCACATATACATAATTGACAAGATCTAATCAAAACATTTTTGAAGAATCTAATTTTGTCCCACGTATCAACATAATAATTTATATGCAGAGTTCTAGACTTTATTTCTTAGCAACAAATTATTCTTTTCAAAAAAATAGACTAAAATTTATTTAAAATAGTGATTTTGTTTTGTATTTCTAATAATTCGGCACCCTACGATTTACATCACTTGGAGCGATCCCTTCAGTTTATAATAAACAATATGTACTTATATACTCCGCCTCCAATAAATGAAATATAGTATGTCTGAGGTCGAAGTTTAGCTGATCAATATTTCTATGTGTCTGCAGTATTCTCCAACCGTATGGCTTATTATTATCTTTTTTATGAATACTCTTATTAAAGGGGAGGGGACATTTCGCACAAAAGAAAATAATGTAGAATTGCGTGAACATGTAGCAGCTATATCTTTATTTTATTATCTTTGTTTTTGCCAGTTTGTCTTTTTAAAAAGTGGCAACATCAGTTGCTTGTGATGGAATAAAAATATGTCGACTTGATATAGTTGCGCTTATTTTAATTTCAAATATAATCTGCATTAATCATTCCGGAAATATAATCCATATGAATAACCGATTGTAATGAACTGTACATAATTGCGCTACAAACACATCACAGCGAACAAATTAAAAGTAGGGGATTGTAATAATAATCCCTTATAGAGATGCATAATCCACGATTTTTTGAATAACAAATAATTTTGCTATTGTTATTTTTAAATATTTGTTCCAAATATCTGTTATTTCAAACATATTATTAATTAAAAATTATTACTTAATATTAAATATAGAATTTATTAATTGTAATTAATACTTAATTTACTAATCTAAGGAACGAGTGATTGAATTAATTTATCTATTTCAGCTTACTTCTTAAATTTGATTTTTCAAAACTATTTATTTAATTTCTTTATTGGAGTAAACCATTTTCTGAAAATTTGAATTAAATATATATGTCATTTCTTTAAATTGTTTGCTTTATTTCTATATTCTACCAATAGATGGCGCAGCAGTAAACGGAATATATGCAAAGTCAAGTCACAAGCAATTAAAAAGGATTTGTGTGGAATAGTACATCATCAAATGCGAATATCGGAAACTCAAGGTTACTCTCATGAAGTGGAGCGGTGACTTCACACTTTCCAGTGAAGTCACTGCTCCGATAAATTTCAGTGATAAGCAATTCAATGATACGATAATTCTAATAGCCTATCAGTTCACTTTTCAATCCATTCACAGATTTCTCCTTTTCTGTTTTATTCGAGAGCTTCCATTGGACAGATCGTATCGATTGTTATTGTCCAGTAAAGTCACCGCCCCGGTAAATTTCAGTGATATCGTATCGATTGTTACTTTCTATCGTGATCCAAAACCTGTAATTGAAATATCACTAGTAAGATCGTATCAAGGATTTGAATCACACCCCTCTTTGAAAAGTATTGATCACTGGTATTGGTGACTTTTTGATATTGGTTACGTAATAATCGCTTGTAAAATATTCGTCATCCCTAATATCTGGATCTGATAAAAGTTTAAATTGTAATGAATGGCATATCTCCATATTCCACTTTTTACGTGTTTCCGATTTTTATATAAGGGTTATATATTCGTCATCCCTAATCCCTTAACAAAGTAACAATCGATACGATCTGTCCAATGGTGGCTCTCGAATAAAACAGAAAAGGAGAAAACTGTGAATGGATTGAAAAGTGAACGGACAGGCTATTGGAATTATCGTATCATTAAATTGCATATCACTGAAATTTATTGGAGCGATGACTTCACTGGAAAGTGTGAAGTCACCGCTCCACTTCATGAGAGTAACCTTGAGTTTCCGATATTCGCATTTGATGATGCACTATTCCACACAAATCCTTTTTAATTGCTTGTGACTTGACTTTGCATATATTCCGTTTACTGCTGGCGCCGTCTATTGGTAGAATATAGAACTAAAGCAAACAATTTAAAGAAATGACATATATATTTAATTCAAATTTTCAGAAAATGGTTTACTCCAATAAAGAAATTAAATAAATAGTTTTGAAAAATCAAATTTAAGAAGTAAGCTGAAATATATAAATTAATTCAATCACTCGTTCCTTAGATTAGTAAATTAAGTATTAATTACAATTAATATATTCTATATTTAATATTAAGTAATAATTTTTAATTAATAATATGTTTGAAATAACAGATATTTGGAACAAATATTTAAAAATAACAATAGCAAAATTATTTGTTATTCAAAAAATCCTGGATTATGCATCTCTACCAGATATACAGGAGTCAAATGTCCTAGATTCTCCGATACGGAGATATGCCATCCATTACAAGTTAAACTTTTATCAGATTCAAATATACAGGAGTCAAATATCCTGAATTCTCAGAACTGTAATTTTCAAAAGTCTAAAGTGCAGGCTGCGAAAAACTCTTGAGGAACTGCTTTTTGTCGAATAAAGAAAACTTTGGTGTGATATACATGTATAGTATATAATTTTGAAAATGCAAATGAAATTACTAAAAATGTAATCGTGATTTTTCTCCCCTCTTAATTTCTAATGTATTTCCACAAAATAACGCAAAAAAGAATCTTGCTGCTGATTCGTTTTGAAATTAAGGAAATATATTAATAATTATTCCTTTTTTTTAAAATTAGTGCTGTTGAATTAAAAAAAAACACATATCGATATACAATGATAATGTTTATCGTTTCATGGTATCTTAATCGAGATTTTTCACTATGCAATGCATGCTCCTTATCATTCGGAAAAACCGCGAATGAAAACATTGAAGTGTATTGTTTCTTTCCGTAAGAAACTCAATTAGTGACATGTAGTATATTTTTGTTTTTCTAAATGATTTTCATAGAATGAAACCAATAATGAATAAAAAAGAAGGAAACCAGACAATAACTTATGATGTTTATGTTGGAAATGTCCCTAAGAACATAAACGAGGTATAATACCACGTGTTATACAAACTGTCTATACTTGATGTCGTTTTACTGAAATAGCTTTTCTGTATTTAATATTTGTAGTAATATTTTTGCTGTAAATATTTTAGTATAACTTTTCATATTATCGTAGTTGTCAAAACAGATTCTATTTGTAAAGAAATAAATAAGTATTATAAAGTGTTTTATCTTTGATTGGTATATTGAACAAAAGTATAATGCAGAAGAAGCTATGAAGAACATTTTGAGAAATATGTATGTTTTCAGAAAAATAGTTCAAAGCTAACGGTTAAATTCGAAATAGATATAAATTGATTAAAAACTTGCTTTTGCGATTAACTTTTTTTTTATTAAAGGTTATGTATTTTTTAAATTGGAAGTTGGGGTAATAAAGAAACATTTCTTTCTGGCCTTGCCTAGTTTATTAATATTTATTGTTTATTTAGAAAATTATATATTTATAAAATAATTCCAGTAAAAAATCTTATTCAAAAGTGATTATTTGATGTCTTTCTAGTTTTTAAAACTGAGCTGAAAAAGTATTAGCATTGCACTGTATTCAGTGTAATGGAAAGAAAAATTATGGCATAGATTTCTATTTAGTGAGTTTTCTACTGTTTACAGAGATCATCATCAACAGCAAAAAAATCTTTGCATCTTTTTTAGTTGTGTCTAAAATTTAAATAAAGTATCTTAACTGATGAGATTAATTAATATTTTTTCCCTCAGTTACTGTTTGTTGAATGTCAACAACTCATTACTTTCGTGCAAAGAAAAGGATTCATGGTGTTTTAAGTTTTGATTCAAATTTTTATGTTCACTCATTAAGCTTTGATACATATTCTATAAATCCTTCTTATCATACTCAATGAGTGAGAAGCCTTTTTAAGATAAAGTTATTTAGAACATTTTAAGCCATAAAAAGAATTTATGCTTTGAGAATTTGTTGTCTTATTGTATATAAACTGTCTATTTTCTTATATATATGTAATAGATAGTTATTACTTTATTTTTTAATTTCATTGAAGCATACATCATGATTGAAGGTTCATTTGGATATTTAATTTTAAATTGAAATCTAGTTATAACATTTCTATGCCAGTTATATGTGTTCTATTTAACTTTTGTTATCTATACAAGTAAAATATTTGATTGATTTTTAGAGAAAAGGATGAATGTAGAAGGAAAGAATTAAATGCAACTGTTTAAAAATATTAAAAAAGAATATGGAAAAAAACCCCAAAGAAATAGAATTAATTTATGCTTCTATTTTTTTTTTCTTTTTTAAATAATATTTAATAAGAATAGATCATAGTAGATATATGTAGTATAAAATTACTTCTTAAAGAATGAGTGAAGAGAAAAAACTGTTAAAAATAAAATTCGGGAAAGGCGAAGAGAAATAAATTTATTTTTTAATTAAAAGAAAATGTACAAAATATGTGATCATATTAGACTATTTGAATTAATACGATGCTGACAGCTTTTAATCTATCTTGCATTCAATTAAATAGTTTTAAATATGATTCTTTTGCATTTAAAAGTAATTTATATATTTGAAAAGAAACTAGTTTTAAAATAATTTTTAATATTCTGTATGGTGAAATTCATTGTTTACTTACCTGGCTGGCTTCGACCTAAAATGCTCAGAATATATTCTTTGAGGTTTTTTGAGTGTTCTTAATTACTTTTGACTGCTTTGTTTTTGGTAGTCAATTGCGATTCTGTTTGATTTTTTTATTATTTAAATCTACAATAAACTGAAAAGATATTTATTTATTTGTTGGATATTCTTTGAAAGCATTTTTAAATATATATGGGGCATAATTAAAAATTTGCTGATTTTCAATTTTATTTTTTATCTTATGTAGCAATATTGAATGTTGTAAGCATATGATTGCATAAGAATGCTTTTATAATTCAGATAAAAGAAACATCAGTAGATGTGTTCATAACATTACTCAAATCTATACTTTCTAAAGGTATTTGTATTAACTGAATGCAAGTGATTGATTGCCATGTTTGTATTTGTTATTCAAAGATGCCATGTAGATGAAATTATCCCTCCTCGTCTAAGAGATAAAGTTCATTATTAATAGTGAATTAAGCTGAATTCAGTGAAATATTATTTTTGTAAGATTATTCAATAAGAATGCAAATAGAGTACAAACACCAACATATAACTTAAAAAAAATTGTAAAATAACACTACAAGATTTTTTTAAATCTATACATTTGTGATATTTCAAATACTAAAATTAATTAAAGAATAAGTTCTTTTTAAAGTAATAAATAAAATACCAACAAATCTTCTATTAGTCAACCTTTTCAATTTAGTATGCAGCCATCACTCATTCAGTTGGCATAATTTAATTCTTATAAATTTTACTGGTAATAATTGAACTAATAATAAATTCTGATGAATTATTTTGGAAAATTGTTATGTAAGACACGATTAAATAATATCTTAGTCTTGTTTATAGTGAAAGATGTCATGTTATTCTGTTGATTATGTTCATCAATGATGTGTATTTGAACCAAAAATTCATTGATGGCAAATGCATACTAACTGTGGTTAATATGCAACTACCTTTAAAAATTTCTGTTTTAGCTTTATCATCATATACTCAGTGATACTGTCTTAGCAATTTTAATTTTTTGCAGATTGACTTAAAACACTTATTTAGTAAGTATGGAGAAGTTAAACAAGTTCTTTGTCGGTGGAAAGAAGATTACTTTGGCTATGGGTATGTTTCCTCTGGTAGTTCAGTTAAACCATATTCATATTTACATGGAATGGAATATCATGGGGATAAATCTTTCATTTGCTTTTTCTCTTTTTGCTCTTGTGTCGTTCTGCTTTGATGTACTTGCTGTTTCTGCTTGCACATAACTCGTTCCCTCTGAGATAGAATAAAAGTGAAGTTTTATAATTCAAAGTGTCTTCTCTGTCTTCGGCCACAATTCTGTTAAAAAAATTATGTTTACATTTTAGAGCCAACAGAATTATTATCTGTGCCAAAATTATCAAATGAATTAAAAGAATTAAAATGAAATCCCTGGGAGGGGAGGCAATTGTGTTGCAACAACACATCTCGCCGTTGGTTCCAAAACCAATGCATTTTGTCTCAAGCAGCCGGTCACTGTTTCCTGTGATGTGGCTTCGCTGCCTTTGGATCTGGCCCCTCTGTTTCGCTATGCTGAAGTTTCATGCCAATTGATTCAATATCCTCTGCTTTCCGTTCCTGACCACATCACCGATAGAATGTTATGCCTTCCCTAATCTACGACTTCTTTCTATGTTCCTGCTCTGGGGCTCCATATCTTCGTATGCATGCTCCTTATTATATTTTCAAGAAGTTGAAGCTCCTTGCCTGTACTGAATGATCCAGTTTGGGAAGATGTTACTTTTGTGTTACATTATCACAATATAATTATCACTTTTCATCACCTGCCTTTGCTCTTCAGTCCAAACACTTCATTTAAAATATTTATATTTCATTTGGGTGAAATAATAGCGATATTGATATTTTATTTAATAATTTAAGATTTTATTTCTAATTTAATAATCTTGTTCAGTCAGACTTCCTAGCATTTAAGAATAATATACCATTGACTATCCTCGCCAAATTAAATTGAACAGCGGAGTTTCTACAGAAAAATCAAAATAATTGTGTGCACTATATCATTTAATTTTTAAAATTTTGTTATAAGTGTTGATTATTTAGGCTTATATAATAATTTCACAAATATAATTCTTAACCTTTTTATTTCTTTAATATCCTTGTTGAAAATTATTTCTATAGTAATGTAAAGGTAAGGGAAACTTAGGTATCACTTTTAATATGCATTTAAATTTCTTTCTTGGACACCACTGTAAGATATGGCTGTGTGTCGAAGGCTTCTATGTCTTGCATTGGATGGAAAATTGTAATGATATTTTAAAACTGATATTAAACATCACTGACTAAATTCAACCCATATTAACTTCATTCTAAAACATTCTGTTTCTTGATCCCATTCTCTAAATATATAGGGCCAATTTTATCCCACTTTTTTCAATTTCAGTAATTAATAAGAAAATTTAACTTTTGAAGAATGAATTTTTCTTGAACACATTTCTTGAGTCTCAAAGATTTTGTTTGCTGCAAATATTTATCTGAAGAGCTATTTCCGTTCATTGCTAATAAAGGATTTCATTGTCTAAAAAGACATGGAATTTAAAATTACTTTTAAGATATTTTAAATAATTTTAAATTATATATATATATATATATAAGAAATATTCAAATATATGTAAAAATACTTTTGTGTGTGGAAAAACAGCAAATTTATTTTTAAAAAAGATGGAACAAAGGCTGTCCCATCTTCCTTAGAAGATTAATATTGGAAGCCTATAATTTTAAATTAGAAAAAATGTTTTGAAGATGGTCTTAACTAAAAAAGCAATAAAAATAGCTAACTAGCATCAATTTTATAACAATCTATAGCAAATAGTTGATTACTAATACCAAAAATAATTATATGTTATTTGAAACTAAAACTATTTATAAAACGATTTATCTCAACATCACTGACTTTTGGTGAATGTTTCATTACCTACTTTATGATGTAATAACTTAATTCATCCTTATTTGTAATTAGTTTGTTCTTCTTCATTAAAATGGAATAAAAACTTTAGGGAAAAAAGCTGTATTAATTAGAAAATTTTAACAATGAATTGTATTTTTTATTATGATGAAATAAAAGCATCATTTTCTTAGAAATGTTATTTAATTTTCTATCAAATAAAAAACATTTTAACAAAATAAGAATAAAAGTTAATTTGCAAAGATTCAAAACTGAAAATTTTCTGGAAAAAAATGAATTTTGAAAAATACTAAACGGAAACTATGAATAATCTGCCAAATTTATTTTAATATTTTGATTTTTTTATTGACATTTCTTATTTTATTGATTATTTTTTATGCTTCATGGTTTTTCATTTTTTTTGTGGAAATTAATTTAAACTATTGAGTTTTGTTTTGTTTGTTGTTATAAAATGCTAATTTTTCTAATTTAGGATCATCAAATTTTCATACAAAAAAGACGCTGATAGAATCCTTCGCGAAGTCCAAGAAGTAACTTTAAATGGTCATACCATGCCAGTTAAAACAGCACGAAGATCTGAACATAGGTATTTTTTTTTTTTCTTCTTTTATATTCTATTCTTGAGTTAAATTTGTACTTAATAAGCAGATTTCTGCTTAAAGACCAGAAATCAGTAATTTAAAACTTGATTTCATTGAATTTCAGCTGTATATTTGGGCAGTGCTTCCTAAATCAAAAGACATCTTTATGAGAGTATGGGAATTTGGTGAATGGGATTGTTGCTTAGATTTAGTGTTCAAATGTATGAAGTCCATCTTAATGAAGTCAGAATGCATTAGTTAATTTTTTTACTATCTCGAATTACATAAAATATGAATAAACTATTTTAAAGTTGAACTTTATTCCAGAAAATATATTTTAGTGCCTAAAATTCGTTATTTTAATTTCCACATATGAAAAGCCTGTGCAAATTGTATTAATTATTACAAAAGAAATTGCCTTTGGCAAATCTTATTAAATAATCTACTTGATTTATCTATTTCTAATGGGAAAGGTTGCATTTTAAACCATTCGAGATGGCATTTTTTAGACCATCCCCAATAGCTGAAATTTGCAATTCAATATTGTGCCTTGTCTTTTTGTCTTTGAAACTCTTTTCACAAACGGTGTGGAGTCCATTTGAATGGGTTATAAAAGAATGCAGAAACGGCCATTTTTTACAACTTCTATTTTGGCAATTACTAAATATAAAATGACTAATGCACTCAAAATTCACTAACATCAAGTTTTAATCAAGTTTTCATCATTAAAACTGTCAACTCTTGTTGATAAGAGAAGTAAATTTATTATCATGGTCATCTAAATTAAGCATTATGGAAGAATATATTTGTCTTAATAAGATTTAAAGACTATAATTAATTTTTTTCTTCGTCTTCTAGTTGAAACGTCCTCAGAACTCATTTAACATAATGTCAAATCTGACGAATTAAAAAAAAATTAGGAGAAATACATATTAAAACATATTTTTCTTTTCAAACTGTTTAATACAAAATGATGAGCAACGAGGTGCCTGCTGTTTAATATTTTAGAAGAAATATTTTGCATGATGCTGTTGATACTGTCACTGAGATCATCAAGGAAATGCTACCAGTAGAAACTTAAAAATAAGGAAGTAGCAAAAGAGAGAGGAGAAAAATAAAGAACTTTTTCTCCATTTAAAAAACAAAAAAAATTTTGTATTATTTAAAAATGTTAGAAAATAGCATTCTTAAGCATAAAAGAAAGCTTGAAATATATTATTGAAACAATCTTAAAATTAAAATTATTTCGGAATAAAACTAGAAAAAGGACCATTGTACTTAGAGAGCGCAAATGCAGCTACTACTAAATCACAGATGAATCTAAACAATAGTAATAAAAACCAAGTTTTAATAGGAAAAAGGTATCAAAATTAACCATATAAAATAAGAATCCAACCTGAAGACTTTCTCAAGGGTCATCCTCAGGCAGGGATTCAAAAAGAGGGATCCAGACTAAAATGTCCAAAAGTATTGGCTGTTGGACATTTTAGTCTGGATTCTTCACAGAAAAAAATCCCTTTTTTTGAATCCCTGCCTGAGGGTGACCCTTGAGAAAATCTTCAGGCCGGATTCTTATTTGGTTTAATTTTGATACGTTTTTTTCCCATTAGCTTGGTTTTTATTACTATTATATATATATGTATATATATATATATATGAAACAATGCATAAATAAAAACAATTTATATGATAATATTTTCTTGGTGATATCTTTTGTTTACTTTGCATTTGTGTCATTTTTATTATAATTTTTTTCCAAAGCTTTCTAGATGATTAATTTTTTATTTATTAATTTTCTTTCATAAAATATTTCTACAGTATTTTTGTTATCCCAAGCACTTTGTACATGAATTTATTATTATTATTTTTACTGTCTAATAAATCAAACTTATTTTTCTTTTCTGTGTTTGTTAGGCATACTTCATTACATATGAAGTTGAATTTTTGTTTCAAACCTATATCATGTCTTATATTAAAGTTAATGCAACATATTTTTGGATTCGAATTTAAGATGTTTTTTATGTTAAATTTTGCAGTAAATATGTTTACTTATAAGAATATTTAAGTCAAAAAATTTTCATAAATGAATCTTTGGTTTTAATTTTCCACTTTTCCCAGTACTCAGAATGGCAGTTCAAACTCTGAAAATAAGCCCAATGTATATTCTGACATGAACAAAAATCAGATATGCTCTGGATCAAATTTTTCAAATACGGGTATGTATTCTTGTCTTAAGTTGATAATATTTTTTCTTTGTCTAATATTATTTATTTTTAATTTAAGCTACACTTCATGTGAAACTGTTTATTACACAATCTCTTACTAAATGCTTCATTAATTGAATCTTTGTTTAATCTTTGATATTAATAATGATGAAAATCCGTTCATTGGTGATCTACAGAACAGATTTATGAAAGTAGAACTACCAAATTTCTCATTGGTATGCTTTTGGAAGATGGAAGTCTGTACATTGCCCCCTCCTTTCTTTTTCCAAAATTTGATTATTTAAAATTTCTACATTTTCAGACGTTTTCTGCTAATAATTTAAAGAATTACTGTAAAAATTTATATTTATATCATTTTAAAGTGTACACAGTTGTCTTTTCAATGATACTGATTTAAGTATCTTTTTAAGTGTTTCTTCTAATTTTTATTAAACTTTTTGAAATTATCTTGAAATGCAATCAAGTTTGTTCAAGGAGACACTTTTGAATACCTTTCACATGATATAAAAAGGATAATGATAAACAAACTGAGTATAGAAGAAATGAAAAAGGGAAATTTTATACTTAACTACCAGAAAACACTTTTTAAAAAATAATAAATTTTTAGCTCTTCATTACGAGAAAAATGAAGCATTTTGATGTATTTTAAATAAATTTAAGAATGTGGAAAGTCATCATTTCATTAATATTAAATTTAATGTCATACAGTTTTTATTGAAGTTTAAAATCATACTTAAACTCTTTAAAAGTGCTTAATTTTGAAAAAAGGGCCTAATTTTCTTGAGAAATCCAAAGGAAAAAATTACCTCTTCAGACATTGATTATGATATATGGAAAACATTATCATAAAACTTAATTTACTGAATGTATTGAAAAAGAAAAGGAATCCATGGTGAAACCTATCCTGGAATGCCAACACATATTAAGATACCATTTAATGACCATCTTTTTCCTCCTCTTTTATCTTCCACAATGGATATTGTCATTTATTGAAATACGGGAATGGTTATCTTGAAGAAGCAATATGAAATACTGTGTCAAATTTGTTGCAACTCCAGAAAGATTCAAATTTTAATTTTTAGTATAATAGATGGTGAAGAATTTATTTTAGTTATACTGATAAATGTATGTTTAAACTTTTATATGTTCTTAAAGAAGATTGTGTGAATTGGTTTGATCAACAGAAAATAAAATTAAAGCAAGATGAATTTTGTGTGCCTTAAAGATGGATACATCAAACATGAAAGAAACTGCTTTAAAAAACATAGTAAAGACTTTTTAATATGTTACACATTTGATCATTGTTCTCATTAATATATTGTTTTGGAGCAATCCCTTGATTTGTCTAATAAAAAGATTTTAGTGTACTCTATTTTACTAGTAAGTTAGTTACTAATAAGTTTACTTTAGTTAGTAAAAGAATTCATTCATTAGTTGATTTGAGTCCGTGTTTTCAGTGATCATGATTTCTTTTATGATACCCTTTTTAAATGTCTTCATCCATTTAAAAATTATTTTATTGAACTTGAGTTTTATTTTTAGTATTAATTGAATTTTTATTTTAAAGTTTTTTTAGCTTTAGTCTTTAAAAACAATTCTGCTAGATTTAAAATTTTTAAAGAAAGGTTTCAAAACTTTTATTCTTTAGAGTTCAGTTTCGATCACTTTTTTAATGATTTTATCTTTTTGTAATTGATAATTTTTTTCTTTAGTGAAATCTCTCTCTATATATATAAAATTTGTCCTGTTTGACAAAGCAATGTGCAACATAAACCATTAAAAGAAATATTAGGAATATTAAATTTGGCAAAAAAATTGCTTTTTGGATATTTAAGGCTTATTTTTTCAAAATATTATTTAGGAGTTTAATCTATACCTATAATGAAGCTCAATGTGTGTATGTGTGTGTTGCACTCTACAGACCACACCATTCAACCTACAGCTATCAAATTTGGCACGTGTGTACCTTGGAGGCCGGGAATGTGCACCTGGGAGTTATTTTTTCGAATTTTTAATTAGAATTTTATTTATTTAAAAATTAAGCGAAATTTTGGTGTGTTTCTGCTATAACTTCTGAAAATATTACCACACGAAAAAGATTTTTACATGAAGTTAAAGTTCAAAAATTTATCTTTTAAATGATACCAATGTTTTAACCTTAAAATTAAATTTCTATTTTTAATGAATTTTTAAATAAATATTTTTATATTTTTCAACAATTTTTTTCGTACAAAAATAAAATTTAAGCTGCACGAGCACGTTTCGCATTCATAGGAAAAAATTAGCTTTTTTCAAAGTGTTGCCATTACATTGATTAAAGCTCCAATTAAAAATAAATTAATCCTTTTGGAAATGAAATCTGCAAAAATATAATTTTCGGCATGTGTCTGTAGGAAATGAAACAAATATGAAATATTATTTTTTCTAAAGAATAAATTCAAGAAAAATTATTTTATGATCTTTTACACTCTCAATATTATTAATCTAATGAATCAGTTTTATTTTAAGCAAGTTTTGTTTAATATGAACAGGATATCCATTCAAATCAGGGCCACACAGCTAATTTGTAAACCTTTAGTAAGACACAGATCTGATAAAATGATCTAAATGGAAAATGATTATATTTTATGTAACTTGATTCAATAAATGCTCTAATAAGTAATGAATTTTTGATTTTACATAAAGCTTCTGCTGTGGAAATCATGATTAACAAAATATTCTTGAAACACTAATATTTTAAATAAAAAGAGTTAATTTCGAATCAACTAAATCAATCACTTAAACTGACTGATTTATGAAAATTTGAATATCACTATTCAATAAAAAAAGGATAATTTTAGATTTTCCATCGATCGTTTCAAAGAAAATACGCCAATCAGCACACAGGTTTCTCAAGATTAATTGGCCTAAGATTATGAAAATGTTGAGTTTTTCTAAATTTTTAACATTCAAAACTTCATAAATAAGTCTTAGTTGATCGTGGAGAATAGAAGCATTAATTCATTTATTTAAAATTTGGTGTGTCCAGAATATTTCTCGGAATATGATACCTTACTGCATTAAATTTAGACTTCATAATTTTTGAAATATATTTATAGGCTGGAACAAAATATTATTAATGATTTTATTTCAATCCTTTTGAAAGCAAAACTAAAAACTGAATTTTATGCTGAATCTGAGAAATTTTTGTTGAATTATTCTTTGAGATATTACATAAATTATGAAAAATATTTTGTAGTTCACATAAGACTTTTATACCGAGTGATTCTGTTTGAAATACTCATATTCAATAATAATAATAATAAATAAATAATAAAGATGATAAATAAAATAAAACTCTTGGTTTTATTAAAAAATATCTTTATATTAATTGAAATTTCATCATTTCCACTTTAAATTAAAGTTGAAGTTTTAATGGAAATGACAACAAATTAGCAAAATATATATATAGTAAATTGAACGAAACGATCTAAACGATCTATTGGGATTTTTTTCTGTTATTATTTATATATATATATATTTAAAAATTTGAAACAACATACAGAATTGGGTTTCATTTGATTGCATTAGTGAAATTATCTTTTCACTTCCCATTTCCAGTCATTTGTATCCACATTGGATTAAAATGGAGAATAATGGGATAAATAAAACTTCTTTCTTTCTCAAATTATGCTATTGTCATTTTTGCATTTCTGAGAAATTGAAGAAGACATTGCAATTTTTGTATAATTTAAATTCTATTTATCTGAAATTTTTAAAAAGTATTTATGTCTGAACTGTAAAAATTCTATCCATTTTACTTTTAGATTATGGACATTTTCAGTATCCTGCACCTTCTCCTGTCAATGAACAAGTGGTATGCAAAATAACTGTTTTTGCTCTTTAAAATATTGGGTTGAATTTAAAATAATTTAATTCTAGCTTTATCTGTCTGCTATGGACATTTCTTTATGGAATGGTATGAATTTATATATGGATGTAATTTTTTTAGTGTAATTATCCACAAACATGATTTAAGTGTATCGAGAATAATTTATCTAAAGTATATAAAATTTGTTCATTTCAAGCTATTCTAGTTTTTTTCATTTCATATTAAAACAAATGAAATTCTCCTGTACTAATGTATTAATCTATAATAAGTATTTATGTGTTCAAATTTTATACTTATGTTATAAATAATTTTACTTGTAAAAATGTGTATATTCTGTTATATAATATTCAGTGTTTTTTGAAATCTACTATACATTGTATTAATATTCAGTAATTCATTGAATTAAAATTCACTTTTTTATAGTAATTTTATGACATTGTTATTATTATGGCAACATTAGTTTGAGTTGAATCTTTCTTTCTAAATTAGATTCGACCTCAGATTTCTCAGTCAGTCAAACTTGATGTACTTTGCTCTAGTGTAGAAGATCCAGTAACTTTTTATGGCTATCCAGTAAATAGATCTGAAGACCTTATGATGATTACGAGTTCCTTAAATAATTTGAATTTCAGTCACAAGCCTCTTGAAAAGAAACCATCTTTGAAGAAGGTATGTTTTTATTTTTAAGTTTTGATATTGTTGTAATGTGCTTGTATATTTTAATTCTTAAAATATTTTTATTGTTTAATCCAAATGTTCTATTAAATATTTATTCTAGATCACTTTAAGTATTTAATTCATGAATTTATCTCCTAACTGTAACAGCTTTTTCATTATTTCACTTAGTTTTCATTTTATATAAAAATATACTGATTTCATCTACTTTTAAAAGTGTTTGAACTTTTAAAGGATCAATTTCGAAACACTTTTAATCCTTTATTATGTTATTTAATTTTATGCAAGAATAACTAGAAAAAATAAAAGATTAACTAAATGGATTGGGGAGTATGGAACTTGAATATTGAGTTTTTGGCAACTTTGTAAATATCATAAAATTGTTGATACCTTTAAGTTTGGAAAATATTAATGTTTTAAAAATTGCAACTATTATTCTTTTGTTTAAAATCTAATTAATACCTAAACTCATTAATTATTTATAAGTATTTTTAAAATACAGTATTGTGGAATAGTTCTTAAGTCGAATGAGTGAATCTTTTAGTCTGTATTTATTATTACGAATGAAAATTATAAATTATATTTAAAAGCTTGGATTTAGGTCAAATAGGACTTAGTTTTACAAAATTATTTTTCTGTAAATTCATGAGTTTTGAATTGTAGAATTTTAGTTTGTTCTTGAAGATTGGCGATATGGATACCAGCAATAATATTAAGAGTTAGATGCTTGTGTAAACAATATTGGCTTGGAACTTCAACAGATGTTGTACTGCTGTATAAATAAATGAATGAAATTGCAGGCTATTGTATGTACTTTCTGTATCTAATGTTACAGATTTAAAAAAAATAACGAATACTTATTTTTTTACTTGAATTGTGAAAAGTTTATTTTCTTTCATCAGCATCAATTGTATTGTCATGTTTATAGAAAAATATGTAGCTGATTACAGACACTCATTCACGCCCAAAGTGGTTTATTTGCATTCTGAAGTATATATCAGTTCATCAAATAAGTAAAATTAATATCAATTTTGGAAATTTGTTAAAAATTTGAAATGTAATTTTTTTTTTTCAGGTGTATGCTGCTTTGTTTTCAGAAGATAATTCTTGGTACCGCTGTTCTGTGGTTAAAAGTTCTTTGCCTAATAAACCTGGAATGGTATGTTTTATATATATTTCTGTAGTTGGTTGTAAACTTTTGCATTATTTAAAATTATTTATTAAGTATAAATGTGTTAATGTACTTTTTCTCAGTGTTTTTCATGTCCACACCCATAAGAGAAATGCTTCCTTCTACCACAGATATGTAATATTTTGTAGTTTGTTGTTACTAGCCCTTTACATTGATGTTGTAGGGATTTTGCATTTTATTTGATATCAATTTGTATGTGACATCAATGTATTGTCCGGATAATACATTGTTAAATGATGAACACTATTTTTGAACTATTTAATATGACAATCACCTCACATAATCGATATATAATAAGAATAATTTTTCTGCAGAGTTTCTTTAAGAAGTCTTTAAAAACAATACTTTTAATTCTGTCTACTTACTTTACCCTGGATTCAAATTCCATCTCTAGATTTCACCCTAGGACAATGCTACATACATTTGAACATGTGAAAATATTCCATTTTGATTATTAGTAATCAGACCAACTTTGAGAAAGCTCAGCGTTGCACACCACTGGGAGAACCGGGAAAACACAGAGAATTAAAAAAATCAACAGTGGTACAAAACAAGGAAATTTGAGAATTTTCTTAGAACTCAGAAAATACAGGGAATTTTAAGTTTCTTAGTTATTTTCCCTTCATCTAGAAAATGCCAATGCCTAATGATTGCATAAATAAAAGTTTGTAGTCACAGATAAAATAAAACAATACCATTTGCGATTGTGTATTGCAGAAACTAGTCCCTTTTTTGCTCTCCTCTTTTCTTTTTTTTTCTGTATAGATTAGTTCAGTTTCGATTTGCGAAACAGTTTTTCTTTTCCTAAATTGCAGCTAATAAACATGTGCTAGACTTCTGGGACTGTGTAAAAGAACAGAGTTCATTTCTCTGGAGGAAATAGAAACATTAAATCTGCGGAAGCAATGCTGTGGTGTTAAGTCTACTATACTTGAATTTATTGAATAGTTTGTTTATTACTTTAAAAACTGTAAGCTTATTCAAAATAGTTAGAGATTTTATTTAAAACAATTTTGGCTCAAATCCATATTTAATGCAAATTGGAGGGAAAATAATTCTGATTTTGCTGAATGGGTTTGAAAAGTTCTGCAAAATCCAATTGTTGCGTACTTTTCGCTTTGTAAGAAGATAATAAGCTTAAATAATATGGGAAAACAGGCACTTATTAGTCAAGACAAAAGAGGAAAATATACAATACTTCATGCCAGTTAGAAGAGTAATCATTGATGTTAGTATTTAGAAAGAATAGAGAATAAGATGTCATCGAATAAGATGAATTCGAAAACATCAAATCTAACGTCAAAAAATAAGCCAATTAAAAAAATTTTTAGATTCAAGTGCAATTATAAAGCTGAATTTTTATGGATATTAAAACTTGTTGCGTCACATTTGTCTTTTATGTATTCAATGATATATCGGAATTATTTTAACATATGTTCATTAATAGTGAAATAGCTAAAAAATGTACATTAGGCCATGCATAAATATCGTACTTCATTTGTTACGGATTAGCTCCATGAAACTGATGGCTGAAAAATCTGCAGAAGTTGCTTAATTTGATGCCCAAATACAAGAATTGTATACAAAAGGAATAAATAAAAAAAGGTAATCAAGTGATTATTAAATGATTTGCATCATGATAACAAATGTTTCGTGTTTTATTTCACCCAAGCTCTTAATTTTGTGTGACTTACAATTAAAGAGCATGAGAGATAATATATCCCCCTTCTTAATATATGAATATAGTCGTACTAAATTCTAGATAATAAACAGAGAGAGCATATATATATATATTTTTTGTATGTAAATATAAACCTACTTTTAAATGCTATTATTTGGAGTAGTGTTAAGTTGTTACTTTCTTTCCTTGCTTTTTCTAGTCTTTAAAATCATATAGCATTATAACTAAGATTAGTGCTATTTGCAAATTTCCTTATATCTTGAATATACATACAGGGAAAACACAGAAAATTCTTTTCCTTGTTTTAAGTGGCAACCTGAAACATTGACCTTGTGGTTTATTGATGTTCATAGCAAAAGCTAGTCACACAAGAAATTGCAACCTTTTCAAATTGGTAGATTCTTGCTTAGTTTTTCTTTGCATTTTTTCTTCATCTCATACTGCTGAATGCCTACTTACTGTTTAAAAAATTAATGCTGGGTTAACACATGTATTGCTTCGGCATTCAGAAGATTACTTGTCAAAAGACAAATTTCCATCATTCTTGAGAGGTAAACAAATCAGTAAGCTATTCTTTTGAGTTGTCACAAACAGTGTGTTCTGAAAATAGAATTAACAAATAATGTTCTTTTAAACTCATTTGGTGTTAATTAAAGCTTTACTTTTCCTTTTGTCTCCATTTCTCTTCCAAGTGCAACATTAATTCTTACTGTGATGTAATAATATTCATTAAATATTTCAAACAATATTGATAAAACAAACCTCTAATGTCATAGATCAGGTAACTCGCTCTCTACCAATCACAAAATGAATAAAATGCGGTGTTACATAATTTTTTTATATATAATAGAAAAATATATGTATGTTAAAAGTACTTGGTATTTTTTCTGTACTGTTTAAAAATATTTTAATGTTCCTATTAAACTCGTTTCATTCTGCAATTGATTTTATCACTTCATCTATCAGAGTGTATATATCCTCAGTGATAATAAAATATATTAATATTTTGAGAATTTATTAATTTGAACAAAAATTTTGATTTTATAGTTCACTTCGAATTGATTGCAAATTTAAAAAAAGCTAGTAAAAAATTCTATAATATTTGTAAGTATGAATTATAAATTAAAGCGAATTAAGTTTGAAAGAAAGTAAATAGAATAAAAACCTCATTTTATTAATTTTTTTCTTAGCACTAATGCTATCATACTTAACCTCCCCTCCCCTTTTTTTGTTTGTTAATCTCTACTTTTCTATAAAATGAAAATAACTTCCCAAGATGAAATTCCCTTTATTAAAAATTAAACATAATTAAATTCATTCTTTGGGCATGCTATCAAAATGTTTCTTTCTATTTCTTATTCATGTCAAAATCATGCTTTTAAAATTATTATCAAGTTGCAGTATTATAGATTTAAATTTCAATTACCAGAAATGTGTCGTATATTGGAGTACTTATATAAAGCAACAAATTTAAACATTGCTTATAAAACACTAGAGAACTCAGCTTCTTAAAAGTTATTATTCCTTTGAGGATCCCGAGACTACCATTTTAAGATGATTTTACTCCACAAAGAGATGAGGCAAATTCAGAACTGCACATTTCCAGAATTTTTTGTTGGGCCTTGACCTTGACTTCCATCTTGTAATTTCTTTCATCTCACTCTTATTTTGCTTAAATAAACACCTATTATCACATGCGCAAGAGCACAAGGGTTACTGTATCTGAGAATTAGCTGTATATTCATATTCAAAGAAATCAAATTAGTACAGAATTTTTAAAAAAAACTGTGTATTTTTTGCTAGGTAGAAATTTTGCATAACAATTATAGTATCTTGCATTGGTGAAAATTCCATTAATCGTGTAATATTTTTAACGGTCACTATTGGATATGATATCTTATTAATTATGTTTCTGATCATAATTGTGTGTATTTTCTTCTTATTTTGGTCAATATTATTTTATTACTTAAAAGATAAGGTTAGTTAGAAAAAGTATTTTAATTATAATTGATTTTGGTAAAAATTAAGTTTCTTAAATAAGAATAATTTGGGGAGGAGGGTCATTGATTACAAGAATTTCATTTTCAGAAGCTTTTGTTTTTAATGGTATTTTAATTTTATGCGATATGTTCTGAAAATTTAAATATGTGTTATTGCTCTTTACACTTTTGAAATATTATAAATTATTACTCCATTTGTTTTTGTAGTGCTGTGTTCGTTACATTGATTTTGGAAATCGAGAAGAAATTAGCTACCAGAATATTATTGAAATACCAGAAACTTTGCAAAAAGTGCCTCCAATGGCATCAAAATTTATTTTTTCCAATTTAGTCTGTGATACCAAGGCAACCAATAAGGTAATAATTAAATAAAGGATTTTTATAAATAATTATATAAAACAAAAGCTTATTACTAGCTATAGATTATCTATTACTGAAAAATTTGTTCCATTTTTATTTGAAAATATTATATTTACTCATTGTAATGAATGTAATTCTTAAATATAACTTATAATTCTGTAATCATTAACTTTTTAGAGATCGTGCCTTCATCAGCTTGTAAATAAACGAATGACCCTATCTGCAAGATTGTCACATAATATGGAATATCATGTTTTTTGGTGTTCTTGTAATGGCAAAGATGTAATTTCAGACATCATTAGTAAGGGTTTCGCCAAACCTGTGAGGTAACTTTTGTGATTCTATTAATATTATCAGTCGTTAAAATTATTTATTTTTGAAGGGTTGATTGAATAGCAAAATAATTGCTACTTGCTACATATTTAAATCATAACATTACTTTGCTATTTGTGTTACTTTATTCTGTTTTTAATAAAAAAAATTTAAGTTAAGTAAGATTATTTAAAATTTATCAATTAAAAATAAGATAAGTTTTTATTAAAAGACTTAGGATTGGTTGATCCTAATATTGAAATTTTTTAATATTAAAACATATTTTTACTAAATTATCACCAATTTTGTAATAATTGAATTAATTATATTTCACTTTAGACTTGAATCCTGTAACCAAGAGTTAAATACAAAAAGCCGAGCTTATGCATGTGGAGGTGAAAATAGAGCACCTTCTAATTACAATTCTTCTGCATCTTCTCTTTATATACCAAAAGCATTAGAACCCCCTGTTAATGGTACAGCAAATAATAACATAAAGATCAAGAAAAACCAGTGTAAGTCTAAGGAAGGATCCCCAAGGAGTGAAGAAGTATATTGCAATGGAATTGCTGAAGAAGTTAGAAAAGACAATGAATTTCATCCAAAAATGATAATAAAAAGAGGTAGTGAACTCGGTGATATAGTTAGAAAAAGTTCATTGGAGACTTCACCTAAAGAAAAGAATTCCAGTCAACCTTCTGCTTACATGGTTAGTAAGTTCACTTTTTTTTAATGCTTCAAGATCGGGGAAAAAATCGACAGAAAAAAACCCTTAAATTTTTGTATGAGATTTAAAAAAAAGTATAGTATGAAACATTTCATAAAAACAGATTTTGTTTATCTTTTTATGTATTAAAAAAATAATTGTTTGAATAATCATCTGTACATTGAATTATTTGTGTCCACGTTTTATAATGAAGTTCATAAAACAAACTTATTGAAATACTTAGTTATTTAGTTTTGTATGCTTTTTTGCATGTCATATATAAATTTCTATGCATTCATATTATGTGAACTGGAAATCTATCAATAGTTTAAGAAAAATTTTATATCAAATATTTAAAAAAGTGAATTCTTTAATTGGGATGTTCATAAACTGAAAAAGAAATCAGAAACTTAATATTATATAACTACTTAATAATCAACAGGGAGACCAACTGGCCAGGAAACCAGGAATCGTCAGGGAATTCCTGGAGGTTGGGGAAAAGTCAAGGAAATTTATTATTAAACTGAAATTTTTTTTATAAATGTGTAATTTTTATCGAACATGATAATTCGCTAGTGTTTCTTCATAGGTAGAATAAAACAATGTTGGCAACTAATGAAAATCAAACTTTTACTGGTAGTCTAAAACAGACTATGGAAGAGAAAAATTAACCACCATTGTATTAACCACCAATTGTATATATGTATAAATATATAATATTTTCGCCAAAAGTTTTTGTTTGCTTCCCTCCCTTCACTAAAAAACCAAGTTATAAACATAATTAGAGAAAATTGTTTTGCATACTTTTGCAAAGGGCAGCTTAATCCTGCCCAGTTCGTATTACTGTTATGATTTTAAGCTTTAATGAGCACTTTTATTTAAAAAGATATATATGGAGCTATTCCTCCCCTTTTCTTCTTTCAAACATCAAATCTATCTTGGCAATTGTAAAATATTGCCCCATTATTATATTTCTAAAACAACTGATTTTAATTAAATTAGTATTTTACAAAAATTTCCCCCCCCCCCCCCCATTTCTTGGAGATATTTTTGTTAAATTTTGAAGTATCAGGCATTATTGCTATTATTTCCTTGAAACATTTTTTGTGTGTGTTTATTTAATCTTTAGCATTATAAACACAGATTACTAAATTCTTCATCTTAATGAATCCTATGGACGTCATGAAACGGATGTTATTGCTAACATTTTTTTAAAATTTTGTGTTTGTTTGAAATTCCCCATACATTCAACAAAATGCTTTATAATTTTAAAATAATGTTAAACACGTGAAATTAATTTACTTGATACATTATAAGTACACATGCCTCTTGTAATTTTTTCAGGATTTTTTAAAAAAGAGTAGGGCAGTGTTTTTCTTACGCAGATTGATGTGTACGAAACTGTTTGACACCAAAATTTAAATAATTCATTCATACTATATTTTTGAAATTTATACTTCTATAATATTTTTCTTTTTAAGCTGCAAAGAAAAAAATTGATAAGGACCATTTTTTCCTTTATTTTATGGGTTAAAAATTGTGCAATCTGTTTTATTATTATAGCTGGTGAGCTAAAAGTGAATGCAATTTTGATTTCATTGAAGAATTTTTCTCATTTTGATGCAAAAATTTAATTTTGTATTTATAAAGGATTTTTTTTTGTTAGTAAAATTATTGTTTAGTTCTGATTGGATGTTGGTGAACATTATGAATAGGGAAACCCCACTGGAAGGAAACAAATCTTTTCATTCTTAAGCACTCCATAAATGTGCGTATATTTTTTCACTTTTTTTTTTTTTTTTTTTTTTTTTTTTTTTTTTTTGTGAGTAAATTTAACAAACAGTTTTGAGATATGACTAGTTGGCTAGAGTAGAACAATTTTCAAATAAAATTATGAACATATTGTGCATTATTTAAAGAGAATAAAATAAAGCAACGTTGCTCTGAAGATATTAAAAACATCAGGGAAATTTCTTTAAAAACCTGGAAAAGTCAGAGAAATTCAAATTGCAGAAATGGTGGGTCCCAATCAAGAGTTTTTTTAAACCCTTCTCCCACCACCACCTATACAGAATCTTTATAAAATTGTTCCTTATTCCAAGTGTATTTATTCATGTATACCTTTTTTACAACTCCTTTTTCATTTTTACAAACATATATCTGACTTCTTGAAATTAATTCAATCTTCATGTGCTTTTTTTTTACTAATGTCTATTGCAATATTATTTAGAAACTGTTCTAATGTTAGAGTATTTCATTTAATTTTTATATTAATTTTTTAGCTGGATTCAGTTCACCCTAACTTGAAATTCATTAACAACATCAGGAGTTTAGTATCTCAATCTTCTGATGATAGTATTATAAGTTCCGCTGTGGAGTTGCTGAAAAATGAAATTACTACTATTGTGCACTCTGAAGTATCTATTAAAAGTGTTGTTTCTGCATCACAAAAATACTGGGAATCTGTAGAAAATTTAAAGAGATTTGTTAATGAAAAAAGAAGAGAAATTTGTACTGACATGGGATTGCCTTCTTCTTTTGAGGTAAAAATATTGGATTTAAAAAAAAAAAAACTATCCATTTCATTTATTTAAAATATTAGTGCATTATGTTTGCATTTATTTAATGCTCTTATATGATTCTGATTTTATTTCTAGGAAAGACTGACTTGTTTAAAATCAGCTAGAGATTCATTCCGAGTTGACCTTTTTAACAAACTTAAGGATTATTTAGGAAGCTGTGACAGTACAATATTTCAAAGAAAAGAGAAGATCCAAGTAATTATTTTTAAATAAAATCGGAATAATATTACAATCCTTATGTGAGGTCTCATTTTTTTAAGAATCTCTTGTTTGATAAAGTTTTCTTATGTGTGTTATTATTTGTAATGAGTTTGAATTTTTATTTAAATTAGAAGATTATAAACCTATTTGATTTTTGTGCTTACTAAAGTATTCTTGTGAAGCTTTATTTTTAAAATTTTAATGGAGGAAAATTGTTTTTTAAATAATATTTATTATCATGCAGATTAAATCATCAATATCTTCTAGTTGTGGTAATGCATTGTAAAATGCAACATCTTCAGGATATATTTTTCAATTGTAACAAAAAAGAAAAAAAAATATTTAAGTCCCCCCCCCAAATATAACTCGCTGCTATGAGATATGTGCTAACTATGAAAATCCCAATTAAATTATAAATTTTGATTTTATCTACAAAAAGTCACTCAGATCTGTTTCAGAATTAAAAGTTTAAAAAAGTTTAAAGAAAACAAAATTATTTGTAATATACTTATCTCATATTATGCTATGCAAAAAAAAAAAAAAAAAGTTTTATTTATTTAATTATTTTACCATCAATTTTTCAAATTTATTTTTGAGCCATTAGTTAAGTTTTGGTACAGAATAAGTCCAGGAAGAAGAATGAAACTGTTTTGATTAAAATAATTTAGTTATTTAAATTAACAATAAAAGATTTTTAATGTTATTTTTAGTTGACATTGGAAATATGTTCTTTCAAACACTGTTAGAAAAAAATAATCATGTTGTGAAGGTATTAGCCAGATTTAAACGGTTTTTCAAAGTGCTGTTGGTAAATTAAGGGTTAAATGCTTGTGGTTTCAGAAAAATGTGTGTCTTCAAATTTAAAAATAAACCTTTGTATGTATTGGATTTCTTATTTAAAAAAAAATTGATTAACTGCCTTATGAGCTGCATGCAATTTTCTCAGTTTTTGATAACTGTGTCGTAAAATATAGATGATGCTGAATGCATTCCTTATCTTTTGTATTTAGTCTTTTACTTTTCCCTTGTATAGTTCACATTTTTGCAAATTACTTTTAAGCATATGTTTGTGAGCTTCTAAGTTTGACTACCCTTAGCAACAAGTATTATGATATGTAGGTCAGTAATTGGGATCTATCCATCATAAATCTACTTCATGGTATCAGAAGTTAAACACATGGAATTTTAAATATAATTTCTCTTGTGTGCAATGAGGAAGATTTGTGGAACTAATAGCTTTAAATTTGGTTTAGATAGTGTGAGTTTGTGTTTAAATTGGTGAATCTGTTTGTTGTTAATTGTGATGTAATAACAATGCAGTTATACTTAATTGTGAACATTAATGACTACATTAGTTGTGTTCAGTCAATTTTGTGGATTAGTTAGTTATACTGCATTTCTGTTAATTGTGTTGATTTGCTATTTTGATGTTCATAACTTTTAATGATATGAAAATGGTTGTTATCAAGGGGTGAGCTGAAAACCTAGTGGCACAAGAATTATAGATTTAAAAATATAACTGCAAATTGTGGTATGTATGAAAGTAATATTGATTTTGTACAAAATGTAATTGATTGCATAATTGAAGAAAAAAGAAGTAAACTAGCAATTAAAAAATTAGACAATGATTTTAAGTTAAAATTGGTGAAAATTAAGAGAACACATTTTAGTTAAAGAGTTGGAAATGGAAAATATACAGGCCAAGGTGCAATCTAGTGAGATAGAAACATTCAAACCTAATCTACAAAATTTGATTAAAAACATAACAACTCTTATGATTTTTGTGCCAAATAAGGCAGAATTACTTAATTGTTTGTTCATCTATTAAAAGAGAATTCTTTAATACAAAATTTTTTCCCGAAGAATTGAAAGCCATAAAATTAATGGAGAAGAAACATATTGAGACATAGCTGAAAAAGAACTTCAAATAGTTCCTCACAAGTATTACTATCAATTTCAATATAGTCATAAATCAGAAAATGATACTGATATGCATTTCACTTTAGATGAAGCAAAACTTTTAAATAGTGTCAATTTCATGACTTAAGCGACCTTAAATCAGTGTGCAATCAGTGAATGATACAATCTGCCGTGGACTTCATTGCAAATTATAAATACATATTACTGTTAAACATGGGTAAACTTGATACAAATTGCAATATTTAAGCTGGGAAGACATATATTTTTCAACTAAGGATAAATGTAAACCTGAACCTTGCAAAGCCTTGTGCTATAAATGAGTTTCTCTCAAAATTGTGATAAAAAAAATGCAACATAAGGAATTATTTTCATGGAAGTCTCATTACTGGGTGATTATTTTATACAGAAAAGGAAGGCATTCGATTCATAATTAAAAACTGAAAAACAAGAAATATAATACTGTGAACAGTAAAAACAATTAATAATTCCTTGCTGTTGAAGTCATCTATAATGCTTCTTATATATGTAGCATTTATGCTTCCAATATTGAATCTAACATGAGAATTTTATGACAATAATATTCAATATAGGGAAATATAATCATTAATAAAAGTTTTAATTGATACTTGTTTATTAGTTTTGTTTTTCTTGTGGAAATGTTAACAGGGGGTCCAATTCTGCATATCTGAGATACAAGAAATGTTTAAAGAAAGATTCAAAGGTAAAACAGTAAAAATTTGTCTAACATTCTGCATTATTAAGGTAGTTAAAAATAGAAAACAATTAAAATGAACACATGAGTGATGTTAAAACTGTAATTTTATGTTGTAGAAAATGAAGGCAATTATTCAGATAATCTTTCAGTTGTCCTACATCTGATTTGATTTAATGCCTCACTAGCCACTTTTGATAATTGCAGTTTGTGCACTATATTAATAGCATTAACATGGTCATACCAACCAACTTTAATGAGTTACATTTAATTACACCAATTGAAAATACTATTTTAAATTATAGTTGCACACCAAGCATAAAACATTTTGATTCATTGCTATGCATGAAAAGTGGCAGAATAAGCTTTGGTACAGTTGTTGTTTGTCAGTTTAATCATTTTTTTATTTTATTTTGTAGTATCACTTGAAAATAGAAAATAATAGAGGAGACAGTCATTGTTGATATGTCTAAGAGCATTAGCTTTCCTATGACATTAAAAAAAAAAATCGAAAATTAATATTGCAATTGTGGACTGGGGATTCTGAATGTTCTCCCCCATAGAGAGTATGCAATGAAGTTATGTTTGTGAGATTCCTTTTAAAAATTATGGGTGATGTAGAACAAGCAATCGATAACATATCAAGGTATCATGGGCTTTTGTATAAAATAAAAATTGGCAAAATAATTTCTGTGGGTATTTTTTACTTTGGTTTTACCTATTATTTTAAGTATATAAATTGTATGATCAGTATAACCACACTTAATCTTAAAAACTGAAACAAAAATTTTACAATTGATAATTAACTAAGGATTGATTAACTTTGTACTTAGGACTATGTTAACATATCATAAAATTTTAATTGTATGAGTATTAAAAGATTAAATTTGGAAGATACTTGTATTTCTTATCGATATTATTTCTAGTTATTTGTGATGGCTATAACTATATATTTTTCTATATTCTGATTTAGAAAATCATAACTGATCTAGAAAGCAACTCAAATGCATGGATGAATGTGCAACTTCCAAAAAAACCTGAAACTATTGATGAACTTATTGTAGAATATAATAAAGTAAAGGTTAGTGAATGAATTGCTTCTAATTTGTTTGTAAAAATTTGGTCAATATTTAAGGTCTGAAATTTTCAGATCGTAATTTTTTTGCATGATAAACTTATTTTTTGTTTTAACCAAATTTACTGATATTTATATCAACTTTTAAAGCCTTTTTGCCTTAATAGTATAACTTATAGTTAAAATAGTTTGCAAGAAGGAGTTTTGATTACCATTCAAGCAATGTATTTAATTTTTTACCCCTTTCGTAAGAAACAATCTTCTACCGCTCATAACATTGATTCAGTATGAAATATTAACACATGTGCTTGAATTGGTAAAAAATTTTGGGGTGTTGAATAGTTTAGATTTTTGATGATTTGAATTATTGATATTTGAGTTATTTATCTTATGTACCTTACTAATTCCTTGCTTATTATGAAAGAAATTATTTGCACACTACATTTTTACTTATTGCAATATATACACTAAGTTTTCAATAACAGTATTTGACTTTTAGTTATAATGCCATTTTATTTCTTAATGCTTCATAAATGAAGAATTTGTTAGATTATATATCATTTAACCCATTAAACGCCAAAACTCAAAATCATTATTTGTTTTCGATGCGAATAATACAAGTTATTATTTTGACCACTTATAATAGTAATTTAATGTAAAAATAAGGAAATTGCACTTACCTTTAAAAATATAGGGTGTTGCATTACCGCAACGTCAGCGGAAACGAAGCACGAATGTTGATCGTTATCACCGAGCACTACGCCGCATTTTCTTCACGTTTTAAAAGCTAGAAATTTTTGTGAGCTTATTAAAGGGTGTAAAATAATCAAAACACTTCTTTAAAATTTTAATTTATTAAAAATTAACAAATAAATGTAGTTGACAAGCTTATTATGTAAGAATAAGATGATATAAATTTCAAGTATGATATACTTCACTACAATTGTGGTGTAAAGCAACTTCACAAACATTGCAGCGATAAATAGTTTAGCTGTGGAAATACTTGCAATGTAGTCTTCTACTATCTGTAGACTTAACAATAAAATGTCCTTCGGATATTGATTTTGTAAGGCTGAATTTATCACTTTCCAAGGGTGTCTGTATCATATGAAGCACAACCTCTCGTCTAAAATCCAACAGTGACTTTTTACTTCCTTCTTCAGAAGATCTTGATTTTCTCCAAGCATTTGTTAGTGCAACATCGATTAAATTTGAAAATATCGGCCACCACCATCTTTTGCCACGGACCCTAATTCTGTTATTGGAAACAAAATTGTCACACAAAACTACACCACTTATTTTCTGATTATATTGCTCAATGCAGTGAGGTTGGCCTACTAATATTTTCTTATTATTATTTTTAGAGTATCGAGAAACATTTTTTAGTGATTCAATTTTTCCAAACATTGACCCTATTGTCACAACGGAGTTGTCGTTCCACAGAACAACAAGTATCTTTTTGTTTTCTTCATATTGAAAATATCTGCACAAGTTTTATCTTCTATGATTAATTTGATACGATCATTTGAAGCTTTTTCTTCATTTTTGATTGAGGTCTATCAATTGGTTCCTTTCTTGTCCATCGTAATTCTTCCTTTTTTCCGTTTTTTTTTTTTTTTTTTTGTCTTTGTTTTTTAGCAGAACTTTTGGGAGTATCGAACATCTTCTTTACACGAACTTCAACTTCCCCTGCAGTATCTCTAGGTAAAACTTCATTATCATTATTTAAAATATTTTCATTACCTTCTTCTTCATCACTAGCATCTGCTGTTTCTGGAGGTACGACAACAATATCGGTCTCATCTGCATCTTCGTCATCGGCATTTTGTTCGAAATTTTTTTCCAAAGTTTCTTCTAACGAAAGATATCTTGTTCTACTCATTTTAAACCACAGAGGATAAAAAAAGTTGCTACCAATAAGACGCACAGTACTGAAATGAAATCTTTCTAGAAGGATAACAGTCTGCCCCCTTTCCGCTGACGTTGCGCGAACTCAACACCTTTTTTTTTAATTTTCCCTCCTCCCCCACAGAAACACCTGCTTTGTGGAATGTACTGACAAAGAGTGACCTTGGCTAATGTATTTCACAACCAAACCCCAATTTGTTTTTAATTTTTATTTTTTTGGAAAAAAATGAGTTAGGAAATTTGAACAAAAAAAAAATGCTTAAAGTAAAACATCAATTATTAGGTGTAAAATAATTTATTTAAGTCAATTTTTACTGATTTGTTAGTAGTACTATTCTTTAACATAAAACTGTAATTTATTCAAAAATTTGTTTCATCGTTATTGTTTTATATTTATTTATATTGACCGTAGCGTCAACGTAGCATCAGCGGTTAATGGGTTAATTCAATCTATTGCTTGTTATATAAATGGCATTCTAATCTGTGCACTTTCTGATTTTTATGTCTTCAACAAGGGAATCTTCTGTTATATTTATTTACTTTGAAATATTTTGCTATAATGCAGTTTTCTTTGATGTGTTTAAACAATTTTCATATCATATTTTAACTATTTGTTAATTACAAATTTTAAAAGTATTTGTAATAGCTGTTCTTAGCATGAGCCATAATGCTAAGAGGTATTCTCCTTGTGTTTGTCTTTGTAGAATATGAAATCTTATATCCTAAATTTCAATTTTTAAAAAAGATATATTTTCTTTTTTATTAGAGCATTACATGCTACATTAATTTCATGCAATTGACATTAGAGCTGTGCAATACCTTGAAGAAACCATTGTTGAATAGTGATATGAAAGGAAAAGCAATTTTAGTAGAACTTGCATTCTAACCTTTTTATTATTTTTATTAACATCATTAACTACAATTACTACCTCAATCTATTTCATCCTATTTAAATGTAAGAATGTATATTACATGTCTTTTACTAAATAAAATATTTATTTTGTTTAGTTAAATAATTATTTGCATGCCTAGAAGATGGTGAAAACATTTAAACAATATAGCTCTTCATAACTGAATTAAAAACTTCTATATCTGTCTTTCAATTTTTTTTAAAGATAAATTTAATAGATTTATTTATATGAGCTATTCTCCTGATACACAATTCTAAGTAATTGCTTTTAAAAATATTAAATTAGTGTTTTTATTTTTAACTTAAAATTCTGAAATCTCTTCCCCCCCCCCCCACTTTTGCTTCAATTTTCTTTATCATTTTTTTTTTAATTAGGAAGAACGGTGGAATTTGGTGTCTAAAACACGAGCAAAAACAGATCAAGCTCATCAGCAGTTTGATGATATACTATCAACCATAAAAAAGGTATACTCTTTGTAATTTTTTATTGCTATTTTATTACTTTTCAGCTCCGATTCGGAGTATTTTTAAATTTTTTTAAATTTATATGAGAAGAATAAAACGTTTGTAAATAATTGTAGTACATACAAATGTGATTGTATGATCTGAAGTATTCTCTACAAATGTAAATACGTTTTAAGTTCAATTTTATACAAAATTAAGTCGCACGTCATTTTGTAAGATTGATCTAATGTCTTATTGCTTTAATTACTATTAAAAATTTATCTTGAAATGCTTCAGTTCCATTCATGTAATTGTGCTTTATTCTAGGAATTTCATTTAAATACTTTAGAAGAAAATGAAGCTTCAAATTTTAGTTGTAATGTATATAACATTGGCAAAACTACATCATTTGATGATCAATTAAAGAAAGCATTAGCAATCTTTGGAAATGCTTTAGAAGAAGAAATCCAGACTTTAACTGTGGTAAGTGAACTCTCTTTTAATCTATTATTACTTTTATTCTATTATTCTAGTGGTTAATTTATCACTAGACACCTGAAAATATTAATAACTTTGTCTATTTCCATTTTAGAATAAGGACTCTGGAAATTATTCTGTTATTCAATGCCTTCTAGATATTCTGGATGTCCATAAAGAAAAAATTGATTCTTTATGTGATCATTATGAGAATTATTATGCAGTATACAATGATTTAAGCAAACTACCTGATATTAAAAAAACTTTGGAAGAATTAAAAAGTGCTAGCAAGGAAGTACATACATTGACAGAAAAACTTTGTCATAAAGAGGTAAAATTTACATTTTAAAAATTTTTTAATTTTTTTAAAATTTTAGAATAAAAAAATATCATCTAAGCTGTCTTAAATATTTGTAATGTCTGAACTAAAAATTATATTTATTTCTAGGATTCTTATGGGAATGATATGCAGCAGGAAAAGTTGGCTTTGAGACAACAAATTCATCGTCCTTTATTAAAAGAAGATTTGCTCATAGTAAAATTTATACTTTCAACCAATTATTATCTGTTGATCTTTTAGTTAGATGGTGCATGTAAATTTTCCTTGTGTTACATAATCATACAATTTAAACATAGTGCTTAAATGAAGAGGTTTATGAACCTTAAAATAATCAAGTAGTTTTAACCTTTCTCATTTAACTGACAGTATTTTATTCAAATTTCCCAACCCATGACTCATGTTAAAACTCTGTTTCTGTATGGAAAAATTAAAAAAAAATGTTGATTAGTAGAGCTAAAATGGTAATTTTAATATTAATACATTAAAATTTGAGCACTGAAAACTATATTTCTAATACCCATTGATAGTGTATCATTCAATGGGTATTAGAAAGCCCATATATATTCAGTTGGCAAATTAAATATATTTAATGATTTGAGATTAATTTTATTTTTTGACTGGAAATAGATTCTGTTTGAAGTTATTGATTAATACAATAGTATGTTCATGTAGTGTAAGCCACCTCTTTAAAAATATTTTATATTCACTTCAGAAATAACTTGTAGGCTCTTATATTTAAGTATTTCAAGCTAAAGGTCAAATGAAAATGTTGTTTTATACAAATAAGAATGTTATCTTTAAATTTGCTTTAACATGATGCAAATTGTGCCTCGGGTATCTTCTTAAGAATTTTAATTGGCTCTTAAGATCCTAGAAAATTTTCAAGTAAATTTTCAATAGTCATTCTACCAAACAAGAAATAATGGATTTCTTTCAATTCTACTTAAGAAATCTGCAAATAACTAAAAACAGTTATATTAACTATACTTTGAATATTCCCCTGGTCTTTTTTGAAGAACTGTCGAATAGTCTATGGTTGTATCTGTGGCAAAACTATGGATTGAAGAAGCATATTTGCTTTAAGATGATATTGGAAGATTGATGGTCTCCATTTACTTTTTGTTTAGGCAGTTCAAACTTGCTTAAATGCTTTTATTTGATTGTCTGATATATTAATTTTCTTAATTAAGTCAAGAGGGTAATGAAAATTGACGACAAAAAAAAAACAAGAAATTTAACTGTAAAACTGCAAATTTTGTAGCTTGTCATTATGTAGGTGAAATATGGGAATTGTGGATTAACAATCTAATTTCACTGAAGATTGGAAATACATGTGGTTTGTTTTAAGTTTTCTGTGAAACATTTTGACATTGATGTGAAAGTTTGGAAAGTGGGACATCATTTGATCATGATTCAAAATATATAATATCCATTTGATAATAGCTTTTGTGTAGCTTCAAGACAAGACATAACTCTGTCTAAAGCAATACTTAACCTCATTATTATCAGTTCATTCTTGGTGACTATACTTGTTTAAATCTAAGTCGGTGGTTTATAGTTTATAGAAATATGTATTTGTGTTTTGAATAGTGTTCCTTTATGTTTTAATATGCAATGTTGTTGTAAAGTAATGCAAAAAACATAATTTTTAGGGAGTTTTAGCCAAGGCAGCAGAATCCCATTTTCCAGAACTGTTTATTGAAGTTCCTGAATTAAATTTGCAGAATTATTTAGTAAGTTTAAGCGCATTTTTTCATGAAGGATTGTTACTACTATCTTATTTGGAGATTATATTATTATTCTGAAGATGTCGATTAAGATTCATTTTTGATTGTAATGTAAGCTGTTATGTCAATGTTCAGCTTAAGAGTAAAATAAAATTAATATAATTCTTTCAAGTTTTTATAAACTGTTCACAATTTAAAGTTATTATATCATAAATATATGCTAGTGTGTATTTTTTATATAGCTTTTAAAAGTTTGAAAATCTTAACATTGTAGGTATTACTTTTTATAAGTGATTGTGGTCTAATTAAATTTTCGTGTATAAATATTAATGAAAACATGTGTCACTGTTCACATTTTGAAGAACCTATTTACCTCTTCTCATTGATATAGCAAGGAAATTTGGAGAGGACATTTTTCTCTTCATGTCATCCTTGTCTTAGAGTGTTTCATAATTGCAGTGCCCTTATAGGGGGCCAATGTAATCATCTCATTAAGACATTTGCCCAGTATAAGTAGCAGTCATGTTGCTACTATATTGTATATTAATATAAATGAAATTTAAGTTGATTTAATATATGATTATTATTTGCTTTCTAAAGTCAGATAAATTTCTCTTTAACTATTAGATATATTTACAAACTACTTATGCATGTAAGATTAAAGATTAACAATTAAGAAGATACCTTTTTAAATGTGAAATTTTATTTGTGACAAATTTTAATTAGAATCCTTCTAAAATATTCAGAAATTTAATAAAACTTTTCTAATTAACCAATTAAATATTTGTTTATTTATTAGAAATTTTAAATTTTATAACAACTGTAGATTTTTAGTACACTTTGTTCTGTGTTTTTACTATGTCCATTATCTTAAATATTGTAATGAATATTTATATTAAATAAGTATAGGCAATATTTGAATTTATTATAATAATATGGTTTATTTAAAGGAAAACAAATTACTTTTAAAAAACTGGAGACCTGATTATTTTCTGAACTTTGGTGCTGGCCAGAGAGGAGAGTTTTCATATGAATCTTATATTAATGATGAACCAATCACAATAAAAGTAAGTTGTCCATGAATATAAAACAATAATAATGACAGTATATGAAGACTACTTTGGAGCTGGCATACAGTCTAATTGAACTTATTTTAATTATGAGAGAATATAAATATTTCGAACAATATTACTTTGTATTAGTGTTACATTACAATCTAATTTCTTGATCTTACTTTTTTTTTATATACAGAAAATTAAATGCATCAGCTTGTTAAGACTGAGAAATTTACTTTTTATTCTAAAAATATTTCATACTTAGTTATTTAGCTCATGATTACTCTGAAAATATGTCTTTATCTAATTGCTGTAATTTTAATGTAGGAATACTCGTTTGAAAATGTACAAGAGTGTAATGTTTTCATACAAAAAGCTGTTCAATGGAATGAAGTTCGAAGTGACCATATAGTTAAAATCAAGGCATTATTTTTTAAGGTTTGTTAATTTTTCCGTTATTGTGTATAAAATATTATAATCAAATTGCTTTATTGTAGATTAAGCAAACCCTAAAATGTTTACACTATTATTATGATTTTATATCCTTATACTTTTATGACTTTACTAACACTAATGATTTTTTATTGTATTTCAAAGTATTGATTCTCTGTAATTTTATGCTTATATATAGGATGTTTGTTTTCTACATTTTTATTATTTGAAAATGTCTTAATATTTTTCAAATGGATTTAATTTAGAAAACATCATAAATATGTAATGTAAATAATTATAAATGAAGGAAAATTACCAGTTTTTCATTAATCTGAGTTTTTGATAAGCTACTTGTGAAATATTTATTATCTTTTAAACATTATTGAAATTATATGATTATTCATAAGTAGAAATGACATTTTATTTATTGAGAAAATAACTTTATATAACTGCTACAGATTTACATAACTTTTAACAGTTGGAACATCTTTCCATGAGCATTCAGAAAAGGAAATTTAATTTTGGTTTTCTTTGGCCTTCTAAAGTAAATTCATTATGAATGATAAGCATTCAAAAATTTAGAATTTGTAAGATTTAATCTCTTTAAATTAATTCTCATCTGTCACATTATATTAGTTCCAATTGCATTGTTTTCATTAAAAACAGTCAGCTTTCCTGTAATTTAAAATTTTATGGTGTCAGTGACATCTTTATATGACCATCTTGCATTTTTGGAAGGAACTGATATTACAGATGGCTAAATCTGCAGTAGGATGAAATTCAAGATTCAAGAAATTTGAGTGTCATTTTTTTTCAGTTTATGCCACAATTTATATCTTTTCAACTTTCTATCAAATTTCTCCTGCCATAAGACGATTTTTGCTTGCAGTTTTCTCAGCCGTAAATATTTTGTTTAAATTGTAATCACAGATAATTTTCCGAAATTTAATTCATAGCGACCAAACAAACAAAATATGAATTAGTCATCTTGAAATATAAATGATTTTGCACATTAAATTATTTTATCCTGGCACGAGACTGTCTGTTACGACTCGTGGTAACTTTGTCATATTCCTCATTGAAATATTTAGTTGCTCTATTTCTTTGCTATTCTCAAATTCATATTAACAACAAAAATGGATGACAGCAAGAAATTCTAGCCTCTAGTTGTACACTTAGCCTCATACTCTTATAGATTCAATAAGACAGACAATACAAATTGACAAGCATCATTTTAAGCAACTAAGTTTATGTAGTTATTGGACACAATGTTAGGTGTATCAAAATTATAAACATGAATTAGTAAAATTATACTTTTTTCTGTTGCAAAAATATTGACCCATAAATTTGTTTTAAAAATTATCAGCTATAAGATTTTCTGAAGTTAGACATATTTTTGTAATTTTATATGATTTTTTATTAGAATGAAAATACTATTTGCGCTATTTTGCCTCCTATATCAAGTACTCTATTGAAAAATGTTCCACCTACGTCACCTTGTGATGGTGAAAAGGCATGTCGTATCCTCCGACAAGTTTTGATTGGTTTAAAAGACATTCATTCTGCGGGCTTTGTTCACCACGCTGTCCATCCGACTGCTATAGTCATTGAAAATGAGAAGGCTTTGATTGATTTCTGTTTTGATTCTGTAAGTAATCATTACTTTATTTGTGCATGTTCTTAATTTTTTAAAAAACACATTTTGCTATTTTTACGTTTGCATAAATTGGTTTTAGTGTTATATTTTTCCTACTTTTGTAATAATTAGGAATGATTATGATCTGTATGTAGCTAAAGTCCTTAATTTTTTGAATCTGAAATTTCCAGAATCATGAAGTGTGTTCATTATCTTTCTCAAATTTTGCTTGGAAGCAAAGAGTGTTATAATTAAAATTGCCTATTCAAAAAACTAGAGCTAAATATATGACTTCAAACATTAGAGGGAAAAAAAGATAATTTTACATGATGCAATCAGTGTATGCATACAAAAATAAAAATATTTTTTCCTGTGATGATGAATAAACAGAAACAACAACATGCATGTTCAATGAACTCTTATTATTTTTATCTTAGCATTCAGTTCTAAAGACCACTTTTGTCTGTCCAGTATATAAAGTGTGTTGTGGGATTGAAATTTAATAATGTCCTTCAGATTAGAGACTGTCTGAATTACTGTCTGTAGACATAATTTTTAAAAAACAAATTGTGCAATCAGGTGATCATAATAGCTAAACTGTTTGAAAAAGAGGATTTGACAAAGGTTATTGAAATAGCATTAAGAAAGTTTGATATGAGCTATAAGAAATTGTATTCAAAAATAGTATTTTGAAGAAAAGAGGAGGGGGGGGGATGCTGAAAAAACCGAATTTCTTCATTTTTTATTTAATTGAAAATATTCAAATCAATTGTTCTGTGCAACTGTTGTATGCAAAATTTACCAATGACTTTGAAACAGCACCATGTATTGGTGAAAATTTTGACTTTTCAGTCTCACCCCTCCCCAGTTTTCATAGAATGCCCTACTTATTTGAAGCCATAGCTTAAACTTTAGAGCCTTCTGAATACATAAATTGTAATTATAACAAACATGCATATTTTCTAAAGAATAATTATAATGATGATATTATTCCTTGAATATTAATAATTTAAATGCCACAGAATATTTATTCTCATTAAAGGGATGGTGGACTATATTCTAATTATTCATTTAGAATTGTGAAATTTTTTATTCATATGTATTAAAATATGTATGTGTTATTTATCATTAAAAAGTTCTTTAAAACCAAATGACCTTAAAAAAATGATTTCAGAATATTTTATGCAATGTAATTTTTAGATTTTTTCCATTATTTTGTTATCATAGGAAAATTTATTTCAATTAAAACTGTATATGATTTTATAATTTGAATAAAGGGTTAATTTTTAGAGATATTATCTTGCACTTTCTTCTAATTTCAAAATCCATTGGCCCTGTTTACAAAGATACATATAAAGTTGTTTGGTCTAAAAAAAATCTTTCAAAATCCAAAAGAGAGAGAGATTACTTGTGGTCAATATTTTAGAAATTATTAATTAAAAATATCTGATAGCTTAACCTAATTCCTTACATTCCATGACATTATCTTTCTACTAACAACTCATTTTTTACAACACTTGTTAAAATGCATTAGTTGCACTTCTAATAGTTGAAGTGTAAAATGCAAAACTGTTATCTATAGCAAACTGTACACACACCAATTGCCATGGGTTCCCCTTAGTTATTAAAAATTTCACCAAAAGTTTCTTCTCAGTACGGAACTATAGATAAGATTAAAAATTCTTGAAAATGAGTTGTGTGTTTTTATTCTTGGGTATTAAATTTTTGTGTATTAGGTATTAAAAAAATAATTTCTAGCAAGGTTGTTAATTTTACTATTTAACAAACAATTTACAATTAATTTTACTGTTTAATAAAACATATCTTGGAAAAAATAAATATTCCAGAAATTTATTCAGTTTTTTATGAATGTTAAGTATTACTCAGTATTTTGTGTAATGCATTCTTTTGAAGTGTATGTGTTTTTTGGATTATAATGCAGTAATTTTTCGATATTTTTTTCCCTTATTTTTATATGTAAAAATATTTCAAGTTTTTGAAAAATGCTATAATAATAATTTCTACTTCTTTTAATAACAATGATATATATCATATTATTTGTTCAAATAGAATATTTTCTTAGATATAAAAATGTATGGTTATGTAAAATACGATAAAATGTATAAATGATCATTAATTCAATATTTTAATGTAAATCTACTACGCATGTTCACATATGCCCTCTTATCATCCATGTATGTCTTGCTGATTGTACCGAATTTTCAACTATTTAATAGTCATTACAAGGATTTTTTTAATTATTTATTTAGTTTTTTGTATTTTTGGTAATTTATTTTGGTGTCTGATTATAAAATTTCCTTCCGGAATTTCTAGTAAATATAGTTATTAAAAATTTTGATAGTAAATATAATAATCAAAATTGTATTCAGTAATGATAAACAGCAATAATTTGTTTTTGAATTAATACACTATTTTATTCATTTGTTGCATTTTTTTTTCCCTTCCCTGTGAAGAAATATGTGGATGGAAGAGTTAATTTCAAAGGAATAAATTTCTTGCCACCTGAGATCAAAGCAGCACATGAATCAGCTGATATGTATGGATTTGGATGCCTTGTGCTTTGGGTCAGTTTTTATAAGTGCTATATTATATTAGCCACTTCTGGCAACCTGTTGATTCTATAATAATATTTGTTGTGTTTATTTTCAATTTAATCACTTTTAATTATCTTCATGTTTGTAATTCCCTGCACAAATTCTCAAATGATTATTTAATTTCTGTAGTTGCTATGGAAATTAGTTGAAAATGTGGATATATAGTTAAAAACTATGGGTCTCGTGCAATATAAATGTCAAAAATACCCTCTTGCCAGATCCCCAGTTTCGCTTTTCTCGCTTACTGTGAAGACATTGACGAAGCAGTATTTCTTCTTCCATTTACCACTGATAAAATGACATAAACCATTGCATTAGAACAACACGGAAAGATGCCCCAGCTCAGAAATTTCACGTTTCTCCCCATGACCAAATATAATATTTCATCTTTTGTGCAAAGTGAAGTAAGCTAAATTTTTATTTACTTACAGAGAAACTATATAAGTGATCACAAAGTTGATAAGATTTTAATCATGGAGCAGACGTGTTGTAGTGAATCATTATTTAAAATGACCTTAGAGCAAAAGAAAAGATTAATCAAATTTTTAACTAGAAGCATTCCAAAAAGTGGCCATGTTAGTTCAATCGCAGTTGAATTATGGAGTTACAAATATACAGTGAAGAACTACAGAAAAATCTGAAAGAACCCTCTTTCTGAATCCTTGCTCACAGTAATGCTGATAGTTTGTAAAGTTTTAAAAAAAATAGAATCTTGCTCCTGTATGAATTAAAAAACACTTAACTCGCTCTTCATTACAAATTAAAAATTCAGAAAAAGATTGCCTCGAAGTGTATTTTCCCGATCTCCAGGGTGTACATATGCCAAATCTGGTAACTTAGTCCAAATGGTCTGGCTTGTAGAGTCCGAACACACACACATTCAGATTTATTATAAATATAGATATGGTGAGTGACAATTTGTAAATATTTTTTTAGAAACTTTTGTCTTACATGTCTTGAAGAATATATTGTATTTGTTTAATTGATCTGTTTACATGCTAATTCAAAAAAAAAAAAAAAATTGAAAATAGTGTAGAAAGTAAATAAAATTACTTCAGTATATTAAATATTTTATAAGCACTAAAACATACTCATTTTTGTAATAAATTTGCTCAAAACTCTAAAATATACTAAATAATACTAAATGCTCAACATTGTAATTCTAACTTTATATCTTGTGTAGTTTTGTAAATAATTTAGGTTGTTTTTGCATATCAAATTTAGTTTTAAATTCCCTTTGAATATATGCATTTACAATAAGTACTGTATATTTTCTTTCAAAATATTTTTAGGTTCTTTTTCCTAATCTGTCATTTACTCTAACTGAAGATGGTGTTCCAAACATAGCTGCATTTAAAAGCATTGTAAGTAAATAAATATATATTTGTAATATTTTTATTATATAAAATTTCTTGTTGCATCTACTAAAGAAGGAAACTGGAAATTGTGAAGAAAGCATCTTGTTCGGTATTATGTACATTTATTTTTAAGTTTTATTATTAAATTTATGATCACAGTATAAAAGATTTTAAAATAAGGATTTTAGTAAAGAAATAGAAAGACATTTTACTTTATTTTCCTTTCCACGTCTCTTAAAGATAGATCTTTGATCTCTTTCGACTATTTGTGGATTAACTGTAAAGTCATATATGATACATGGTTTAAAAAAAATTATATATATAATCTGAAGTTATAGATTATTATTAACTTTTAAAAATATGTGTTAATAATGTATTCGGATTTTACACTTCTGCAGTAAACCTGATTTCTATAGTTTTAACTATTCTAAACAAACATTAATATTCACTATAATATTATGCAGAATAATAAGTGAATGATATAAAGTGTATGAGTTAAGAGTTTTCAGAATATTTTTATATTAAATATATAAATTGGCCATAAATGGATATAGTGTAAAAGTTCATATCTGATCTAATATCTGGAAAGGGAGTTTAAATATAAAATGTCTCTTTATGATTACTGGTATACTTCCTTTCCACTTTTTTTGTAGACCTACATTTCAGTTTTATGGCCATTCTCTAAAGAATTTTTTTTTTTTTTTTACATGAACTATTTATTTTTATCTGGATATTGGTACTGTTAATGAGTTTTGTATGTTGCTAATTTTGCTATATATATATAATTTGGTTTTGTGATTAATAGTTCCCTCTTTGCAAATTGAAACAACAAAATTCAAATTACCTTGGACTATTGTTATAAATGTATATTTTATTTTAATAAAAACTTATTTCTTTTTATATTTATTTATTTTTGCAGAATATTTTGAATGACATCTGTAGTTTCTGTTTGCCTTAAATAGTCTTCTGATATGAAAATTAATGAATAATTATGAGATGCAAATTATGAAAAATATATAAAAACTTAATTGTACAATGCACAATAAATGCCAAATAGTTGTTTAATTTTTGGCTTATCTGTAATGTTTGAGGATAGTCAATAGATATGAGGATGTTTCTGAAAATAGAGATCGGGATTAGCAACATGAAAAGAAAGATATTTAAGAAACGTTTGCACTGTGGTGCTTGTTAATATGTTTTTAAAAATTCACAAAGCAAATAGTTTAAATGTAGTTGATGCAAAAGAAAGGCATTCATTGTTTGCTACAAGGCTTATCACACACAAAAAAAATTGCATTATATATATTTAAATTCTGAGATTGTAAAATGCAGTGAGTAATTGGTCCAGGTTATAAGTATATATTTAAAAAAAAAATCTTGCAAATTTTTTTTTTATTTCAATTAATTTGTGATTTATAAATTGCATATTACTTTTGAATAAAACTATTAATAAATTCACTAGAATATTTAGAAAAGAACTGAGATACATGAAATTTTTGATATTCCTTGGCTGAAATTAATCACGCTTCTATAAAAATTAATGTCATAATAAATATCCTTATTAAAATGATTATATTCATTAACTGATTTCTACTGTTGTGGAATTAAATCATATTGTAAATCTAAAATTAGGACTGGTTTTTCTTTAGGAATTCATTTTAATTTTTCTTCTTTTTACAGATACAAGAACTTATTTTGCCTAAAGATTATTCTTTCCTTTCTTCATTGATTGATGCCAACCCTGAAAGAAGGCCATCTTCTTGCACACTTCTTAGCAAGGGGTTTCTTTCAAAATATGAAGCGTATTGTCGCTCCAGATGCGATGCCCAAAAAAGTGCCTCACCGTAGTTCCTGGATCTCTTTTCATCACTAAAAATCTTTCATTGCAGAGAAAGAATTCTTAATGCATATTCTTCTTAAATTTTGAAATTACTTTTCTTTCTCATCAGTGCCATATGCAAGAGAATTTTATATGGTTTATATATAGAGATGTTAAAGTTTTATATAAATATATATATATATATGTGTGTATATGTGTGCATTAAATCCTAAATGGAGGATTTATTCATTACTGTTTAGTCATTTATTCACATAAACCATATTACAGGTATTGCAAACCAAAGTAGTAATTTTATGGAATTTTTGTTTTGGAGTATTTTCTGCAATTACAAGAATAATTGCTCTATCTGTGATGATTTTGAAACTGTGATTTTTTTTCCATCATTGTTGAATTCCACATGTTTGACACATGTCATCATTTGTAAATTACTATTTTTTGAATAAAGTTGTAATCTTTTTATTGAATTAGTACTTACTCCTCCTCTTTAACATCTCATGATTTACTTGATCTGTGTAAAATCAAAATAGTAATTATTCAAAAAAGTATACAAGTTGCATTGCTTTCTGCCATCTTCTTATTTCTTGAAAAGGTTTTTTTGCACAAAAGATTAAAATCAGTTCCATTAATATTTAAGTGCATTTTGATATGTGATGTTAAAAGCTTAACTCACATAGCCTAGTTGTATGAATCTGCTCCCTCCCCTCATGCTTAAACTCCAGCAAACTATTTTTTTAATATTAAAATCTGAAAAACCTCATAGGCTTGAATCAGTTCCGATACTGTAAAATTATTATCCCAGATACTGTAGCAGGGTGGTCAGCTTTCCAGAAAACCTCCAATTGTCAAGAAATTCCGAAAGATCGAGAAAAGTCAGGGAAATTTATTCTAAAACTGGAAATGTTTTTATATTGATACTTTTTATCAAACTTGATGGTTCATTGGTATTTTCACATAAGTAGAACGAATCATCATTAGAAACTAATGAAAATCATTCATTTACTGATAATCAAAAACAGAGACCATCCAAGTCTTTGCATGTGCCCAGAGGGCTGCAGATTTATATTTAACTTTCTGAGTGATGGAAATTTTCAGTGTGTAGCATCGTCAGTGCTATATTTAAAATGTTCCTTTAATATTCTGAAGAATAAATGGCGTACAGCTAGTTTAAATTCTAGTTCAAATTGTGTTGACTGTTCTGTATTGATTAACCAGCTCTTTGATTCCCTTACTTACAACGTTAAGTTGATTATACTACTTGTTATGAAAGCGACAGTATGCATTTTGAGTTATAATAGACAAAGCTGTTTTAACTGGATGTAAAATGTTGACCTCTTATAAATTCTTAAACAATTTATTGTAATAAAATAAGTATTTTACTAGAATTTCTTTCATTTCTTGGGAGATATTCACTTATGAAATATCAGATGTTAATGCTGTTTTTGTACTGCATCTTTGTTTCTTGTAAATCTTAGAAACAGTTCTGAGATATGACTGGTTGGCTAAATGTCAGTGTAAATAGGCATGTATATTCTAGTGTTCGTTAATAAATTTGCAAAAAAAGGGAAGGGGTTTACTTAATTGAAGCTTACCTGAAATTCAATAAATGAAGATTTTCTTTTTCTGGTTAAAAATTTTTATTTTATATTGATTTTAGTTAAAAGAGTAGAGCAATTTTTCAAATGCCAGATAAAAACATATTGTGCAATATTTAAAGAGAATAAAATAAATCAATAATATTCTGAAGATATTAAACACATCCAAAAAAATACCAGGGAAAATTTAACAGCTAAAATGATGGCCATCCTAATTAGAAATAGTTTTAAAAAACTCCTTTCGAAATACTAATTTTAAAAGCCTCAAAATATGAGAAAATTAAGGATAATTAATGAGAAATCAATATTAATCTTATATAATTTTTATTGTACTTAAAATCTGAACAGTCTTTTCTTCATAATCTCTCTTTTTTTAATTTATTATGTGTGTTAAGTAATTCAACAGAAGACACTTTCAAAATTCAATGACCTCTGCCATTGTTCCATATTATCTTATTTATGGTTGCAACTCTTTTAATTTAAGTAGATTGAAATATGAAAATATAAATTTGTGTTCATTTTTTTTTAATATCTCAGTAAATTTACAGATAGAATTCATAAAATTGCTCAGAGTGGTGATGGTTACTTCAATATTTTGGTGCCAAAGCCATATTTGGCTATGTTGCACCAAGCAGATGATAAAGTTATAGAGCAGATTATAAAAGCAATGGTGTCAACAAAGAAATGCATAAAATTTGACGATTCAAATAATAAACAGACAATGGTGTAATGTGTTTGCAACTTAAAACCAAAAACTAATTCGAAAGATAAAGCAATGCAAAACACAAACTTAATGTTAAAAGTGCTAAATGCAATTATAAAAATAAACATCTTTTACAAAGTAAAAAAAAAATAGTCCAGTAAAGTTGTAGTAAACCCACTAGGTCTAGTAAAGTTGATCATGATGTATGAAAAAAAGACACATTGAAAGTTAAAAGCAGGCATACAGTTAAAATGTGTTTGATTCTAAAATCAACATGACATGTTTTGGGATTTCTAAGCCCCAAATTCAAATTTCTCGAAATGTAAGAAAAATTTCTCTCTTACCTTGTCATTCCGGGATCTTCTAAATGAAATAAAATCGAGGTATTCCAAGGTGAATTAGATCACATAGACATCGAAATCATTAATCCAAGTGTTTTCATTTTTGTCATTTTTTTTATTTGCAGGACGAGGACACAGGCACAGATGGTTATATACAAAATATTTACATATATTTTGTATATGTAAATATTCAAATTCTTTACACAGCACAAACCCATCTTTTTGGTTCCATCATACACGCTTCATCCAAACTGAAACCTAAACTCCACTTACTCTGTGGGGTCATGGGAAATTTTTTCCTGACGTCATCAGCGCGCATGCGCAAAGGGGTTACATCATTAGGGTTAGGTCAGGAATTCCAACAACATGCAAGATACATTGGTGACCTATCACCAAAAAGGAAATAACTGTGAATGTATCATGTCTTATATGAAGACTAGTCAGACCACAAATCAATAGTAGATTTAATAGAACATAGCTGTAGTGATTTGGTAATAGCGAGGGCCGAACTCGTAACCCTATGTGTCTTAGTAAATTGTCCACTAGACAAAAGTGATCACTCTTGTCCAGTGTGATCACTTTTGTCTTATAAAGCTTCACCACATAGCTTAATATAAATCTACAGATTCCATGCCTCATGAAGGGAGAATGCCATCTTAACATCACAAAACAGAAGTTCATTCCTCAAATAAAGTTGTCAGTTTTTGCAATCTTTTCATTCCCAGGAATGCCTACACAAACTCTAAAATTTCACCGCAAATTAACGCAATATTTGTATTTGCCAATATTCGTGCAGTAAAGTGTTGGCAATCCTATTTTTTATTTTGACATCTGGTAGTTTACAGTTAGTAAAAAATGTAGTGTTACACGATAGAACGTGTTAACGCAAGATTTGAATTAAATGAAAAACACAGTCCCCCCCCCCTTTAAATTGTTGTATTTTTATGTTGTTTCTGATGGCACTTGTCATAGACAAAAATGAATCATAAAGTACACATAAGGTTATGTATGGAATAACACATAGGACAAATGGTCTCCATAGCTTTGCTGGCACATACACACACTTTTGTCGAACTTTTCCATGACCATTTTACATGTATGTGGTTGAATTTCGTTGATGCATCGTTGAATTTCCTCCTTCGATGCACACGTGCTTGTTAACATAGACCTTTGACTTCAAAAAAAGAAATCTAGTGGTGTTAAATCTCATTATATAAGGGCCCAATTCTCAAATTTTCGAACTGTGGCCGCCAGGCTTTCATTATTTTTGAAATATTGTTCCACAATGAAAACACGTTGTTCTATCCTGTAACGCTCCATTTTTACTAACCCTAAACCATCAATAGTCAAATGGTTTTTATAATAGTGTTGTTCGAATGGTAGCAAATTCAAATTTTGCGTTAATTTTGGACCACGCTTTAAATCTAAACAGCTTTTTACTTTCGTGTACGTAAAGTAAACAAAATGCGAATAGCGATCGGATGCATCCAATTGTGATAGTGATAAAGTGTCTCCAAAGCGTTCATGCTATCGGTATAAATAATAAATTTTCCTGAATAGAAAGTTAAATTTTTTAGATATTACAGATAAATATGGTACAACAGTTATGCAAACGGTGACTCTATCATATGGCATTGTGATGCCACAATCAACATATCAATCTGATTTGGGCATTCATGAAAAATAGTACAAAAGAATACCGATAACGACGATGTAAAACTGTTGAAAACAACATTACATCGTCAGTACAGTAGTTAATGATTTATCGAATCCAGTAAAGGGATTCAAATAAGAAAACTGCGGATCAGCCCAGGGTGGGAAGTTAAAAAGAGTTCACAGCCTTAATATGAATATCGTTAAGGTTCGAGTCACGAAGGAGCATTTTGGCTGTCTCGACTGGAAGAATATAAGAGGGACCGGCGTCAAATAATCTACGAAGACCTGCTGGAAGCTTCCTGTGTCAAATGGGATGGTTAGGGACATAATTTTTTATACCTTAAATGAAGACATAGCTGGTAACAAAAAATGTACAAGCTCTTCTTTGCTGAAGTACGAAATGCTCCTTAGCAGATTCTCAATGCGGAATGTATCCAGTCGCCATAAAACAGTAGGACGTGCGAAACAATGAGCGATGCAGCTGCAATCAATATGGGAGAGGATGACTGTTTGTTAAATACAGAGTAGGGATGTTCGATCGGCACCCTAGGATGTTTTTGAGAATACCTTTAAAATATTTTACTTTTGAATACTTATTTTACCTTTAAAATAATTAATACTTTTAAATACTTATT